>JAIFAC010000157.1:0-159396 GCA_026545765.1 Plantago major | reverse complement strand
AAATTTGCTTTGTCTCTGTCATGTGCTTCCCATCCACTATCAAAATGCCACTTTGAGTTAGTCTTTAGGTGTTACGCACAAAAGCGGAAGCAGGAGATTAGGTTCTCATACCAACAATGGAACCATCTAGATTAAAGAATATTCGGTGGAATCCATTTTGAATGAATTTCCTAGGAACATTCTTTTGTCTAATAGGAACATAAGGAGGAATCTTAGTTAAATGATTAGTATCATTGTTGTTAAGAACTATTTTCTTCCTTGGTGTGTTCCTAGGTGCTCCATTTGGTGCTTTGGATACTGTCGGTTTTACGAGTGCGCTTTTGACCAAACTTAGTTTTCTAGCGATTTCTTCTAGCCACAGCATTGATTTTCGGTGGCTTGATTTATCTTCCGCCGATAATTGATGTGAGCAATTCTAGCTTTTAACCATCGTTCTTGCTCTTGTTTGTATTGAGCAAGTTGTTTCCCGATGAGTTTATAGCGATACCATTCGAGCACGATCTTTATGCGAGATCTCTTCTGTTGACTTTGCTAATCTCTGGATGATCAATTTTCTTTCAAGAAAGCGTGACATAAGAAAATTTGAGCTCTGCAATTTTCCTTTTGAGAGACATAACCTTGTGGGTGATTGCACTTCTCGGTGTTATGTTTCTTTTGGAGACATTTCCACAGTTTTCTTTTGGACTTGTTTTTCCCACAAAGGCTTGGTACATGCCTTTCCTTTGTCGACAATCTTAGCTTCGGCCGATCTTGTAGATTGTTTGGGAGTCACCTTCTTTGAGCAGCGAATGTTAGTCCTTCATTACTCTTATTGGTGGTGGAACTATACGTGTGTGTGTCCATTGATCCTCTCTTTTACGAAGGATTTCTTAAATAAGATTGCACTTGATGAAGAGTGTCAAGCTTTGGCATAAGATTGAAAGGATAGTTCTTTCTTTTTGAATTCCTTATTTTCAGAAAGAAGACCTTCACATTTATTTTGAAGATTTGCCATTGCTTCTTTATGTGACTTTTCGGTCTCAGATATCTGAGCCTTGATAAATGCATTTTCAGCATCCTTTTTCTCAGATATCTTGATTAATTTAGAATTTTCCTTTGCAAGAAATTCTTTTCTTCTTGAAATTTTAAGTCTAGCTTCGGAGCGTTAGAAATTCTCTTTTGTAAAGATCAATTTCTTTTACGAGATTTTCAGTTCTTTGATTCCTTCGTCATCACTTTCATAAGTATAACGAAGTATGTGTTACCTCATCGGCCATTAAACGAGGTTCAATGTTGGAGATATGGGAAGATTTCTTGACCATTCCACACTTCTTTCTTCTTTTGACCAAAATCGATTACTTCATGAGAAACACGCATATTTACGGAGAAAGCGGTGTGGAATCATCCTCATCCTCATCCTCAGAATCGGACTCGATATCTAGAGCATCCGATTGGAGTTGAATCTTTTCCTTTCTTGATGAGCATAGCTCTTTGACTTCTTTGAAGATTCTTTTATCTTTCTTGTCACTGTCTTAAATTTGTTGAAGCGGGACAATCCTTCTTGAAATGACCAGGTTTACGACAATAGAAAGCAGATATCATTTTCAATTTACGCTTCCTCGATGCTTGATGCTTTACGGTAAACATTGAGGGAGCTTTGCATATTTTTGTCTTGGTGATAGTTTGAGCCTAGATGCTTTTTACTTCTCTTTGGCTTTTCTTCTCTCAATTTCTCATTGACATATTTTCCCATTTGCTTCTGACAAGAGCATCCTCGATCCATCCTTCCCTTTCTTCTTTTGACAACTTGCAACTTCTCAGTTGTTTGTTCCCTTTGAGTTGTCTCATAGTCAACAGTGGCAAGGTGAGAGAAAAGTTCCACAGGGGTGATATCTGGCATTCCTTGGTTAAAGTAGAAAAACTTTGTGTGTTCCCAGTTATGATTTAGACTTCTCACAATGGTTTTAATCTTTTCTGACTGGGTATATCTATTACTTTCACCAAGTGCGACCATGTCACTCATGAGTGTTATAAGCAAATCTAGTTCTTGAAGTCTCTGTGGGACCTTGTTTGAAATTTTGGAATTTTAGCTTCAAAACTTGAACTTATTTTCCTTTGTTTTTCGATTGCGGCCTGATTTCTTCAATCAGTTGCGAGGCCACTTTAGCCGTTTGCACCCACAATTTACCTTGTATGTGCTCTTGGAGTAGAGCGTATGATGATATTCTGGAACTGTCCATCGATCTATTTCTCTTGGCATCTTAGATGTCAGGAGTTCTCTGAGCTTTAGTTAAGTAAATAACTTGGTGGCGGGTCTCCTTGGTTGATGCATGCTGTGAAGACTGTCACTTTGTTCTCTGTCTACCATTAGAAACCTCTATGACTTGCTTGAGTTGTTGAATGACTATTGGGCCATTCTTTATTACTTGATCATTTAGTCATTGATGGCTTCTAGGTGGAGCATCATGTTGTTCTTCCATTTCTCATAATTCTACGCTTGAGAATTGGGCGTCATAAAGACATCTGCGGCAAACACACTAAACAAGCGAATCAAGTGTAGGTGGCGGTTAGTGGGCACTTATCTAGGATCTAGGTTGGTCTGAGAAGGCTTGGGAACCTCCTGCTCTGATACAACATGTTTGTACAGATAACATCAAAGTAAAAGACTGGGGGGGGGGGGTGAATATTCTTTTAAAAACATTTGTCGATAAGCACAATTTCTCAGATATCAGTAATTATATATGATACTTAATTTCAGAGAGCGGAAGACTTCTGAGATAAGTGCACGTGTTCAGCAAGATAAGTGTATGTACTTTGCAATAAACTGCAGAAAGTAAATAACACCGTCTTTTTATAGTGGTATCTGAAGGTGGCATAATCTTTCAACTAATCCACTTCGGTCTTTCTCAGACCTAGAATCCACTAAGATAAATGAGGTAACCTTACAGATATCTTTTCTTAGATTCCTAAAATCACTAGGTTCCCGAAGTGTTCCCTGAGTTATTCCCGGCCATGACAGTACTTCTGAACTCGAAACCTTTTGAGCTATTCCTTAGCTTCCCAAGCTAAGTACTTCACCTTTCGACAACCTTGGAGTTATTCATTAGTTTCTCAAACTAAGTACTTCTGTACTCCACGCCGTATGTGGTGTTGGTTTTAGGTTTGTTTGTTAGGTGAGCTCCTTTAATAACATGTTAGGTTATTGGATAGCTCGTGAATCAAGTATACTTAATACACTTTGCAATGTATGGTATCTTGTTCTCTCTTGACCCAAGTCTCTGGTAAGTGTTCAAGAGAATGAAACTTAGATATGAAATCTTAGTTCGACTCTTTCACAGATAACAATGCTCGTTAAGGATCGGGACATAGAACTTTTGTGCTACTTAGAATCAAGAGCTTTGGTACTGTGAAAGCTTGAAGGTAAGTAGTTTGCTTGAGCGCTTGTGTGAGTATTGATGTGTTACGAGGTCTAAGTTACATGTGTATTCTCAAGCGGTCTAAGTGTTGATATTTATAGATGAATTTGAGTGCCGTTTGAATAGTATCATTGAAGCAAATCAAATTCAAACTATTGATATCTGAATATAATCTTTATGTGGGTTTGTCTTCTTCTTGAAGCTAGTTTGTTCAGACATTTACATGCATTTAATGCTTTATACTATATTTTATCTGTAGTAGCGGAACTATGCATAGTATCGAGATCTTTATACAATCAGAGCTTTCTGAAACTTTGCATGTTATTTTCCAGAGATCATCATAGTTCCAGATACCACTTGTTTAAACAACTTGTTATAATATGTTTCTTTTTCAGAAGCATATTTTATGTCAGTATCTGAGTGTGAATATCTGTGGGCACATTCAAATCTCGAAACCTTTTATTCTCATATATCTTTTTTTATTTCGTGTGTTTCAAAACACTTGTTTCTCGAATATATGGACACGGTATCTGAAAAACCCTTGTCTTGACAATCTTATGCGATCTTCAAATCTTCAACTCCGTTGAACTTGTCCTGCTGGATCCTTCTTCTTGGTCTTCTTCAGAAAATAAAAATTACATTTCGAGACCTAACATCTTATACAAGATTTGCTAGACTATCATACTTAGTAAGTTTCCTCTTTTACAGTGTTCAAGTGAACTAAGAGTACTATTCACCTTTCTGAGCTAAGATAAGTCATTAGGTTGCTGATCAAAATCTAAACAGATATTCCTAACATTATCCGTCCCTCTGTTAGCGACGGATAAAATTATCCGTCGCTAATGTGTTGAATTTTAATTTTATTTTAAAAAATTCAAAAATTTCTGACGGATAGATTATCCGTCGTAAATTATTTAAAATTTAATTTAAAAATAAAAAATAGCGACGGATAATTTATACATCGCTAATTTTTAAAAAATAAAAAGAAATTAGGATGAAGCGGATAGCTTATCAATCGGTCCTAGCGATCGTCATGAAAAGCGATGAAAAAGCGACCCCATTTTCACCATTTTCAGTCTACTTCAAAATCTTCTCCTCTCTTCGCCTTCTCCACTTTCCGACCGAAACTCCACCATTCCGGCCAATCTTGGTGTCAATTCGAGTTAGTGGGACGAGGAACTTGGGTGGTCGATCAATTTCCTCCTTCTTGGCTATTTTTCCGTAATTTGAAGGTATTAAGCTAAACCTAACTATTCTAAATTTGGGATTTTGATGATTTGGATCAATTGTATGTTTGTAAACAATTATGGTAGCTAGTATATGTTATATGAAGTAGTGGGTTAAGCTTGGGTTTGTCGATTGATTGATTTTGTTGTGAAATTGATTTAGTGTTTGATGTTTGATTGATTCGCTTGATTTTCATGTTTGATGTTTGATTGATTAAGCTTGATTTTCATGTTTGATGTTTTTGTATATGTATTACGATTAGTGTTTGAAACCTAATTTTTGACAAATTTGGGAATTTTGTTAATTTCGACTAGTTTAATGTTAAGTATATATATCAAATTAGTATTACTAGTTATTTAGTATAATGTTAAGATTTAGTTAATTAACTTTGAGATTGCTATCACTTAGATTGTTAATTAGTATAATGTTCGTAGTTTTGATTTGATAAATTTGTATATGTATTAGATTACGAGGATTTAGTTAAGTGTTTTGAGACCATTTGTTGATTATATTAACATGTAATTTATAATTTATAACTCGTAGTAGTAAGTGGTTGAAATGGTTAAAATACATGGGAAATTTTGTAACATATCGAACACTTAATAATTAATCATGAAATTATAAGGAACGTATAATAATTAACAATTAATCTCGACAATCTCGGCATAATTGGAATCGATCTAATCAATTAAATACGATCTAATCAATTGGAACGTGTCAGGTTACAAAAGTATCTAATGAATTCCGACCGTTCATGGATGTACGATCGTACGGTGGTAAATGGCAGAGTTTGTAGGAGTTTTGTAAAAGGGGTTAAAGGTTTCATCGCGTTTGCCATGGGACGTCCGGCTTGTGCAGATGGGGGTTGATAAAGTGTCCTTGCACATTGGAAACCTGCAGAAACAAGTAATTTATGACTCTCTGATGATTGAGCACTTGAGGCCTTGATGGATTCATGCTGAGTATCATGTATGGATTCATCATGGTGAGAAGCTTACCGTCCATGGCATACCTCAATGGAGGAGAGAGGCGGGGTTTAGGGCCGCCTATTGAGTAATTTTGGTTGTTGGAACATGTGCATGGTGTATTGGGAGGAGGATGTAGATGCATTGGAATGCAAGTTCTATGGTAGGGGCGTTACAAGTGGTGAGGAGAAAAGAGAATGATGAGTTTTATCCGTTTTATCTTTGAAGCATATAACTAGTAATCATTAGTTGATATATGAAACCAAACATTATGGTAAAATTGAAGCTAATGTAACTTATATTATGTAATGGCGTAACAATTGATTGAAGCTAATATAACTTATATTATGTAGCAATTTATTGAATTATTGTGAAATTAATTTATTATACGTAAATGATAGTCCTCGATCTAATGAATTCAAATGTGTGAGTTATTATCTAATTATTGATGAATCTGATCGTTCATGGATGTATTGTCATACTCTAAATGGTAAGTTCAATCGAGTTTTACGAAGGGGTTGAAGGTTTCATTGCATTTGCAATCTCAAATCCGGCTTGTGTAAAGGATGGGTTGATAAAGTGCCCTTGTACAATGAAAAAGTGCAGAAACAAGCAATACCTGACTCCTACAACGGTAGTCCAGCACTTGAGAAAAATGGATTCCTGCCTGCGTATCAGGTATGGAATCATCACGTTGAGGAAGCGACGAGTCAATCGTATGACCAATACATCTGATGGAAGGAAGAGAAAAATGAACAAGTCGGGGAACAAAGTACATCAGGCGATGCTATTGAGCTCGAGTCGAACAAATGGTGTATGATCTTTGCGAGGCGAGTTCATGGACCTGATAACACTTTGAAAGCGAGGGGTGGAGGAACCACCTAATCCAGGAATCATCGAAGCAGGTTTATCCGTGTAAGCTTCTGGAGTTGTCTTTGTTGGCTCGGCTAATGAGTTGTAAAATTTAATGGCGGCAATAGAAATGAGCTTCAATGAAAGGGTTGGCGTAATGTCGGCCCTTTGTCCTCAAAAACCTAGTTCCTGACTTTTACCAAGCGAAGAAAAGATCACGGGGTTTGGGGTTACTGTGATAACCATATATTGTCAGAAAATGTGCATGATATATTGGGAGGAGGATGCAAATCTGTCTGATCTGAGTTACATGGTAAGGAGCAGTACAAGCGTTACAAGGAGGGAGCTGAAGAAGCGACGGAAAAATCTCCCACATAAGAAAATGTGGTACTTCCTCTAGCACCTCCTTTGGAGATTGTATGCTTGAAGTGCTTACTGCGATAAAATCACGGTAGTACGAGGCGAGTAATCTCGGATATCTGAGAAGATGGTAGAATGGACCATCAATGAGACTCACCCGCATGGAAATCGTTTGACAAGATCGAGAAATGTCTGATTGGGACTTTGGGCGGATGGTTTTAACGTTTAGAAGTAATAGAAAATACTCGTTGTCGATTATGCTCTGCGTCTACAACTTTGCCTCGGTGAGTGCATGAAGGAGCCGTTCATGTTTATATGCGTTGGTGCTTGGTAAGCGGATCTGGGCGGCGTTGGATGTTTTCTTGCACTACAAAAAAGCTGATGCATGGCGACGAATAGATCCGTCGCTACGGACGACAATCGTCGCCCAACTCTGGCGGCGGATAGAAATCCGTCGCCCAGCTGTGGCGGCGGATAAATATCTGTCGTCAATTCACGCCGGATTGAATGACGGATTATCATTTTACTTTTTTATTTTTTTAAATCGATTATTGGCGGCGGATAGATTCTATCCGCCATGATGTAATAATGATAGATTCTATCCGTCACCGATGAATGACGGATAGATCTCAAATCATTTGAAAACTATTTTTAAAAAAATTAAAATCCGTATTGAATTTTTATATTAGTATCTGAATTAATTAAATATCAATTTGTATTACATTACGAGATATTGATTTATCGAAACTACAATATTCAAATGACTGATAATTGGTTGATATTCAAATCGATACTACAATATTGATATGATTATACAATAAATGAAAATTTTATGACAATGATACAATTCATTATACAATCTGAGCTAAAATCTGAAAATGTACAAAAGATAAAAGATAAATACCTAAAATACCTAAAATGTACAAACTAAAATACCTAAAATACGAAAATGTACAAAAGATAAATCGAAGATCAGGAGGTGGGCGGTGGAGATCGGTGAAGGTGGTGGCGATGAGATCCGGGAGGTGGTGGCGTGGAGAGATGGGTGGTGGTGGTGAGAGGCGGATGGTGGTGGTGAGAGGCGGGTGGTGGAGTGGAGGAGGAAGAGCGGTACTGGTGGTGGGAGGTGGTGGCAGTGTGGTGGTGGCAGTGGTGGTGGTGGGTGTGGTGCGGTGGTGGTGGGAGGAAGAGGAGGTGGTGGAGGAGGAAAGGAGGTGGTGGAGGAGATGGTGGTGGTGGAGGAAGAGAGGTGGTGGTGGTGGAGATGGTGGTGGAGGAGGAGAGGAGAAAGGGAGGAGAGGTGGTGGTGGAGATATATTAATGTTTTTTAGGCTTTTAGCGACGGATAGATCTAGATCTATCAGTATTCTTCCATTCTTTTATTTTACGGTCGTTTGGCGGCGGATAGATCTAGCAATGCTAAAAAAATTTATTTTTTCTTTTATTATAGTCGACAAAATTAGCGGCGGATAAAAGTTATCAGTCGCTCTGTGACAGATAACTTTTATCCGTCGCTATATGTATGACAGATTAAATCGTCGCTACCATAACGATCGTTACTCTTTGGGCGACGGATAAAATTCGTCGTCCCTTTCCGTCGGATTGTCCCTGTTTTTTTGTAGTGTTGCAACACCTAATCAAGGAGCTGATTGAGTTGTGGACGGATGGTATCCCTGCATATGATGTGTCGAGCAAAAAGAACTTCACCTTGAAGCGACTCTTCTTTGGACCGTGGTGACTTCCATACTCCATGCTATCTGGAAGGAAAATCGCGAAATATGCATATCCACATTGCTTGGAGGCGATGCATTTAGTGAAGGGTAGTGGAAAATTTTGTTAGTTTGATTGTCGCCGTGGGTTGCTAGAAAGTGACCATTAGTTCGGGAACAAGGATCAATTCTTGAAAAATAAAATCGTAAAGAAAAAAGCCTCGAGGCGACTTCTTTGGTGCACAAATTCTTGCGGAGATTGATAAGTTAGGTCTTATGAAGGTGGATGAAGCATAACGAGAAAATTGGTACAAAATGTGGTTGGAAGAAGACAAGCATCTTATGGGACTTGCCTTATTGGAGCAGTCTTCTTATCCGTCAAAACTTAGATTTCATACACATTGAGAAGAATGTGTTAGAACTTATTTAATACACTTTGCAACATTGAGGGAAAAACAAAGGACCATGTGAAGTCTAGAGCCGAGTTGGATCGTGGTGTAAAAGGCTGAGTTGACAAAGAAGGATGAGAAAGGTAAGTGGTCGGCGTGCTACACAATTAATGATGCATCTAGGTCGATTCTGTTTGATTGGGTGAGGGCATTGAGTTTCCCAGGATAATTCGCCTCATTTAGAAGTGTATGGATTTGAAGAAGACAAAGGTTTTGGGATGAAGAGCCACGACATCGTGTGTTCATGGAGAGGCTTATCCGGTAGCATTCGAGGCTACCTAAACATGTATGAATTTGTGCTATCAAGAGTTGAGCTTATTTTTCAAAAATTTAGGCCTGGTGGTTCATGACAAAGTGTTGGAAAATCTTGAAAAGAACATACCATTGATTCTGTCTGACTCGGCGTATCTTTCCCGAAATGGTTTTATTCTATGGAGCACTTGGGTTCACCTTCCATGAAGCGAGACTTCTTTGGATCGGTTCGATGTCGATGGATGTATCCATTGAGAGGTACTCGGGCAAATTGAAGAAGTATATCGACAACAAAGGTAAACTGAAGGATCGATTGCGATGCCTACATTCGAGAGAAGCGCAACATACGCTCTTATTACTTTGATGAGCACGTCCTACGAAGACATCAAGGCCGGCTCGAAACGCAGACACATTCAAAGTTCAAGCGGATGATGATTTTTCCCTATCTGTCTTTAGGGTATCACGGAGACCTCTTGGTAGAGCTAAGAAAGAATATCTTACGGGGAAGGAGTTGAAAGCAGCTCAATATTATGTCCTCACAAATTGTCTTTGAGGTTGGCAAGTATATGGTGCTATTTGCGGTGACCAACACTTTCTTTAAATTTTAATATAGCTCGTAAGTCTCTACTTGATTATAGACTTATCGTGAATCGATGTTTGCGGTGTTTTCAAAAGTGTTGTTTGGAAGAAAATCCTCGGATGACGGAGGATACACTAGAGGAACTAATTGACTCGAAAATGGAATCGAATTTCAGTTGGTTGAAAGAGTATATGGAATCATAATATGACGTCGCATGCCTATCTTAAAGGCTCTCACAAAGGGCGTTCAAAAGCTCTACACATTCCAGTTAAATAGTCGATGGCCTTAGGTTCCACATTTGAATGTAACACCGTGGCGACAAGCAACTCCGGGGTGTGTGTTAAGAGTCTGATTATGGAGCGTTGCTTTGTTTGATTTCCGTGAAGCTAAAGCGAATAGTGAGGATTGAATATCGACTTGCCATTGAAGCGAACCTTCTTGTTTGATGTTGAGTGGTATGATCTAATCAAGGAATGCGAGGAAGAGCGAGCGGTATGAAATGGTTGATGTAAACGAAAAGAAGAGTCTGAACAGTATGAACCATTTATTTTGGCGACTCAAGCACGATAAGTGGTGTTCTTGAATATTCAAGAGGAAAGCGATAAGGCGGAATGGTTAGGCTGCGATACCTATTACGTGCGCTCGAAAGTGGAGTACATTTAGAAAGGCATTCGATTACCATTTCGTACCAACGAGGATGTCGATAAACAAGCGAAAATCCCATAGGCCTTGAGATGATGAGTTCTTTGATCTGCAAGACTAATATGTGAAACTTAGGGGGCAGCGATAACGGTATATTATGTATTATAACTAGTTAGTAGTTGATAACTTGAGTATTTATATTCTGCATGTGAAAAATGGTTACATGTGTTATTATAATTTGTTACGTATTATACTTCGTCTTAGCGTTTTATTGTATTTATTCGTGTTTTGTAGATCTTTGACGGAGACACCTTATCGCCCCATGAATGACCGCATGATAGTCTGGGGAACGAAGTCGAGGGTGAGGCTCTAATAGTCGAGCAGCGGATCTCGGATCTGAAACCCCACGGTGGTGGCAATGAGGCTCTAGGTCGGCCGGGTACATATAGGAGGAGGAAGATTGTCCCTACCTCGAGTGGGATGCAGAATCCGGCGTTCGTGGAGCAGGTTCTTAGGTGATTTTTCCTGGGTCTCTAAAGTAAGTATTATCGTTAACTTAAATATATAAAACATAACTTATGATAGTTGACAAGTATAAATTGTTGTGCTAAAGTAATTAATATTTGTTTCTTGTATTTTATACATTGACATAGGACTGAACATCGGTCCAGAACCGAACCGGACCGGACCGAAACCGACAAGAACCGAAACCGAATTTTATGATTTTGGCGATCCGAGAACCGAACCGAACTATGATCGGTTCTGGCCCGGACCGAACCGGAATTTTCGGTTTGGTCCGGGTCAGAACCGAATTTGACCAAACAAATTTTAAAAAATAAAAAAGGGCAATTTTGGTAGAATGAAAGGTAGTAGTACAAAGTACAAACGTTAAACTTAACTGGAGAAAATCCAATCAATTTCTTTTCCTTCTCTCCATTCTTCTCTCTTTCCTTTCCTCTCCATTCTTCTCTCTGCTCCAAGATTCCACCTTTCTTTTACTGGGTAAAAGTCTTGCAACTTTTCTCTATGCCTTCTCTTTCATTTTACAGTATCTGAATTTTGAGTGATTGTTTTGTCTGGATCCGGCTTCAGATTCGCAGACAAGCGCGAGATGTGAGGAGTTGGGCAGTCTGAACAGGCGAGTTGTGCAGTGGTGGAGCGATTGCGGTGGATGAAGATGGATAGAGTACTAGAGAGTAATGGCGTTTGAGTGAGGACAGTGTATTATGATGATTGATGGAAGAGAGCGGCGGTCGATTAGGGTTTTTGTTTCGGGAAACTTGATCTTTTGTTTTTTTTGTGGCTGGGAGTAGATATAGATGTTAGCTGTATATACTAACATTAGAAATAAAATATTGCAGATTACATATTCTCGGTCCAATTCGGTTTAGACCGAAAAAATTTCGGTTCTGGCCCGAACCGAATCGAGAACCGAAAATCTCAAATTCCTTGAACCGAACATGTTTAGGGTCGACCAGCTGATTTTGGTTAAGGTCGATTATCTTCGACATTGTGTGACAACGGTTTATGGTAGGGTCCATAATAAACTCGGTGACATCAATCGGGCTGGAGAGCCATCGGGGAAGGTGGTGAGTGTTGGTCTCATTTGAGCCGCATGAGGCGAAATCTTTGATGAGCTGCGGGTAAGTTAAAATATGACGTTCGCTTTATTTATTATAATCGTTGTTTTAATATGGAGTCGTATGTTAAATGTTTTGTATGTGAGTCGTATGTTATGGCTTTTATTTGGGTGATATGTTAGTCAATTGTGTTAGTAAAATTTAGAGATGATGTGGTATGTTAAGCTATTATATGTGAGTGGTATGTTAATGGCTTTGTTTGGGTGATATGTTGGTTGAATTTATGTTATGTTGTTGTATCTTATTAAATTGATGTAACGTGGTGACGTTATATATATATTGACTTTGGATGTTGTATGAAATTGGAAATGTAGAAGAGTACTTCATTAAATGATTGATCCAGGATATGGCGTGTTTACGAGGCGGTAGTGGGGTCTAAATTATATAGGGATATGGTCCGTACTTGAAATGCATTCGGGATCGAAAAGGCGATGCCTCCATAGGTTGATCGGAGGAGTGGGCCCTTTGGGATACTCTTGAGCTCGCGATGAGAATAATGCTACATCAACAAACAAAATCAGGCGTCTCGATGCGAGGCAATGAAATCCGTTCACCACCTTGGGAGCGATCTCTTGTCGTTGATTATTATAAATCGCTAAGTATATATATGTTTTTTTCAATCTAGCATTACGTATATGTATTGTGTCTCTTTCTGTACTTGTGAGATGATAAATGGTTGACTATATATGTTGTTAGGATGTCGGTGAAATTCAAGTATGACGTATTGAAAAGGCGGTGAAGGATGGGATGTGGACCGAGCTCGGGGAGTCTATCGGTATGTTTATGTTGGTTAAAGTTCATATTTGTACACTACTACAAGTTATTTTGAAAAATAATGGCGATCATGATATCTGCCATTTTACGATTTCGGTGAGGTTGATCTTTCGAGTAGTGAGGCGGAGGAAGAGATGGGTGAGGTCTTGTCAATGAACAAGTTGACAAAATCTTCTTAGAGGTGAACAAACAGACAACAAAGGGCGAATATATGGACTCGGGAGCCTCGGTTTAAAATTTGGGCTAGTCTAACTTCTCCTCATCATCATCCGTGATCTAGACATCGGAGTTTTCATACGAGGCCAGTCTCGGATATGGTCGATCCTGATTTGAACATGTTGCCGACTAACATAAGAGATGGAGGCGTGACAGAGAAGCGAATGGAGGAAACGGCGTCTTGATTCTGAGATGGAGGCTTTCATGTCGATTCGACCCGACCACCCGTCTGGTAGCTAGTTATGTTTATCGTTACTTTAGACTATATACGTTCGGATATATTATATTTAGACTTGTTAGGATAATTAAGACTTATTTGGATCTTGGTTTGTTAACTAATGAATGATTTATTATTTATTGAAACATTTTAGTATTCTTGATTTATTATCGAGTATATTGATTAAATAGGTGAAATCTGAAACGAGGATTAATATAATAAAAAATTTTAAAAATATTTTGTGGCGGAATTAGTCAAATTAGTCCTTGATTCAACTCAATAATGTAGCGACGGATCCGTCGCTAAATTTAATGACGAATTTCAAATTAGTCACTAATTCGATTACATGTAGCGGCGGATAGAAATCTATCAAATGCCTATATCAATTTTTAAAAAAGAAAAAAGTCTAATTAGATAATCCGTAGAAATTGGGCGGATTATCTATCCGTCCTTCTGACTCAGCAGGCGGCGGAATTATTATCCGTCGCTAGAGCTAGGGCGACGGATCGCTGGCCTGTAGCGACGGATCTATCCGTCGCTACAGACCCGTTTTTTTTAGTGTATTATGTAAGAAAAAAAGAGTTTTTATTTTATTATTCTTGTTCCACGCACGTTGCATCAAAAAGTCCTCGTACAAGTTAGTGAACTCATCCTCGTTGAAATATTTGTACTTGTGCTTTTTTTATTTCTTTGTTTTTATTGTTTATTTTCTGAAAAAATTGATCTATCTGTAATTTGGTGTGAATATGTTAGATTTTAACGGTTGACTTTTATTTTGATGGTCAGAGTTTATACATGAAATTACTAACGATAGTGGATTTATGTGTATTTATTTATACATATACTTGTGGTGTTTATGGAAATTCGGAAAGATCTATGACAGATGAAACGAATCTACGCCTAGAAGTAAAACACAATTCATGAAATTATTCGATTCCTGTTGAGAGCGGGTTGTGATCTAATATATGCTAGTTGTGATATATTGAGTGATGATTATGTAACGATTAAGAATTTGATGATATGTAAGATATATCAGTTCAATGTAATATGATTGTAATTATGATATTCTCAAAAAGAAATTATTCTAGAAAGCAGGTGTAGACACGCAAAATGTGTTGAATAAATTATTAAAATCATTAAATTCGATTTACCGTATTTAATTGGAATTTTACCAAATTCTATTCCAAAATAGTATGGTAAATTAATCAATTTTAATACGCTCCATTTATGGCTTTATCAAATTAGCATACGTCAAAATATGGAGTATTTTCGATTCTTGGCATTAATAATGTGAATCTTCCGAAAAGTTTAAAAGCCGTCAACGTCATGGCGTTAAAAGGATGATGTCAAAATGCATACTTAAATTAAATCGAAGGCGTGAAGAGGAGATAATTATTGATGGGATCGCGTCATACATGTGATGCAATTATTCAAGAAAGGAAAAAGCTTTTAAACATGGATTTCCATCCTTACCCCTCTTCAAAAAATGGATTTTCATCCTTACCCCTCTTCCACATCTATTAATAGAGGTCTTCCATCAAATTGGAATGAGGGAGGAAAGAAGTGAAGAAGAGAAGAAGTGAGAGCAAGTGCCACAAATCCTCTCATCCTCTCAAGATCCGGCTTTGAAGTTGAAGAAGCGTTAAAGTTCTTAAACGCTTCAAACAAAACCGTTTGATCGAAGAAGTCCTCGCACACTTGGAGAAAGCGATATTGGAAGATCAACCGCATGAAGGAAGATCAAAATCGAAAAGTCACGAAGAAGCGAGCGAGTTCTTGAAGTACTTCATCAAATTCAAGCGAAACCAGCGTTCGATCCAAGATCAGTGAAGCCCTTGAAGAAAGCGTTTAGAAGGCGAACTCCCTCTACGAAGATCAAAATCCAAAAGCAATGAAGAAGTCGAACAAAGTTCTTCATCAAATCCATGCCAGCGGCGTTAGATTCAAGATCAAGCTGAAAATCCCTTGAAGAAACATTTTCCGGAGGACAAACTTCCTCTACAGAAGATCAAAGGCCAAATTCTGTGACGATCTAGAAGCGTTCTTTGTGGAGTTCATCCACCCTTCAAGAAGTTCGTTATCGTTCGCTTCAAACACCTCCAAGTTAGCGATTTGATTCGAGATTAAGCGAAGCTCCCGAATTATCGTTTCCTTGACCTTGAAGTCATAAAATCCTAAGCGAAGACTTTGAAGATCAAGTTAGCGCATTAGAAGACTAGAATCGGAGGATTGTAATAGAAATTGTACGCACTCATCAAATCACTAAAATTTCATTTGTGCAATTTTATTTACTCTGATTTTGGCACACCTGGGACATCTCTACCTCTCATCTCTAGTGAAGCACTATGCCTCCTAGTAATGTCGATTAACTCTTCTCAAGCCTCGGATGAAATGCAAACCTTGGCTAGCAAAGCCTTTGAAGCTCTAAGTGCTGTATGCAAAAGAGATGGAGAAGAAACATCCGATGATGACGAGTCTTTGCTATCATCTCCTCTGACAAGAGAGGTCCTCGGCTCGACAATGAGTAATCCTTCACTCGACCAAATGGTGTTAGCTTTGACAAAATCCATGGAGTTCCTCATGAAGCATACTAGAACAAGACCTCAAGATTGCAAAGCTTATGGAGCGAGAATTCACACCGAGAAGATCTTGAGCAAGAAGCAATTTGAAACTAGCAGGGGAGGAAAGCGCCATGTGGTGTATGAGGAACCATCATCGCTAAGCGATATCAAAACAAGGAGATATGTCAATCAACTCTAGTGGAATGATCGGTAGATCGGTTGAAGGAATTCATCAAGGAGCTCTAAAGAGAGTCTTGATGAAGGTTCCAAATCATCCTTCACTTATAGCAAGCCATACACGAAGGATTGATAATGCGAGAATGCTGACAGGATATCAACCACCAGTTTCAACAATTTGATGGCAAGGAGCCCAAAGCAACATGTGGCGCATTTTGTTGAGACATGCAACAATGTTGGAACTATGGCGACCATCTGGTAAAACAATTTGTTAGCTCACTAAAGAACAATGCATTCGATTAGTATCTTGACTTGGAAATTTGGGTCCATAGATAGTTAGGATCAAGCTGGGCGAATTCCTTAATCATTTCTATAGCACAAGAAGCTATTAGCATGATTGAGCTCTGACCAACGCCCGATTGGAAATAAGAAGTCATGGATTACATCAATCGATGGAGGAACTTGAGTCTCAATTGCAAAGATTGATTATGCGAGGCTTGACAATCGAGATGTGCATCGAAGGAATGCAATGGGGTCTTGATACATTCTTCAAGGAATCATGCCGCTCATTGAAGAACTAGCGACTCGAGCCCATGACATGGAATTAAGTATGGCTTCAAGTGGAATTGAAGGTCCTCCTGTGCAAGAATCGCGTAGGATTGACACCAAGAGAGGGGGTAAGCCTCCATTCAAAGGTAAAGAAGCAATGGCTACAAGCGTCACAAAGATCAAGATATCAAGGGTGACAAAGGACAAAGAAAAGGTGAACTATACACGAACAAACAATGCTCCGCCAAAAGACGAGCAAAGAAGGTCGACTCTGAAGGAACTGATGGCAAAGCAGTATCCGTTCCTCGACTCCGATGTCCCTGGGATATTTGATGACTTGTTGAAGAATAATTTGATCGAGTTGCCTGAAATGAAGAGACCTGAAGAAGAAGGTCGTTCGGACGACCCAATCTTATGATGTGACACAGGATTTTGGCGTACCTTATTATTTTGTCCTTGCATGCTTTAACTTGTGTTAGTGTATTTGTATGAAAATATATTTGAATTATTTTAATTGATTGTGTTATTGTTTTAGATGTTATTATTTGTTTTAGATGTCTATGTTACTTGTCAATTTGTAATATGTGTGGTTATTTATTTTGTACTTTTTTTTTTAAAGAAGAGAAATTATTTTTGTTGTATTTTCCTACTTAAAAATATGATCATTTTATCGTTTAATTTGTTGGTATAATTATTTGAAAATAATTTGATAGTCATCTCATAAATTTATCTTTATGAATGATTAATGTGCCAAGACTTCTTTTTAATTATCTAGCTTAATTCAGTACTTTATTTGTTTGCTTTGAATGATGTATAATGTGAAGAGTGCCATTTTAATTATGTATTTTAATGTATGTCATTATTTGTGTGGCTTGATTAGATTTAAAGATTAACTTCAATTGCCTTCATGTGAGTTCATTATATTTTATATTAATATTAGTTAAGTTAGAAGAAGTCTAAGAGTCTTTAATTATCTTATTTAAATGTAAGTCTTTATGTATGTGCTTTATTGATGAATAATGTGAAGTGTTAATTCTCTAATGAATACAAGTCTTTATGTATGTGCTTTATTGATGATTTATGTGAAGAGTCTTCCTTTTAATTAATTAATTCAATACAAGCTAATTATATATGTTCTTTGATTGATTTATAATATGAAGAGTCACTTTTGAATTATGTAATGTACATGCATGTCTTATGTGTGTGGGGCTCTCTTAATGTTTAGAAATTAAAGTGTTATTTTATATTCATATATTTCAAAATACAAGAGTTTGGTAACTTGAGGTTTCTTTTATGAATGAAATATTTTTCTTTCTTTTCATATTCACGATCTGAAAGGTCGCTTGTAATGTCGAATGTCACATGCTATGTTTCAGCTATGTTTCGATCAACGTTCTGATTTTCTTTTCGTTTCTCTTTTATGTTACTTATGCATGTCTAAGTGTAATATTCCATATGCATGTTCAATATTTTAAGTTTAATTGTTGCATATGCATGTGTAATTGTGAGTTCAATTTAATTGCTCTAAGTGTTGCATTTTTGGTGTATCACGTTTTATTTTTGTGTACAAATGACCTAAGTCATGCCAAAAACGTTTTTGAGCTTTTTTCCAAGTAAAATATGATAATTTATCATTAGTTATTGTTTTTAAATGTTTGGAAAAAAATGTGAAAGGTCTCTCTTAATTTTGCACCTTTATTGTTGGTTTTAAAATGAGTTTTAAGTGCAATTTAAGCCATTTATTTTTAGCTCTTCAACCCTTTGATCTTCACTCAATCCACTCTATAAATATCCTCTTTTTCCAGCCCTCATTTGTCCATAAACCTTTTGGGCATTTTCTTCAAAAAAGTCTCCAAGTACTATTATCTTTTTCTTTCAAGTTTGTAACTTGTTCTTCTTGCAAGTACTTTCATAATTCTTGCTCTTCCTAACCTTCAAATGTGAGTGTTCTACAAAACTATATAGATGTATTATTTTCAAAACACGGAAGGTATTTTAATATGTTCTCAAAATTATATATAAGTATTGCATGGTTTTCAAAGCATACGTCCTATTGCATAAAAATCAAATCACGAAAGAGTTTTGCATGCTTATTTGATTTTGAAAGATTTATATATTTTTACATACATGATTGTTATTTTGTTTTGATTGACGGATACGTACGTTTGGTTCAAGTTAATTGGCTTGTAGTTTGGTGGGTTATTATGCAGCGAGCTACTGTCGGTTTCCTTTGCCCATTCCTTTAAATCGAGTGATAGAAGCCTTCTTGATTTAGTTGGGTCGTAAATTCCACACACATACCATGGCGAGGTCTGTTGGATAGTTTGATTGACTATCGAGAGACATAAGGCTGTTCTTTGTGGGGTTATAAGGGACATGAAATAATGTTTTTTCTGAAAAGTATATGTTATTGAAAGTTTATTGGATTTTAAGTTCTTGATTTTTATGATTTTAATGAAAACTTCTCACGAAAATCTTTGAACACTCATTGAGGTTTTTCTCACACTTGTTTTTATTACCTTCCTTGTAGGTGAGATGCCGGCGAAGAATGAACAACCGATAAACTCAGCAAACTAAGTGTGTAGTTGGGATTTGGGATTTTTGTCAATGAAAATAGTGTCTTATTGTCTTTTTCAAAAACTCATGTCATTTCTTGTTATATTGTGTATCTTTTAAAGATAAGAATGTTGAAAATCTTGTGTTTTTTTTTGCTGAATAAAAAAAAAATTATTCTAGCAACTGAGCGAAAGTTTATACGTAACTTCCATGTTTCACTAAGCGTTTGACTCTGTTTTTTGACGTCGAATGAAATTCACTCCTTTTAAAAACCCAATAGTCGGGGCGTTACAGCAAGTACCACCGTCTCGTGAGTCACTCGATACAAGATTGTTTCGTCTTCAAGGAGAAGGTGATGAAATTGGCCGGGAAGGAAGATTTAGCTAGATGAGAAAAATGCAAATGTCGACACCATCTCAATGCAGCGAAAATCATAAGGAAATTGACCAACCCTCACTAGAAGAACCTCCAAACAAAACTTGTGCTCCCACCAAAGTGGTGAAACCCATTGATTGTATGACAACTATCTCCTTTAATGATGAAGATCTCGTACTTGGATCTAAGCCTCACAACAGACCATTGTTCGTGTAAAACTTTACTCATAAGCACAAGGTGAAAAGGATACTCATTGATGGTGGTTACGCCATCAATATCTTACCCTATACCATGAGAGAAGTAGGAATACCTATAGAAGACCTCGCCATAGTCATTTGATGATTGAGGCTTCAACGAGGAGGCGAAAGCGATGGGCATGGTGAGATTAGAGTTGATGATTGACAATATGGCATCAACAATAGTCTTCCATGTTATTGATGCGAGGCGTCCTACAATTTACTTTTAGGAATGCCATGGATACATGAAAATGGTGTAGTCCCCTCGACTTTACACCAATGCTTTCAATATTGCCAAAATGGAGTAGTGAGAAAGGTGCTTGCAGATGGAAAACCATTCACGGAAGTCGAATCTTATTTTGCCGACTCCAAGTATTTTAAAGAACATATGAAGGATGTAAATGAAGGGTCGAATTCGTTTGGCGACGAGTCAAGAGATCAAGTGAAAAATCCTGACAAGGAAGAATTGCCTCCTCAGATATGCCCCGGTGAGGTCTCACATGCGAAAGATGAAGGGTTGAGTGGACTAACTCTACCATTGACAAAGCTTAGCCTCACCAGTATGGTCCAACCACCCCTTAAGGGATTTGTTCGCCCAGTCCACAGAGGTTTGAATGAACACGAGACTTCATCACATAAAGTCGAAAATAAACATTTTGGACCAAACGCTTTCAAGCTTTTGATAAAGGCAGGATATGATCCTAAGAATGGCTCTCCTCTGAGATTAAATACATCAGGATCTTCTAGCTCACAAGGTGGTGGAAAAACTCGAGAAGGTCTTGGTTTTCAGCGGCTAACCATTAGCATCACCATAAAGCGAGCCACAAGCAATTACATGAGCGGAAATGACAACTCATTCACCGAATGTGCTTCTGACCAAAATTGTGAGAAATCACTACACAAGTCTGTCTTTGAAAGGTTGGGGCCAATTAGACAATCCTCACATCAAAGACTGGGGGCAATTAGACAGTCCGCACATCAAAGACTGGGGCGATTAGGAAACACACGTCAAAGGCGGGGCAGTTAAAAAATGCATGTATCAAAGGTTAAGACCAATGAAATCAGGCACTGCAGGAACTAGCGAGTTAAGTAACTCCGAAAAACTGCGAAGTCTAGTTCCATCTCGCATGATGCGGACCGAAGATATCAAGGTGTCATACGGTGAAACCCTCAAGGTCAAAAGGTGGCGATAATCCACAAGAGTCGAGATAATATCGAGGATGAAAATGAAAGTGTTGAATAATCGTACCACATCACCCTTAAGGATTATGATGTCAAGAAACCTGAACTAGCCCCATATGTTTGCTATGCTAGAAAATTGATCGGATGGTTAGAGGACATGTCAATCGAACATGTTCCACGAGGAAATAATGGTCGAGCCGACGCTCTAGCAAAACTTGCTTCCACTCTTGTGATGCCTGACAAGAGAGTCCATATCCCCGTTTGTCAGAATTGGATCGTTCCGCCTATACTTGAAGATAGTGAAGGTGGTGAAGAAAATAATGTCGTGGAGGTCTATGAGATCGAGAAAGAAGACTGGCGACAACCTCTAGTTGATTACCTGAAATACGGCAAGTTGCCCCATGAACTACATAGGCGAAATTAGACATCGAGCAGCTCGCTTCATATACTACAATGACACATTCTATAGATGCTCATTCAATGAGGTGTTTTTGCGATGTCTAGGTGATGAAGAGGCTGTGCAAGCAATGGAGGAAGCACACTCGGGAGTTTGTGGTGCTCACCAGTCGGGTCCGAAATTGCACTTTTGAATCAAGAGGATGGGATACTATTGGCCCACCATGGTCCGAGACTGCATGGAATATGCACAAAGATGTCAACCTTTCCAATTTCATGATAATTTATCCATCAACCACCTGAGCTACTACACCCAACTGTCGCCTCATGGCCATTTGATGCACAGGGGTTAGATGTGGTTATTGATAGCGAAATCTTAGGAGGTCATTTGTACATCTGGCGACAGCAAACTATTTCTCTAAATGGGGAAGCAATACCATAAGGAAGTAAAGAAAGAGCGTTCTTGACTTCATACGTTCCAACATTATCTTCGCACGGTGTTCCACGCTACATAATCACCTTGATGGATGACCATTAACACCAAGTGATTGATAAGTTGTGCCAACAATTGAATTCAAGCGGAGAAGTCTTCAATGTACTATGTGGCGACCAATGGCCTCATGAAGCCTTGATAAAACATTGTGCAACTTGCCGAAGAAAGTGGTAGCAAAGTCGAAAAGGTATGCGAGAGAATCGGAGAATCATTGTGGGCTTATAGGGCGACATCGAACTCCTACCAGGCCACCTTACGCCTTTGATTTATGGAGTAGAGGCATCCTTCCACAGGCTGATTCCACCTAAGGATCATAATCGAGAAGGGCTCGATGAGGAAGAAAATGCTTGCTTCATTTGGAAGAGTTAGAATCCTTTGGATGAGAAAAATTTGGAAGCCCAACAAAGACTCGAATGCTATCAAGCTCACATCTCTAGAGCATTCAACAAGAGAGTTCGTCCTCGCTTCTTCCAAGTGGGAGATCTTGTTCTCGCTGTAAGAAGACTAGTCATCATGACCCATAAGACTGGGAATAAGTCTACATCAAAGTGGGATGGGCCATATGTCATCAAAGAAGCATACACAAACGGCTCCTACAAACTCAGAGCTGATGATGGATTAAGAATTGGACCCATCAGCGGGAAATTCTTGAAGCGGTACTACCCATAAAAAAAAGGGAGAAAAATAAAAACAAAAACAAAAAACAAAAAAAACAAAAAAAACAAAAAAAAAAAAAAGAAAGAAAAGAAAAAGAAAAAAAAGAAGAGAAAAGAACAAAAAAATGCAGAAGCCCTCAAAACAAAGCAGGGGTGCTTAGATTAGTACGCTCCTGACCCGCATGAGCATAAACTGCGAACGGTGATCACCAATGGCAGTACATGTGGCTAAACTGTTAACTTACCCCCCCTTCCAATCACAAAGTCATCTTTGAACTACGTTTTGATTTGATCCTCTCTTATGGAGGTACGTAGGCAGCTTAGAAATTTCTAAGTTCAGTCAAAATGTGTAAAAGGGGTTTGTTTGTTCCAACGAAACGGAAGAATAAATCAAAAAAGCTACTTGTGGAACCATCATTGACTCGTCATCGTTGCACGAATCTCCAGTTGGATCACCAATCTAGTATACCCAGGCTAAACTTCAATCTCCAGGTTGATCAATATGCCAAAGCTACGCTTCAAATTAAAGTCGAGTTTGATTAGTATGCCCAAGTTGCGCCTCAATGTTCAGGTTGATCCGATGTTGGATAGCCTTGCCTCAAGTGGATGGTTCTATGCCTCTTCATGTGGTGGCCTTGATCCGATGTTGAGTAGCCATGTCTCGAAGTTGATGGTGCTACGCCTCTTCATGTGGTGGCCTTGATCCGGTGTTGAGTAGCCATGTCTCGAAGTTGATGGTGCTACGCCTCTTCATGTGAAGGTCTTGATCTGATGATGTGTGGCCACGTCTCGAAGTGGATGGTGATGCGCCTCTTCATGTGGTGGTCTTGATCCGACGATGTGTGGCCATGTCTCCGAGTGGATGGTCATCCGCCTCTTCATAGGGTGGTCTTGATCCGACAATGTGCAGTCACGTCTCCGAGTGGATGGTGCTTCGCCTCTTCATATGGTGGTCTTGATCTGACGGTGTGCAGTCACGTCTCCAAGTGGATTGTGTTGCCGCCTCTTCATGTGGTGGTCTTGATCCGACGATGTGCAGTCATGTCTCCAATTGGATGGTGCTCTGCCTCTTCATGTGGTGGTCTTGATCCGACGATGTGCAGTTACGTCTCCAATTGGATGGTACTCCGCCTCTTCATGTGGTAGTCTTGATCCGACAATGTGCAGTCACGTCTCCGAGTGGATGGTGCTCCGCCTCTTCATGTGGTGGTCTTGATGATCCGACGATGAGTGGTCATGTCTCCAAGTGGATAGTAGTACGCTTCTTCATATGGTGTCATTGATCCAATGTTGGATAGTTTTGTCTTAAAGTGGACGGTGCTACTCCTCTTCAATGTGGTGGTCGTCATCCAATGTTAGGCTGTAACGCCCCGAAAATTTCACTAACTTTTAAAAAGACAAGGGCGTTAAACTAATAACAGGAAGACAATCTATAAGCTTTGAGAAGCTGAAATTTAAACAGTTGACTTGCGAAAACACTATTTTTACAAGCAGCTAATAAAAGTTACAGAACAAATCCCATTTATAACCCACTTTCACTCAAGTTGCTGAATGTCTACCGACTCGGTCCTCCACTAGACTACGAAATATACAAGAAGGTAACAAATCAAGTGTGAGAAAAACACAGTGATGTTATTGTGCTAAGTGAACAACGAATTATGTAATAACGAAGTATAGTTTCTTAATCAAACGAATCAATAAGAAAATAATCGAAGAACATAACGAATCGAATAAGCTGTTGATGCGCTCCTTATAACCCAAATCAAGCCCTTATCGCTCGAGGACAGTTGCAAGTCATAAGCAGATCGAAACGAATACCACCATAGTGCGGGGTGGAACACTACTACTCCCAATGACCTCGGCGACTTACGCCTCGCGTCACGGATAGTAGCGAGGCACCTCATGAACAACTCGTGAACATTTGCCCAAGTATGTCGATGAGAACCCCACCACTAATTGCATATATCGATTGAAGCAAAACAAATCAATGAATCAAATCATATATATATATATATATATATATATATATATATATATATATATATATATATATATATATATATATATATATATATATATATATATATATATATATATATATATATATATATATATATATGGAAGCATGAGAAAAGGATTTGATCTGATTTTAGAACTTTGATTTCATGAATTTACAATGTTTGAGATCTGATACTATATATATATATATATAATATTAAAATAGCTTCTTGTAGTTTCGCAAATATACATATACTTTTTGGGTAGAACACTCACCTTAGATGAGATGACCCCGTAAACTAAGCAAACCCATAAATCACAGTAAGAGGTAATACTTCTTAAAATCTCATAAAACATTTACGATACCTTAAACCCCACAAGCGAGTAGAATCAACTAGGCATATAATTTCCTATGATTAGCAATTTTATCCATAACAATTATATAAGTTTAAGAGTCTAACTTGAAGAAAGATAGATACAAATCTCCAAATAATAAGCAGGCAAAAGAGAACGAACTACAAGCATCGAAAAGTCGAGCACTTAAGAACAACGAGCAATTGGCGACTAGGTACTTATTCTAAAACGATAAAGATTAAACTACGACACGAAACCATAAAACCAAAGCGACAAATACACTAAATAAACCACTCGGTTATCCTCAATTAGGCGACAAATCATACATCATTAATAAAATTAAAATCCCAAATCCGAATTATCCATTAATCAAAAATCGAATCATGAATTAAACTACGAAATATCAATGAAACTACATAAAGGTCCGATCTTTATCATTTTGTTTCTCGATAGTTGATCATAAAATTACTATATCAGATCCATATCATTAGACCGTGCATAAGCACACAACAATGAAGCGATAAAACAAGAGCAAGGTAAAGAAGAGGCGAGCGGACGATAGCAACACATCATGGCCTGACATATCACGATTCGAACACGGCCACTAGCACCTGGTTGAACAACTACAACAATTATGATTGCACTCAAAACCAATAACCCATTGGAATATGCACATAAACAAATCATCACCACGTTAACTACACCTAACCCGATAAACCACTAAGCGTCTGACATGAGCTCGAAAGCAATTACGGTAACAATCGGTGCTACTCGAACCAATCGCCGACTATATCATATCCGGATCTCAAAGCGATCGCATCCATACAAACCAAAGCAATAAGAAATTCAATCAAGAGCAAACGGATCTGTAGCACAAGCATCATAATTTTATAAAATTAAATGCCCCGAAAGCAAAACATGTAGTCAAGTTATAACAATATTTTGGCTAAGTATCATTTAAAACCAAATTACATTAACAAATCCATCAGCGAATAATCTGGCGAAAGAAGTAGGGCGGGCGGGGCGATTAAAAGAAGTCGGACTTCATGATTGAAATGGAATAAGCTAAACTCAATTTTCGTACATAACCTAGGTGCCGTTTCACCTAATCGCAGAATGAGCATGAACAAAGCACACACCTTTGGGAATCTGAAAGCAAGGATCGAGCACAACACAAGGGCGAGACCACAATGAAGGTCAAATTCTACATACCTCTGTTAAGCTAAAGGCTAGTTCACTGTGATCGACAACCACGCACCTTGAATCGGCAAAGGAGAAAGGAACCCGGGACTCGGCGATTACTTTACTCCGCAGCGAGACAAATCAAACACTAATTGACTAAAGAAGAAAGCGGTGAGTATAAAGTCACGCTTTGCGGTGGCGATGCGAAAACATTCGAGGCGACCGACAACTAGACTCATTGAACTAATCAAGCGATCTGAAAGCGGAAAAGAAAAAGCACTGTCGACTCGAGAGTATGAGGCGGTCGACTAGAGGAAGAAAAAAGAAAGAAAAATTGAATCAACATAAACACGAACACTCGAACACCCATCCGAAACTAAAACACGAGAAGGAACAACGCTTACCTATAGCGAATCGAGCGAGCTAGAACACGAGCGAATCAAAGCACTCTTTCTATTCTTGATCGAAGCCCCAATCCGACTTGGTTTTCAGGACTACGACCGTTCGCGTGGGAGGAGAAGAGCGGGAAGATCGTGTATGGTGGTGTGATGGTAATTTGTGGTGGTGGTGGTTTCCGTCTAGGTCGACAAGGGAGGTGACAACCGTTGAGGGCGGCGGGCGGTGGAGATAATGGTGATGATGAGTTGATTGAGGTTGATTTAAATTGCGGTGGTGGCACATGGCGACCGAGGTTGAAAGGCTAGGTATAGGACGGTTCAAGTGAAACCACGAATGAAGTAGAATTTGAGAAGGAGAAGGAATTCGATTGAACTGAACGTGAGCTGATAAGGATGAGGAGGGGTATAATCGGAAGGATAAATGTCTAGTCCCAAATTCAATTTGGACTCTAAACCAAACTATAATTAATTAGGTTATCCCCAATTAAACACTAAGAAAGTTATTCACTACTAAATAAGGAACTAAAATTAACATTAAAAATAAAACGATTAATGAAAAGTCGGGGTTTTACATTCTCCCCTCCTTAAAGGAATTTGGTCCCCAAATTCTCACCTTAAGAATCGAAGAGCTCGGGATACTAACTCCGCATAAAACGTAGGTTCGAAACTTCCGACAACATACTTGAAGGTTGGTTAACATGTGAAACCTTTGAAATAGGCGAGCAAGCCTCCTTTAAAATTCTATGAAGGAAGGAATATCAAGAGGGTTTCTCAGTGAGAAGGTGAAGGAAAGAAGACAATCTAAAATAAGAGGCGAGAAACTTATCGATAGGAGTTTGGTGGGATTGAGAATCTGTTAAGTAATCAAGATCCGGAGGATTACGAAGAAGATGAAAGAACCGTGAAGGTTTGCTAAAGAGTTTGAAATTTTGCATTTTCTGGAAGAATTTATAAGTGAGTTACTAAATGCGACTAGAAAAAGAAGAGTAAAAGGTCGATGAAAGGTTGAAGGTTAACAAGATGGGTTTCATTGAACGAGAAATTTAAAAACCACCACATAACTCCCGCAAATAAGTGACTAGCAGAAGTAAACACAGGCTACTAAGATACATGGGAAGAAAGATGTGCATAAATATCAAATTTACATAACATGATCACTTTTCAAGTAGGTTCACGAAGAATAACAAGCATGGTATATACCTCGAAAATATCAGATCAAACTTACTATCATGAAACAAAACGAATTTAATTTTCAAACCCAAGCGTTCACATCAACTTAGTCAAATTAATTAGCTCAATTAACCTCAAATACCAAAAGTGCAATTTACTAAAATCTAAAACTCCAGTAGTAGGACAACAGAAAAGAGCAGTACTAAGAGCCACAATCAACCAATTATTTTATTATCAAAACTCATTCAAGTAACATAAGCTAGACATTCAAAAAAAATAGAGCAACACAAGCAAGTAACATTTGATCAGAAGATGTACAGAAATTAAAATCACACAAGTCATGCAAAAGACACTGACAAGTAACATTTGATCAACATGGAGGAAGAAAATTTAGCCACATAAACCATCAGAAATCCATTTTCAGTACATGCTGACGATACTACAAAACTTCGAATTAAGTGAAATGCAAGTATCTAAGCATATAATCAAATAGTGATCCTCTATTAACTCTAGTTAGTACGAATCATTATGTAGGGACCTTCTACAAGTGATTTATACTAACTCTAGTAAAATATTGGGCCACTAGATGATAGCAGATAACATGCAACAACCGGCCACATAACACAAGCAGATAACATTCCGTTCATAAGAGACGAGATAATTAGAATCACATATGTCAAGCAAATCAAATTGAGTATTCCTACGTCAATCACTTTCATACCTTATTCACAAGACGATAACTCAAGAACCAGTTAACACAAAGACACAACCTATGTTCAGCAACTTAGACACCTCACTCGCCTGACCAGTGCGAAAATCATGTCGGTATAGCTTGAGTAAAAACTCAAGCCTTGATATAAGCTATGCTTGAAAATTTCACTAACTTTTAAAAGACAAAGGCGTTAAACTAATAACATGAAGACAATCTATAAGCTTTGAGAATTTGAAATTTAAACAGTTGACTTGTGAAAACACTATTTTTACAAGCAGCTAATAAAAGTTACAAAACAAATCCCATTTATAACCCACTTTCACTCAAGTTGCTGAATGTCTACCCGACTCGGTCCTCCACTAGACTCTGAAATCTACAAGAAGGTAACAAATCAAGTGTGAGAAAAACACAGTGAGGTTCTTGTGCTAAGTGAACAACGAATTATGTAATAACGAAGTATAGTTTCTTAATCAAACGAATCAATATAGAAAATAATCGAAGAACATAGCGAATCGAATAAGCATTGATGCGCTCCTTATAACCCAAATCGAGCCCTTATCGCTCAGGACGGTTGCAAATGCATGAGCGAATCGAAGAGCGAATACCTGCCATAGTGCAGGTGGAACACTACTACTCCCGATGACCTCGGCGACTTACGCCTCGCGTCACGGGATAGTAGCGAGGCACCTCATGAACAACTCGATGAACCTGTGCCTTGAAGTATGTCGATGGGAACCCCCACCACTAATTGCGCATATATCTGTCTAAGCAAAAAAAATCAATCTAATAAAATCATATATATATATATATATATATATATATATATATATATATATATATATATATATATAGCGGAAGCATGAGAAAAGGATTTGATCTGATTTTGAACTTTGATTTCATGAATTTACATGATGTTTGAGATGCAATACTATATATATATATATAATATTAAAATAGCTTCTTGTAGTTTAGAAATATACATATACTTTTGGGTAGAACACTCACCTTAGATGAGATGACCCGTAAACTAAGCAAACCCATAAAATCACGGTAAGTGGTAATACTTCTTAAAATCTCATAAAACATTTACGATACCCTTAAACCCCCACGAGTAGAATCAACTAGGCATATAATTTCCTATGATTAGCAATTTTATCCATAACAATTATATAAGTTTAAGAGTCTAACTTGAAGAAAGATAGATACAAATCTCCAAATAATAAGCGGGCAAAGAAAGAACTACAAGCATCGGAAAGTGAGCACTTAAGAACAACGAGCGATTGGCGACTAGGTACTTATTCTAAAACCAATAAATGATTAAACTCTTGACACGAAACCATAAAACCCAAGCGACAAATACACTAAATAAACCACTCAGTTATCCTCAATTAGGCAAAAATCATACATCATTAATAAAATTAAAATCCCAAATCCGAATTATCCATTAATCAAAAATCGATCATGAATTAAACTACGAAATATCAGCGAAACTACATAAAGCTCGATCTTTATCATTTACTATCTCCATAGTCTATCAAAAATTACAATATCGAACCATAACATTAGACCGTCCATAACCACACAATGAAGCAATAAAACAAGAGAGCAAGGTAAAGAAGAGCGAGCAGGACGATAGCAACCTGACATATCACGGTTCGAACACGGCCACTAGCACCAATTTGAACAACTACAACAATTATGATTCAACACTCGAAGACCAATAACCCATTGGAATATGCACATAAACAAATCATCACCACGTTAACTACACCTAACCCGATAAACCACTAAGCGTCTGACATGAGCTCGAAGCGAAATTACGGTAACAATCGATGCTACTCACCAATCGGACCAACTATATCATATCCGGATCTCAAAGCGATCGCATCCATACAAACCAAAGCAATAAGAAATTCAATCAAGAGAGCAAGCAGATGTAGCACAAGCATCATAATTTTATAAAATTAAATGCCCGAGAAAGCAAAACATGTAGTCAAGTTATAACAATATTTTGGCTAAGTATCATTTAAAACCAAATTACATTAACAAATCCATCAACGAATAATCTGGCGAAAGAAGTAGGGCGAGGCGAGGCGATTAAAAGAAGTCGGACTCATGATTGAAATGGAATAAGCTAAACTCAATTTTCGTACATAACCTAGGTACCGTTTCACCTAATCATAAGAATGAGCATAGACGAAGCAACACACCTTTGGGAATCTGAAAGCAAGGATCGAGCGAACACTGAGGGCGAGACCACAATGAAGGTCAAATTCTACATACCTCTGTTAAGCTAAAGGCTAAGTTCACACGATCGACAACCACACACGGTTTGAATCGGCAAAGGAGAAAGGAACCCGGGACTCGGCGATTACTTTACTCACGCGAGACAAATCAAACACTAATTGACTAAAGAAAAGCGAGCCAGTATAAAGTCACGCTACGGTGGCGGTAGCGAAAACATTGCAGCGGCCGACGACTAACAACTCATTGAACTAATCAAGCGATCTGAAAGCGGAAAAAGAAAAGCAAGCACATCGACTCGAGAGAGTAGCAGGCGTCGACTAGAGGAAGAAAAAAGAAAGAAAAATTGAATCAACATAAACACGAACAACACTCGAACACCCGTCGAAACTAAAACACGAGAAGGAACAACGCTTACCTATAGCGAATCGAGCGAGCTAGAACACGAGCGAATCAAAGCACTCTTTCTATTCTTGATCAAGCCCAATCCGACTTGGTTTTCACGGGACTACGACCGTTCGCGGCGGAGGGAGAAGGCGGGAAGATCGTGTATGGTGGTGTGATGGCGGTTTGTGGTGGTGGTGGTTTCCGTCTAGGTCGGCAAGGGAGGTGACAACCGTTGAGGGCTTGGGCGGTGGAGATCATGGTGATGATGAGTTGATTGAGGTTGATTTAATTGCGGATGGTGGCACATGGCGGCCCGAGGTTGAAAGGCTAGGTATAGGGACGGTTCAAGTGAAACCACGAATGAAGAAGAATTTGAGAAGGAGAAGGAATTGATTGAGCGAGCGTGGTGATAAGGATGAGGAGGGGTATAATCGGAAGGATAAATGTCTAGTCCCAAATTCAATTTGGACTCTAAACCAAACTATAATTAATTAGGTTATCCCCAATTAAACACTAAGAATGTTATTCACTACTAAATAAGGAACTAAAATTAACATTAAAAATAAAACGATTAATGAAAAGTCGGGGTTTTACATTCTCCCCTCCTTAAAGGAATTTGGTCCCCAAATTCTCACCTTAAGAATCGAAGAGCTCGGGATACTAACTCCGCATAAAACGTAGGTTCGAAACTTACCGACAACATACTTGAAGGTTGGTTAACATGTGAACGCACTGAAATAGACGAGGCAAGCCTCCTTTAAAATTCTATGAAGGAAGCAATATCAAGAGGGTTTCTCAAGTGAGAAGGTGAAGGAAAGAAGACAATCTAAAATAAGAGGCCAAGAAACTTATCGATAGGAGTTTGGTGGGATTGAGAATCTGGTTAAGTAATCAAGATCCGGAGGATTACAACGAAGAAGATGAAAGAACCGTGAAGGTTTGCTAAAGAGTCTGAAATTTTGCATTTTCTGGAAGAATTTATAAGTGAGTTACTAAATGCGACTAGAAAAAGAAGAGTAAAAGGTCGATGAAAGGTTGAAGGTTAACAAGATGGGTTTCATTGAACGAGAAATTTAAAAACCACCACATAACTCCCGCAAATAAGTGACTAGCAGAAGTAAACACAGGCTACTAAGATACATGGGAAGAAAGATGTGCATAAATATCAAATTTACATAACATGATCACTTTTCAAGTAGGTTCACGAAGAATAACAAGCATGGTATATACCTCGAAAATATCAGATCAAACTTACTATCATGAAACAAAACGAGGAATTTAATTTTCAAACTGACGTTCACATCAACTTAGTCAAATTAATTAGCTCAATTAACCTCAAATACCAAAAAGTGCAATTTACTAAAATCTAAAACTCCAGTAGTAGGACAACCAGAAAAAGAGCAGTACTAAGAGCCACAATCAACCAATTATTTTATTATCAAAACTCATTCAAGTAACATAAGCTAGACATTCAAAAAAAATAGAGCAACACAAGCAAGTAACATTTGATCAGAAGATGTACAGAAATTAAAATCACACAAGTCATGCATGAGACAACGACAAGTAACATTTGATCAACGGGAGGAAGAAAATTTAGCCACATAAACCACGAAATCCATTTTGATTACATGCAGCGATCGACTACAAAACTCGAATTAAGTGAAATGCATGAAGTATCTAAGCATATAATCAAATAGTGATCCTCTATTAACTCTAGTTATACGAATCATTATGTAGTCGGGCCTACAAGTGATTTATACTAACTCTAGTAAAATATTGGGCCACTAGATGATAGCAGATAACATGACAACAACCGGCCACATAACCTGGCGAGATAACATTCCTTTCGGAAGAGGCGAGAAAATTAGAATCACATATATCAAGCAAATCAAATTGAGTATTCTCGTCGATCACTTTCATACCTTATTCACAAGGCGATAACTCGAGAACGAGTTAACACAAAGACACAACCTATGTTCAACAACTTAGACACCTCACTCGCCTGACCCAGTGCGAAAATCATGTCCCGGTATAGCTTGGTAAACTCAAGCTTCGATATAGCTATATGCTTGCAGCGAAAATTTCACTAACTTTTAAAAAGACAAGGCGTTAAACTAATAACATGAAGACAATCTATAAGCTTTGAGAAATGAAATTTAAGCGATTGACTTGCGAAAACACTATTTTTAGAAGCACTAATAAAAGTTACAAAACAAATCCATTTATCACCCACTTTCACTCAAGTTCTTTGAGCGTCTACCGATTCGGTCCTCCACTAGACTCTGAAATCTACAAGAAGGTAACAAATCAAGTGTGAGAAAAACTCAGTGAGGTTCTTGTGCTAAGTGAACAACGAATTATGTAATAACGAAGTATAGTTTCTTAATCAAACGAATCAATATAGAAAATAATCGAAGAACATAACGAATCGAATAAACTGTTGATGCCGCTCCTTATAACCCCAATCTAAGCCCTTATAAACAAGGACGGTTGCAAATGCATGACGAATCGAAGGCGAATACCACCATGATGCGGTGGAACACTACTACTCCCAATGACCTCAGCGACTTCTGCCTCGCGTCACGGGATAGTAAGTAGAGGCACCTCATGAACAACTCGACAGACATAACTGCCCAAGTATGTACAATCGGGAACCCCCACCACTAATTGCGCATATATCGGTCGAAGCAAAACAAATCAATCGAATCAAATCATATACATATATATATATATATATATATATATATATATATATATATACATATATGTATATATATGTATACATATAAGTATATGTATACATATATATATATTTATACATATATATATATATATATACATATATATATATATATATATATATATATATATATATATATATATATATAGCGGAAGCATGAGAAAAGGATTTGATCTGATTTTGAACTTTGATTTCATGAATTTTGTAATGTTTGAGATGCAATACTATATATATATAATATTAAAATAGCTTATTTTAGTTTCGCAAATATACATATACTTTTTGGGTAGAACACTCACCTTAGATGATATGACACTACAAGAAATTCCTGGAAAAACGACGTTATGAAAATCCGTCGCCCCTTTAGCGACGGATCGCTAATTGAAATGACAGTTCTATCAAATCGCTTTTTGGCGACGGATAACAGTTATCCGTCGCTACATTGGGCGACGGATAACTGTTATCCATCGCCCAAGTTTGACTTTAAAAAAAAAAAAGGAAATTATTAACGACGGATAATTTTATCCGTCGTTAATATATTTAATTAAAATTTAAAAAAAAATAAAAAATGGCGACGGATAGATTATCCGTCGCCACTTAGCGACGGATCGCCAATGCGGGCGGCGGATCGTGTCCGTCGGCCCAGAAGGTTTTATCCGGACAAGAACAACAAGCAGAAGCGAATCACTTCTTCATTCTTCTTCCTCATTCTCTTCTTCTCCTCTCTTCGATTCCGGTGAATTCTTCGTTATTCCGGCCAATCTTGGTGCCTAATCGAAGCTCGTGGGACAAGGAGTTTGGTTCTGCGATCAATTTCAGATTTCTACCGATTAATCAAGGTATTTTGGCTAAAACCCTAGTTTTTAAAAATTTGGGGATTTTGTTTATTTTGATTAATTTGAGCAATTATATGTATAAATGATAAGTATGTAGTAGTTAGTTTAGTTAATTTGATTAATTATATGTAATTTGATATGTAATTTGTTTAATTTGATATATATAAATATATATATATATATATATATATATATATATATATATATATATATATATATATATATATATATATATATATATATATATATATATATATATATATATATATAAAAGTATTGTCAACAAATTGTTTATCAATGGTGAAGAATATGAACTTTCTACTTATGATAAATCACGAATTGAATTATAATCAAATTTCTTTAGTGATTAGAATTGTCCATAGCGATTACACAATTCGAACAATTTAATGAATTCACCTCAAATAAAAATGTATAAAACCCTTGCATTTCCAAATTCCCAATCCCTTTGGAATCTAAGGAATCGGGTTTTGCTTGTTCAAGATAAGCGGCGATTGGTTGTCGAGAATCGTGGTTCATTTGGATAGAAAATTTATTTCTATTGAATAATGATTAAATAATAAGAGTAGACCAATAGTATATACCTCAATCCACACCAACCACCTATTCACATTTTCTTCAATTAAGAAGTATCCTAAAAAGAAAAATAGGATAACTCCTTTTTCGGTCGTCAACAAAGTCATGAAATATTTGGATTTACTTTTTCTATAAAATAAAATGGATTTACCTGGACCAATACACGATTTTCTTTTAGTTTTTCTGGGGTCGGGTCTTATATTAGGAAGTCTCTCTAATCCAAAAACCTTCTATCCGGTGGATTTTCCATCCCAGAGTATTTCAGTAAAATTCTAGAAAATAGCAGAATCGTTATATATATATATATATATATATATATATATATATATATATATATATATATATATATATATATGTATGTAATTTGATAGTTAGTTTATATATGTTAGGTATGTAGTATGATATGAATGTATGTAGTATGTCAAGTTTGGTATGTATGAATGTATGTAGTTAGTTTGATTTGTGTGTTAAGTATATATAGTTAGTTTAGTTAATTTGATATGTTTGTTAAATATAGAAGTATGTAGTTTTGATTTGATAAATTTGTATGTTAAGTATGTAATTTGATATGAATATATGTAGTAATTCGATATGTATAGAGTAATTAGTTAATTTGATATGTATGTTAAGTATATAATATATGTACTAAGAGGTTGAAATGGTTAAAATATATGCCCAATTTTGTAACATATCGAACACCTAATTAATAATTAATTTATAATGAACATATAATAATTAACAATTAACATCCACAATCTTCTTATCCGAATTGGAATCGATCTAATAAATTGGAACATGTCAGGTTAAAAATAAAGTATAGAATGAATTCCGATCGTTCATGGATGTACGATCGTACGGCGGTAAATGGCAGAGTTTCTAGGAGTTTTGTAGAAGGGGTTAAATGTTTCATCTCGTTTGCCATGGGACGTTCGGTTTGTGCAACTGGGGGTTGATAAAGTGTCCTTGCACATTGGAAACCTGCAGAAACAAGCAATTTATAGCGCTTCTAGCGATTCGAGCACTTGCGGCGTTACAGATTCATGCATGAGTATCATGTATGGATTCATCACAGTGAGAAGCACCGTCCATGGCATACCTCAATGGAGGAGAGGCGGGGTTTGGGGCCGCCTATCAGTGCTACGCTTGTCGGAACATGTGCATGGTGTATTGGGAGGAGAATGTAGATCTTTTGGAATGCAAGTTCTGTGGTAGGGAGCGTCACAAGTGATGAGGAGGATCGTGCATGAGAATGAGGAGTTTCATCCGTTTTGTATCAAGGCTTGTATAACTAGTAGTAACCATTAGTTGATATATATATGAAACCAAACATTATGGTAAAATTGAAGCTGATGTAACTTATATTATGTAATGCCGTAACAATTGACTGGAGCTAATATAACTTATATTACGTAGCAATTGATTGAATTATTGTGAAATTGATTTATTATCGTAAATGAAAGACCTCGATCTAATGAATTCAAACGTGTCAGGTTATTATCTAATTATTCAATGAATACCGATCGTTCATGGATGTATTGTCGTACTCTCAATGGCAGAGTTCAATGGAGTTTTCTGAAAGGGGTTGAAGGTTTCATTGCATTTGCAATGTCAAATCCGGCTTGTGTAAATGATGGGTTGATAAAGTGCCCTTGTGCAATGAAACAGTGCAGAAACAAGCAATACGTGGCTCCTATAGCGGTAGTCCAGCACTTGAGGAAAAATGGATTCCTGCCTGGGTATCAGGTATGGAATCATCATGGTGAGGAAGCAGCAAATCCAATACATATGACCAATGACGGCGTGGAAGGAAGAAAAAATGAACAAGTCGGGGAACAAAGTACATCTAAAGCGATGCTATTGAGCTCGAGTCGAACAAATGGTGTATGATCTTTGCGGGGCGAGTTCGAGGACCTGACTAACACTAAAACCGAGGTGGAGGTGGATGAACCACGAATCCGAGGATCGATTATTCTTTGACTTGTTAGAATCATCAAGGAAGCCGGTTTATCCGGGGTGTAAGCTCACTGAGTTGTCTTTATTGGCTCGGCTAATGAGTTGTAAGGCTAACGACCAGCAATCTGAAACGAGCTTCAATGAATGGGTTCACGTAATGTCGGACCTTTGTCCTGAAGAAAACCTAGTTTCCACCAATTTTTACCAAGCGAAGAAAAAGATCACGGGGTTTAGAAATTTTGTGGTAACCATAGGCATTGTCGAAAATGTGCATGATATATTGGGAGGAGGATGCGGATCTAATAGAGTGCAAGTTACGTGGTAAGGAGCAGTACAAGCGCTACAAGGAGGGCTGCAAAGCAGCGAAGAAAAATCTCCCACATAAGAAAATGTGGTACTTCCCTCTAGAACCTCGTTTGAAAAGATTGTATGCTTCAAGTGCTGCGGAAAAAATGCGGTGGCTGAGGCGAGTAATCTCGGATAATGTAGAAGTTGGTAGAATGGACCATCCATGAGACTCACCGCATGGAAATCGTTTGACAAGACATATCCGAGTTTGTAGCGAATCTAGAAATGTACGATTGGGATTTTATGCGGATGGTTTTAACTTGGAGTGAGCGTAAATACTCTTGTTGGCGATTATGCTCACCGTACAATCCCCTTTGGTGAGTGCATGAAGGAGCCATTCATGTTTCGACTACGTTGGTGCACAGGTGAAAGATCTGGTGACATTGGATGTTTTCTTGCAACCCCTAATCAAGGAGCTGATCGAGTTGTGGGCGGATGGTATCCTGCATATGATGTGTCGACAAAAGAACTTCACCTTGAGGCGGCTCTTCTTTGGACCGTGAATTACTTCCTGCGTACTCCATGCTATCTGGAAGGAAAACCGAGGAAATATGCATATCCACATTGCTTGGAGGATCTGGATGCATTTAGGCGAAGGGTAGTGGAAAATTTTGTTGGTTTGATTGTCGCCGTGGGCTGCTGAAAGTGACCATCCGTTCAGGAAGAACAAGGATCAATTCTTGAAAAATAAAGTAGTCAACAAAAAAGCCCCGACAAGACTTACTGGTGCACAAATTCTTGCGGAGATTGATAGGTTGGGTCTTATGAAGGTCACTGAACTTGGGTGGATGAAGCATAACGAGAAAATTGTAAAACATGTGGTTGGAGGAAGAGAAGCATCTTCTGGGACTTACCTTCTTGGGCGTCTTCTTATCCGTCACAACTTAGATTTCATGCACATTGAGAAGAACGTGTTCGAGAACTTATTCAATACACTTTACAACATTGAGGGAAAAACAAAGGACCATGTGAAGTCTAGATCCGAGTTGTCCACGTGGTGTAAAAGGCCTGAGTTGACAAAGAAGGATGAGAATGGTAAGTGGCTGAAAGTGTGCTACACAATTGACAACGCTTCTAGGTCAATTTTGTTTGATTGGGTGAGGGCATTGAGTTTCCCAGATAATTACGCCTCAAATTTAGAGAGGTGTGTGGATTTGAAGAAGACAAAGGTTTATGGGATGAAGAGCCACGGTGTCATGTGTTCATGGAGAGGCTTATCCGGTAGCATTCGAGGCTGCCGAAACACGTATGGTATTGCTATCACGAGTTGAGCTTATTTTCAAAATTTAGGCACAAGGGTGGTTCATGATAAAGTGTTGGAAAATCTTGAAAGGAACATATCATTGATTCTATGGAAGCTCGGCGTATCTTTCCAGAAATTTGGTTTGATTCTATGGAGCACTTGTCGGTTCACCTTCCTCGTGAAGCGAGACTTCTTTGGACGGTTGAACATCGATGGATGTATCCATTCGAGAGGTACTTGGGAAATTGAAGAAGTATGTCAACAACAAAGGTAAACTGAAGGTTCGATTGCCAATACCTACCTTGAGAGAAGCGCAACCTTACGCTCTTATTACTTTGTGAACCGTCCCTACGAAGACATCAAGGCGGCTCAAGCAGACACATTAAGTAGTTCAAGCGGATGATGAGTTTCCCTATCTGTCTTCAGGGTATCAGGGAGACCTCTTGGTGCAGCTAAGAAAGAATATCTTACGGATAAAGAGTTGAAAGCAGCTCAATATTATGTCCTCACGAATTGTCTTTGAGGTTGACGATATATGGTACTATTTGCGAGGTGAGCAACCATTTATTTAAATTTTAATATAGCTTGAAGTCTCTACTTCAATTATAGACTTATCATCGAATCAATGTTTGCAGTTTTTTCAAAAGCGTTGTTTGGAAGAAAATCCTCGGATGACGGAGGATCTGATAGAGGAACTACTTGACTCTAAAATTCCTATAAATTTCAGTTAGTTCGGCGTATGTCGAATCCAATTAACAATGTCATATGCATATACTTAAAGGCTCTCATGAAGGCCATTCGAAGGTCTACACATTCCCGGTTATATAGTTAATGGCCTTAGGTTCCACGACCGAATGTAACACGGCCATGGCGACAAGCAACTCGGGGTGTGTGTTAAGGTGCGAAGATTATGGAGCGCTACTTTGTTTGATTTCCACGCAAGCTAAAGCGAATTGTGAGGATTGAATATTACGGCGCCATTGAAACAAACCTTCTTGTTTGATGTTGAGTGGTATGATCCTAATCCGAGTACGAGGAAGAGCGAAGCGGTATGAAATGGTTGATGTGAACGAAAGAAGAGTGCGAACAGTATGAACCATTTATTACGGCGACTCAAACACGACAAGTGGTGTTTCTTGAATATCAAGCAAGAAAGCGATAAGGGAATGGTTAGGCTGCGGTACCTATTCGTGCTTTCGCTCGAAAGTGGAGTACATTGAGAAGGCGACTCGATTACCAACTCGTACCAAGAGGATGTCGATAAACAAGCGAAGATCCCATAGAAGCGGATGATGAGTTGTTTGATCACGAGGACCAATATGTAGACTTAGAGGGCGGCGATAATGGTATATTATTACATGTGTTATTATAATACATTACGTATTATAACTCATACTAACACATTTTATTGTATTTATTACATGTTTTTGGATGCATGACGGTAGTCCACTATCGTCCCCCACCTTGACGCTTGAGGATAGTAGTGGTGGGTCGGAACAGTCGAACGAGGAGGATCCGATGGTCGAGGCGGTCTCGGATTCTGAGACCCCCGACGGAGAGAAGCGGTGGCTCTACCGGTCGGCCTGAGACACATCTTTGGAGGCCGACCACGACGATTGTCCCTACCGTGTTGATCGAAACCATCCCAGCGTCCGTGGGGCGACTTGCCGATGATTTTCCCTGTTGGTCCTGCCAAGTAAGTATTATACATTCTTCTTAAATATGTAAAATGTTGGTCCAGATAACGGCAAAGTAAAAGACTGGAGGGGGGGGGGTGAATAGTCTTTTAAAAATTTTGTCGATAACAACTATTTCTCAGATATCTGAATGGATATCTGATACTTAGAATCATAGTGCGGAAGACTTAATAAAGATAAGTGCAGAAACAGTTAATATGTGTGTGTGTGTGTTGCTGAAATGTAAATACAGAAAGGTAAATGACACAGCAAGTATAGTGGTATCTGGAGGTGGCGTAATCCTCCAACTAATCCACTTCGGTCTATCAGAGACCTACAATTCACTAGAACAGATAATTGAGATCTCCTTACAATAATCCTATTCTAAGATTCTTAACAATTGGTTCCCAACCAAATGTTTCCCCTGAGTTGTTCCCGGCTTTCCACGACCGTACTTCCTATACTCGAAACCTTTGAGTTATTCCTAGCTTCCCAAGCTAAGTACTTCCTATACTCGATAACCTTGGAGTTATTCCTTAGTTTCCCAAATCAAGTACTTCCTATACTCGGTAACCTTGGAGTTATTCCTTGATTTTCAAACTAAGTACTTCACATACTCCACTTGATTATGGTGTTGGTTTTAGTTTGAGTTGTCGGATGGCGTCTTAATAACTTTTGATTAATCGGATAGCTCTGTGAACCAAGTTACTTAATACACTTTCGGTATGGTATCTTGTTCGATTTCTTGACGAGTCTTATGATATACATTCAAGAGAATGAATCTCGGATAGTTGATCTTTTGATTCAACTCCTTCACAGATAGCTTTGCTTGTTTAGGATCGGGACACTTAGAACTTGATGTTTACTCAAGATCAAAAGCTTTGGTATGTGAAAGCTTTGAGGATAAGTAAGTTGCTTTGAGAGAGTAAGACGTTCAGCGTTTGTATGCAGTTCAAGGTGTTCAGTGTGTCTTTCAAGCAGTCTAAGTGTTGATATTTATAGATGAATTTGAGTTCTGTTAGAATAGTATCTGTTAGGCTCAAATTCAAACTATTGATATCTGTGTATAATCTTATGTGAGTTTGTCTTCTTCCCGAGGCTGCCGTTGCTTTTATTGGACATCTATGTCAGTGCATTAAATGCATTGTACTATACTTTTGTCTGTAGTGTCAGCGGAACTATGCTTTATGTCGGAGACTAGTGTTATGCGATTCTTTGCATCCTTATCTATAATCTTCAGATACCACTCGTATTTATTGAAACAACTTTTGTTTGCAATATATTTCTTTTTCAGAAATGTGGTTAATGCTCAAGGTATCTGAGAATAGATATCTGTGGACACTTTTCTTGTTTTCATATATGTCTCTTATTTCTCAGATATCTCTCTTGTGACACAGTTTGTTTGAAACTATTCGTGTCTTTAAGATATCTGGCTAAGATATCTGAACATGATTGATAATCTTATGCGATTTCTTCAAGTCTTCAATGTCGTTGAGCTTTCTGCTTGGATGACTTCTTCTTGGTCTTCTCTTCATAAAATAAAAATTACATTTTGAGACCTAACATCCTATACAAGATTAGCTAGACTATCATACTTAGTGGTTTTCCTCTTTTACAATGTTCAAGTGAACGAGTACTAATCACCTTTACGAGACTAAGATAATTCATCATATTCTTGATCAAAACTAAGCAGATATTCTTTACAACATATCTAACCAAAGTCCTAACAAATGGCTCAAGAAATTTCCCACCAAATTTCCCCCATTTTGAGCAGTCAACGATGCCTATCTTTACCTATTACACATCTGGATGAGGAAACAATCCACCACTTAATCTTTTCTTAAGATCTTCAAATTCATATAATTAAGTGCGAGAAAGTAGACATCAACCAAATCACAAGGTGTGATCTTTCTTGACAAGTTATCTTTTATAGAATACTATACGAGAGTAAGTTCTTGGATAAGTTACAAATAAGGATTCAGATAACTTCAATACATGATACATTTAAGCTCGATCGGCAAAAATACAAAAACTACATAGTAAATTAGGACAACGAGGAGTAACTAAGCTCCAGTAAACATCTAATAGACTAGTCTTCAAGTCTTCAATCTTCAAGTCTTCAACGGTATTTCTATGGATCGATCGCAAATTTCCTATCTCCAAACCTTTTGATGTCATCGAATAATCATAGAGAAGAGTTACGGCGAGCATCTACGTGTCTCTGGCAAATCCTGAGACCTCTTTGTAGGTTTTGGTAGGATTTTCTTGGCAAAATGCTTGACCATAGGTACTTTCCCCACTTCGGGCATGCTCTATTACGATGTCGAAAGCTTGAAGTATTCGTAGATAATCTTGGATATCGATGTCACCCTTATGTATTGGTATACATCGGATAGAGCGACTCATAGGGTTCCTGACCAAGTCTTGGTCTTGTGCTGTTCATGTGATATTGAATTTTGTGCACATCATCGGCTTTCCATATGGACAATCATCGAGAGGTCCTTCTTCATGGCTTGATTCTCTTGACAACTTCAAAATCTGACCATGCTTTGATGTGATTGGTGTTGATCAAGGTAGGTTTATTCTTTCTCCATGCCATGAGTTGTTTATGGATTGGTTACGGAAATCTTGAATTTACCAAAGATGCTTGAGTTCGAATCGATAGCCATTCTTTGATTGATGCACTGAGCGGAGGAATCATTGTCATACTTCTCATACTCAATTTTGGCTTCTTACGGCACGAGTGGAAGTTGACTTTGTCTTTGCTCGACTTCGATCTGTTCCTTCTCATCTTGAATTCTCTTTGGGGTTGTTGCTTGAAGAACCACCACCTGGATAGACTTGGTATTTCGGAGGGTGTTTTACTGCTAGGGGCTTTGCGACTATGGGCTCGATTAGGCTTTCAATTTTCCTTTTTACGTGAAGAGGAGCTTCATCTTCATTAGTTTCCTCATCATCATCAAGATTAGATCTTGTGTGAGTTTTACAGCCTTCTTCATTACCCTGGGACTTTATTTGACCTTCTTCTTCTTCTTCAGAAGATTCATCAATCCCTCTAACTTGTCTTCTCCTTGGAGCCTTGGTACTCCTTGGAGGTTTCTGTGCCATGGCCCTTGTTACCATTTTGGTTCCTTGGTGGGTTTAAGGGAGCGGCTACTATTTAAGCGACTTGGCTTGAGGAGGGTTCATTGATTACGAGTGGTGGTGGGAAGTTTTCTTCTTCCTTTACGAGCCGCTTTTGACTCAGTTCTTCTTGTTTTCATCTCCTTCTTCCCATTCCCCCTGACTTTGAGGTCCAGATTTGTACTTTCTTTCCCCCTTAGTCATTGTTGGCTGACTCAGTCTCATAAAGGAATCTGAGAGAGAGTCAAAATGCCCTTGTAAATAATTATAGGCAGTGACCAACTTCTTAAGTTCGGTTTTGAGCTCCTGATTATGCTTGATAAGTCCATTGTCCTTATCAGTGAGCTACTTGATGGGCTAGGATGGCATCTGCTTTTCCAGCAGTGTAACTTGCCTCTTGGAAAGCTTTTTCAGCTAAAGATGCATCATCATCCCTTATCATTCCCAGGTCTTTCTGAGCAATGACTATGCTAGTTGTTCTCTGAGTGATGAGCTCAGTGAATTTTCTCATTTTGGAGGGGACGGAGGCAATTATTTCCTTGTTCTGTGAAGACATCTCCTTGTTCAGAGTAGCCAGTACTTGGTACCTGTTCATGTATTCATGGGAGTGGACGTTTGGCAGTTTGTTGAATATTGTAGGAGCAATCAACTTCCTTTTCGGTGAAAGCATTAAATGTTCATTGCGGTGCTCTGCCAAAGTCTTGTCTTCTTCATCATCTGAGTGATTAGCCCAGTGATCTTCATCCTCTTGGACATTTTCATTGATCGTATTGAGTCCAGCAACCATCTCAGAGATTTGTTTCTTTCCTTTCTGGGAGGAGGATGGTACTTCTTTTGAAGATGATGCAGCCTTAGCATCATGCTTGACTTCAGATACTTCTTCAGTATCGAGTTCTTTGGTGATCTTTTACTGACATCCGTAGCTCTTTAACTTGAGTAAGCAATCATTTCTTCTAAGTATAGATCTTGTAGTTGATCAATCTTATCTCTGGATTTAGCTATTTGATCTTCGATTGAAGATGGGCTGTTGTTCTTCTTCAACGGTTATGCGAGTTGAGCGGATCTAGTTTAAGTATTTAGTATTTTTGATTTGTTTCTTGAGCTCGACTACTTGTTCGGTAGTAGCTGCGTGTTGGTTAGAAGATGGATGAGTAGATTTACGAGGTGATGAAGGCGGAGATTTACGTGATGTCTTCTCGGTTTGCTTTTCAACGGTGAGGCATTGTTTCTCTGTGAAATTCCTCCGGTCCACAGTGCGGCATCATCATCATCCTTTTGTCATTATCATCCTTTTGGTGATGGTCGGTGGGAGGTTCATCAAAGTAATTTTCATTCATTTCTTCCTCCTCATCATCTTGAGATACAAGATTGATCACTTCCGGGATAGTGATCTTCTTCTTGTTCAGAAGGTATAAATTGCAGAGTCTAGGGCAGGACTGGCTTGAATGCCATATGTAATCTTGTCTGACCATCTGCCTGTACAAAGGCATGTATCAAACTATCCGCCACTTCTGGAAAAGTCCTTATGTAGTAAATTACTTGTATATTGTTACGTAGGGAACATTGCTTGGACATAAGTTTCGGTCGAGCTCGTGCTTTCGTCTGGTTGGTTGATCGGTGATTCTCAATATTTGAGAGATCGAGCACCTTAACCGCCATTTCTTGAAGCATTGAATATTCTTTGGCAGGGTGTGAGCTTTGAAGAAGTGAAGTAGGTCCCTTGTTTCTTTAATGGGAACCTGCTTTGCATCTGTTTGAGCCTGAAAGAAAGAGTTTTGAGTGAGCTTCAAAACTTTTGTAGATATCTGAGTAGAAGTGTAGTTTAGTTTCTGAGTTACCTAAGTAAGTACTTCAGGCTCAGATACTTGTTCTACTGAGACAATTGGTGTCTCAGATATCTTGTTGTGAGGTTGAGACTTGGAAGTCTGGTCCTCATCAACCTTTCTTGTTCAATTAACTTCTTCTTGTTCAGAAGGTATAAATTGCAGAGTCTGGGGCAGGACTGGCTTGAATGCCATATGTAATCTTGTCTGACCATCTGCCTGTTCAAAGGCATGTATCAAACTATCCGCCACTTCTCTGGAAAAGTCCTTATGTAGTAGAGTCGCCACTTCTCTGCTTTGCATCTGTTTGAGCCTGAAAGAAAGAGTTTTGAGTGAGCTTCAAAACTTTTGTAGATATCTGAGTAGAAGTGTAGTTTAGTTTCTGAGTTACCTGAGTAAGTACTTCAGGTTCAGATACTTGTTCTACTGAGACAATTGGTGTCTCAGATATCTTGTTGTGAGGTTGAGACTTGGAAGTCTGGTCCTCATCAACCTTTCTTTCTTGAACCTGAGAGAAATACAATACTTAGGAAATAGTTTGAAAGAATCTATGCATAAATATGCTTTTAATGAATTCTGATTTGAGCTACTTACTTCCTCAACAGGAAGCTCAAATTCATTTTTCTCAGAAACTTGCGGTTTACGGTGTTCTTTCAGTGATCTTTGCCTTGGGGCTTCATCAATTTCCATTGATCTTGAGAGTGTAACTTTATCCTTGCATTTCTACTTACGAAATAACTTTGTAAGTAGAAAGTATTGGATATTAGAAGAGATAAAGGATAACCCGAGATGAAGAATACATGTCACTTGATTGTCATATACCTTCAAGTTTGAAGGCTCGATGATGTGTTCTTGAAACCTTGTTACCACGGGTTTGTCTCGGCATTTCGCCTTATCTTCTTCCATCTCGGTTGGAGACTGTTAGAAACATTTAACATGAATGAGCACATAAACATTTTCTTGAAAAATTAGTTCTCTTTAGAATCATTTACATAGTACGAGGCTCAGATTTCTCAAGAGTTGAGGTTGAAGGAACCTCTTTTTCGATATTTGAGGCAAGCTTCTGACTTCCTCTTGTTTACTGCGTTCTAACTTCGACTGTAACAAAGAAATTCTTATGAGGTAACAAGATTTATAAGTATAAAATTTTTCACAAGGTAAGAGTTAAACCAGTCATTTACCTGAGCAGTTTCAGGCTGATTGGTCTCTGGAACTTGTGACCTTTCTATACATTAGTCGTCTTGTCCCAGTGTCGTTTCTTTGTTTGAAGTTTATGGTACTTCACACCTTTCACAGTATGCAACTCGATTTGCCTCCCTGATTGATCATTACGAGTAGGCGTCTCGGTTTGATCCCTCTCGATGAGTTAGGGAACACCTTTCAATTCTGATTTTCTTGACATCTTGTATTCTTTGGTAATTCAAAATGGAGTTCATTTACCATTTCATCAACCAATTGTGGCTGTTGTGTTTGTTGTTGTTGTGGTTGTCTGGAAGCAGAAGATTGATCAGTAGAATGTTCTTCCAGATTTTTAGATGTGGCATTTCCATCAGCATCTGCCAGCACTAAAATACCACTCATCAGGGCTTTTTGAAGTTGTCAAGAGAGACATTCCCTGATGATGTGTTTGCACAAACAACCTTTTCTATAGGTTCAGCAACCTGTGGTGTAGGTTCTTCTTCAGATACCTTATCACCAGTTACTTTTGATAACCTTAGCCCTCGGTGGTCTTTCTAGGACTTGAGAGAGGACTACTTCCTCATCTTCATCGTCAGAGCTCTCATCGACATTGGGGCCAGTTGGTCCATTATTCCTGCGGTTTGCGACTGCGGATGGGGCTTAGTGCTTTTCACCACTCTTGGCGGCATTTATGAGTTCATCGGCAAGGCTTTACGCATTAGTCGCAACATTTAAAGCACTTTCTCTTCTTGAGTCTACTTGTTCGATAGTTGACAACTCTTTTGCGGCATTGATGAGTTCATACGCCATTATCGGTTCATCGGCAATACTGCGGATATGTCGAATTGACAACCTCTTTGGGTGTGTCTTACGATTTGCCGGAGACTTCTTTCTTGAAGTTACGGGCTTCTTAGTATAACCTTTTCTTGAGATATCTTTTGATTTTCGCTTCTTAGGACCTTTACGAGACCCGGTAACCTTTTTCATGATTTGTATACTCATATTTGTAGAGTAAATTCTTTGTTGGCTATTCTGCCGTCTCTCTGAGCTCGATGCAAGCTTTTCCGACCAAGTAGCATAACTTGGACCATAGCCTCATGGCCTTTGGCTTAGCTAGTCCTTTGACAATTTTAGGCTCGAAGCCTTGAATCTTCTTCACGAATTTCATGAAGGCGTACTTTCCCAAATTAAAGGGTTTTCCGGCCTTTTGTCTTGTTGATTCCAAGAACATCATGATCCATCGTTCTTGGCTTATCTGGTGACACCTCCTTGTAGACCATCAAAGCATCATGAAGAATGCAAGCGGTACATCGGTGAACCAACGGATGGTTGGTTGGGATGTCGACAAGCTTGAACTTCGGTGGGTGTATCGATTTTTCAAGATCACACGTCCTTGTAAAGTTCTTTAACACCTTCAAGGAGTTCATCATCCTTGGTGTTTATTTCAAAATCCTTTCCAAGATTTTGAACCTCAAACAACTTCTGAAGGTTGTTAAGTCGGAAGGATTTCCTTTCCTTGGTGAGGTTTTGATAGACACTATTTGATTGCCTTGATACGGAAATAATCACAGGTTGTTGTAAAATTCCAACACATCGGTGATGAAATTCCACTTAGGCGGCGGATAGAAAACCCTTGATTTGTGCCTTTTCAAGCATGTCGAGAATCAATTTTACATCGGTTTGGTTTTCTATTGCAGCAATGAGGTATTCCTCAACCATGGCACCACCCAAATCATTACGTGACTTGAAGTCAATGGTCGGGATTAAAACTCCTACCGATCGATTGTTTACAATAACCAACTCTGGTGCTTGCTTTTCGGATACCGGTGGAGGATTAGGATTTACGTGTTGAAGTGTTCTTGGAGGCCATCTCTTTATATAGTGTAGGGATTTGAAATTGATGTTTGAAAGAGATTTGATTGGTGATTCTTTTCGGAAAAACTTAATCTTGATTTGCGAGATTGTAGAGGTTTGCGGAGAATCGAGAAGGATTTGCTATTTTGTGCAAGATGAAATTTGGATTAGGCAAAAGTGATTTCATTTGCCAAAATCCATATATATAGCGATTGAATCCCAGGACAAATACATACAAATTGATTTTGTGTATGCGTATCATGATTTGCAAGCGCGTGAGCAAAAGCTAATTCGGCATTAAATGCTTAGTGGGCCATATGCGAATTTCAGATCCACTATTTTGTGAATTAATTTCCACCATACGGATCAATCGCTTAACTTCATCGAGGTCACCATTGCTTCTTGACAATGATCACAATCGACAAGTGTAATTGTGCCCATTTAATGAGTTTTGGCGACTTACTATACGAATCCTGATTACGTATGACCAAGGACCTTTGTTTGCATCTGAATCATCGACTTAGGATCTTTCCAAGTTTTGATCAAGATAGAAATAATCGAGTTTCAAGTAGTTAGTTATGAGATAGTTATACTATTCTCTTTTGTGTTCCCGTTTATAGAGTGATTCGGATATCGAGTTCCGTCTCGGAGATCTTAAGCTATTTTTTTTGCTTTTTAGCCTTTTTACTTACGGATACCGTTCGATTTCTCTTTTCTCTTTTCTGGATTCCCGTTCCAGATACCTCTTCTCTGGTTGGCCGTTCCAGATATCTGAACTTTTTTTTAGTTCATTGGTAGTTCCATTAGTCCAAGACTATGTCTTAAGGCTAAGAATCTACTTTCTTGTAGTGGCTTAGTGAAGATATCGCAAGTTGGTCTTGATGCCAATCTTGAGTATCTCTATATTGTCTTTTCAACATGGTCTACGATGAAGTGATGTCTAACATCAATGTGCTTTGTTACGGCATGAAATTTAGGATTACGTGTAATGCAATAGCACTTGTGTTATCACGAGAAAATGGGAGTTTTCTTCTCATCGAGTCCATAGTCTTTAAGTTGTTGTTGTATCCACGAATTTGTGTTGCACAACAACCGGTGACAATATATTGACCTACGTGGTAGAAGTTGCAATTGAGTTTTGCTTCTTGCTAAACCATGATATAAGTCTAGTACCCGGCTGACAAGTTCACGAGGTGCTTTTCCTATCAGCGGTGATCGGCATAATCGTACGTCGAGTACCGGCTAAACTCAATCCACTTTCTTTAGGATACCACAATCCTACATCTCTGTACCTTTACATACCTTAATATTTTCATAGCAATGTTGTAGTGTGTTTGCATTGGATTTATGCGAAATCTAGCACATACTCCAGCGGCATATTGAATATCAAGTCTACTTGCGGTGAGGTAAAGTAGTGAACTATCAATTTCCTATACTTATGTTCTTCAACATTCTTATGCGATTGGTATAGGTCATTTTGGTTCCAATGCTCATAGGTATCTTAGCATTCTTTTAGGAAGGCTTAAGATTGAATTTTGAGCATATCTTTTGCATACTTTGTTTGACTAATGAATATTACATCATTGAGTTGCTTGACTTGCAATCTAGGAAATAATTCATTTCTCCCATCATGCTCATCTCAAACTTGCTTTTCATGAGATTTGCAAAGTCATTACAAAGTTGCTTGTCCTTAGATCCAAATATGATGTCATCAACATATACTTGAACTAAGAGTAGTTTCCCATCATGATTTAAGGTAAATAAAGTTTTATCAACTTCACCTTTCTTGAAACCACTTTCCGGAAGGTATTTGGCCAAAGTGTCATACCATGCTCTTGGAGCTGTTTGATCCATCTGAGCTTTACATGGTTTATAGACCATTCTACTTTACGAGGAAACTTCAAAGCCGGTGGTTGCTCAACATAAACTTCTTACGCAAGTTCATAGTTTAAGAATGCACTTTTGACATCCATCGATAAACTTTGAAATCTTTATGATTTGCAAGGCTAGAAAGACTCTTATTGCATCAATCGGCAATGGTGCATATGACTCGTCAAAATCTAAGCCTTGATGCGAGTAAATCCCTTGGCAACCAATCTTGCTTTGTTTACGGTTATTTCACGATTCATTCATCTTGTTACGAAAACCCATTTAGTTCCAATCAGATATTCCTTCTATAAATGGAACTAGTTTCCGGACTTTGTTTCTCTCAAATTGATCGACTCTTCTTGCATTGCAGAGATCCGATCTTGGTCTCCTAATGCTTCTTCTATATTTTTAGGTTCAATATTGAGATGAAACATCGAAGAGAGTTAGCATTTTCGCTATTGCTCTCCTAGTCCTAACACCCTGATTAATTGGTCCAATTATATCCTTTGTAGGATGATCTTTGATCCATTTCATCATAGGTTTAGTGGTAGTAGGATCAATATCCAGTTGATCTGAATGTGAATCACTAAGATTTTGATTTGATACATTTTCAGTATCTGAGATATCTGACATATAGAAAATGTCATTGATATCTGACACTTTTTCAGTGTTAGAGATATCTGAAGTATGCATTTGACATTTTATTTTGAGATACCTCTTCATGATGAAGGTTCTCGATAACTTTGTTCCATTTACGGAAAACTTCATGGAAATTCCTCATCATATGCGTGAGTCATCTTGTTGTTACTAGGCTTTTCAAGATTTCTACGTCAGAGTCATCCTCACTTTCCATAGTGATGTTTCTCCTTTCTGAGGATTCTTCTTTAGAGTCCCTCAGTAATAATTCTTTGATCCTTTCTGAGAGTTCATCAATAGGAGGTGTTTTCTTATTTCTTTCATAGAATACAACATGAACTAATTCTTCAATTTTCTTTGTTCTTTTGTTGTATACTCTGTAAGCTTTGCTGTTTGTGGAATAGCCAAGAAAAACACCTTCATCTGCCTTTGGTTGAAATGTTCTCAGATAATCTTTCCCATTGTTTAGAACAAAACATCTACAACCAAATACTCTCAGATGTTTGATATTAGGGGTCTACCACCAAGATTTCATAGGGGTCTGTCATGGTGTTTGTTTATCAAGCATACATTACGAGTGTAACAAATTGTGTTTCTGACTTCAACCCAATAAATTTCACTTATTTGATGTCATAGCATTGTCCTTGCGGCTTCTTTAAGGGTTCTATTTTCCTTTGCAACACCATTTTGTTGAGGTGTTCTTCTGAGAGGAAAGTTGGTGTTGTATACCTTTGTAGGTACAAAACTCCTTTATGTCTTGGTTGACAAACTTCGGTACCATAGTGCATTCTAATTGCGAGATACCTTGTCATTTTCATGACTTCAAGGTTTTGACAAGTTTGGTATCTCCACCGGCATCGATTTGTGTTTGGAAAAGACAACCCAGTGAATCTTGAGAAGTCATCTACAACGAGACCATACTTCTTTCTGCATAACTAGTTATAGATGATTCAAATAGATCCATGTGTAAAGTTGCGGTGGTCTAACACTAGAGTGTTTGATTTTGGACTTGAAAGAGATCTTAGATTGTTTCCCCATCGGTGAGCAGATATCATCCTTTACGAAAGATGTTGCAGGAAGACCAACCACTAACTCTTTCTTGGCAAGTCTATTGAGTTTTGAAGTTCAAGTGACTCATTCTTTTGTGCCATAACCAATGCTCTTACGTGTGACGGATTGACTCACCATGAGACATTCTTGATTGTGGCGAGATGCCCAATCGGCAACATAAAGGCGCCTTTCCGACCAACCAAGACTTTCTGCTTTGACTCATTGTCAATTAGTTTGCGATGTTAGCTTTGAATTTTATAGTAAAACCCTTGCATAAGCTGGCTCATGCTAAATAGATTATATTTCAAATCCTTAACATATGTCGTCGGTGATTGTTAAAGTCCCAATTTGACTTGCCAAATCGGAGAGGATTTAATTCTCCTCAAACCAAATCGATATACGGTCTGTGTTGCAAGCTTTGTAATCACAGTTGCTTTGTCTCTGTCATGTGCTTTCGCATCCACTATCAAATAGCCATTGTGCTTTAGTCGGAAGCATTACGCACCTGAGAAGCAGGAGATTAGGTTCTCATATCTTTGATGGAACCGTCGAATCAAAAGTTCTTCGGTAGGAATCCATTTTGAATGAGTTTCTTTGAAATATGCTTTTGTAGCGAGGAGCGTAAGGAGAATTCTTTTGAATGAATGTTATCATTAGTAAAATTATTTTCTTCCTTGGTGTGTTCCTAAGTGCTCCATATGATGCTTTGGATACTGTCAAGTTTACGAGTTTGCTTTTGACAAACTTAGCCTTCCTTGATTTCTTCTAGCCACGGCATTGATTTTCGGTGGCTTGATTTAACTTCCGCCGATAATTGCTTTGAGCAATTCTAGCTTTCGACCATCGTTCTTGCTCGTGCTTGTACTCATGAGCAAGTTGTTTTCCGATGCCTTTGTAGCAATACCGTTTGAGCACTTGAAGCTCTCGAGATCTTTTCTCGTGACTTTGCTAGTCTCTGGTTGATCAATTTCTTTCGGAAAAAGGTGACATGGGAGAATTTGCGGCTCTGCAATTCTACCTTTTGAGAACATAGCTTGTGGGTGTTTACACTTTTCGGTGTTGTGTTTCTTTTCGAGACGTACCAACAGTTTGTTTTTGACTTGTTTTTCCCACAAAGGTTTAGTCATATTGCCTTTCCTTTGTCAACAATCTTTGTCTTTTCACCGATACTATAGATTGCATGGGAACCGTCTTCTTGAGTACTTACAAATGTTCTTTTCTCCTTACTCTTATTCGGTGATAGAACAATCATACGTATTATTGAGTCCTTTCTTTCTGAAGGATCTCTTAAGTAAGATTGTACTTGATGAAGTGTCACTAGCTTTGGCATAAGATTGAAAAGATAATTCTTTCTTCTTGAGTTCCTTGTTCTCGGAAAGAAGATCTTCATATTTCTTTTGTAATTGACCATTGCTTCTTTATGTGACTTTTAGGTCTCGGATATACGAGCTTTGAGAAATGCATTTTCAGCATCCTTTCTCTCGGATACTTTAACTAATTGAGAATTTTCCTTTAAGAGAATTCTTTTCTTCTTCAAGGTTTTCGGCTCTAGCTTCGGATCATTAGAAATTCTCTTTCATAGATGTCAAGTTCTTTCCTGAGATTTTCTAGATTTTTTGTTTCCTCTTCATCACTTTCATAAGTGTAGCAAGAAGTATGTGTTACCTCATCAGCCATAAGACAATTTTCTATGTTGGAGATGTCTGGGCCGTCAATTTCAGTAACTCCACACATTTCATTCTTCTTGAGGCCGAAGTCGATTATATCATGAGTAACTCCACATAATTCTGGTGATGGTAAGGTTGAGTCATCTGAATTGTCATCTTGAGTCATCTCAGCGTCTAGAGCATCCGTTGAATTTGGATTTTCTTTCTTTCTTGATTAACAAAGCTTTACGGCTTCTTACGAAGATTCTTCTATCTTTCTTGTCGCTTTGTCCTTAGTGTTGAGGCGGGACAATCCTTCTTAGTGGCGGTTTTTGACAATAGAAACATATATCGTTTCAATTTACGCTTCCTCGATTACATGATGCTTTACGGTGGCTTGTTCGTGAGCTTTGCATATTTTGTCTTGGTGATAGTTTGAAACTAGATGCTTTTGACTTCTCTTTGGCTTTTCTTCTCTCAATTTCTCGACTGACAAATTTGCTCATTTGCTTTGCAGCAAGAGCATCCTCAGTCTCCTTCTTGCTTTTCTTCTTTTCAGAAGTTCCTTGAGTAACTAGAGCAACATTCTGCAACTTTTCAGTTGTTTGTTCACTCTGAGTTATCTCATAGTCCTTGATAGCAAGATGAGAGAAAAGTTCCTTTGTGATATTTGGCATACTTTGGTTAAAATAAAGAATTTTATGCTCCGGTTGTGGTTAAGACTTGACAATAGTCTTAATCTTCTCGGTGGGAGTATGTATTCTTTCCCAAGTCTTGCCATATCACTCATGAGAGTGGTAAACACGAAATCAAGTTCTTCGAGTTTCGGTGGGACCTTGTTTGAAATTTTGAAATTTCAACTTTAGAACTTCGAACTTGTTTTCCTTGGTTTTCGGTTCGACCTGATTTCTTCAATCGGTTGCGAGACTTTCGCCGTTTAGCACCCACAGTTTACCTTGTATGTGCTGCAGTGTCGATCGATGATGATGTTCTGAGCTTGACCATCTAGCGATTCCTCTTGGCATCTTCGATGTCCGAGTTCTCTGAGCTTTGGTTAGTAAATAACTTGACGATAGATCTTCCACTAGTTGGCATCTGTTTATGAAGATCCTTCGCTTTGATCTCTGTCTCTTCCACTCGAAACCTCCATGACTTGCTTAAGTTGTTGAATGACTATTGGGCCATTCTTTATTACTTGATCATCTCGTCACTTATGGCTTCAAGGTGGAGCATCATGTTATTTTCCATTTCTCGTAGTTCTCTGGTTTGAGAGCGGGTGCATCACTCGAGACATACACACATAACACAAATTAAATAGTCCTCAAAAGTGGACAAAGTTCCTTCACCTATCACGGGGATCTAGGTTGGTCTGAGAAGGCTAGTGAACCTCTGCTCTGATACCACTTGTTGGTCGGATAACGGCAAAGTAAAAGACTAGAGGGGGTGAATAGTCTTTTAAAACTTTTGTCGATAACAACTATTTCTCGAGATATACGAATGGATATCGATACTTAGAATCAGTCACGGAAGACTTAATAAAGATAAGTCGAAGCAGTTAATATGTGTGTGTGTGTTCTTTGAAATGTAAATCTGAAGGTAAATGACACGGCAAGTATAGTGGTATCACGGAGGTGGCGTAATCCTCCAACTAATCCACTTGGTCTATCGAGGCCTAGAATTCACTAGAGCAGATAATTGAGATCTCCTTACAATAATCCTATTCTAAGATTCTTAACAATTGGTTCTGACCAAATGTTCCCCCTGAGTTGTTCCCCGGCTTTCAGCCAAGTACTTCCTATACTCAGAAACCTTTGAGTTATTCCCTAGCTTTCCAAGCTAAGTACTTCCTATACTCAATAACCTTGGAGTTATTCCTTAGTTTCCCAAATCAAGTACTTCCTATACTCCGGTAACCTTGGAGTTATTCCCTGATTTTTCAAACTAAGTACTTCACATACTCCACTTGATTATGGTGTTGGTTTTGGTTTGAGTTGTCAGATGAGCGTCTTAATAACTTTTCAGTTAATCAGATAGCTCTGTGAACCAAGTTACTTAATACACTTTACGGCGTATGGTATCTTGTTCGATTTTACGGACCCAAGTCTTATGATATACATTCAGAGAATGAGTCTCGGATAGTTGATCTTTTGATTCAACTCCTTCACAGATAACTTTGCTTGTTTAGGATCGGACACTTAGAACTTGATGTTTACTCAAGATCAAAAGCTTTGGTGCAGCGAAGCTTTGAGGATAAGTAAGTTGCTTTGAGAGAGTAAGACGTTCAGCGTTTGTATGCAGTTCAAGGTGTTCAGTGTGTCTTCTCAAGCAGTCTAAGTGTTGATATTTATAGTTGAATTTGAGTACCGTTAGAATAGTATCCGTTAGGCTCAAATTCAAACTATTGATATCTGTGTATAGTACTATAGCAGGTTTTGTCTTCTTCCCAGAAGCTGCCGTTGCTTTTATTCAGACATCTCTGTCCGTGCATTAAATGCATTGTACTATACTTTTTGTCCTGTAGTGTCAACGGAACTATGCTTTATGTCGAGACTAGTGTTGTCTGATTCTTTGCACATCCTTATCTATAATCTTCAGATACCACTCGTATTTATTGAAACAACTTTTGTTTGCAATATATTTCTTTTTCAGAAATGTGGTTAATGCTCAAGGTATCTGAGAATAGATATCTATGGACACTTTCCTTGTTTTCAGATATGTCTCTTATTTCTCAGATATCTCTTGTGACACAGTTTGTTTGAAACTATTCGTGTCTTTAAGATATCTGAAAAACAGATTCAGTAATCTTGTGCAGTTTTCTTCAAGTCTTCAATGTCGTTGAGCTTTCTGCTTGGATGACTTCTTCTTGGTCTTCTCTTCATAAAATAAAAATTACATTTTGAGACCTAACATCCTATACAAGATTAGCTAGACTATCATACTTAGTGGTTTTCCTCTTTTACAATGTTCAAGTGAACCAAGAGTACTAATCACCTTTTTGAGACTAAGATAAGTCATCATGTTGCTGATCAAAACTAAACAGATATTCTTTACAAAATATCTAACAAAATTCCTAACAAATTTCTCAAGAAATTTCCCAACAAATTTCCCAACAAATTTCACAAGAAATTTCCCAACATAAAACATAACTTATAATGATAGTTGACAAGTATAAATTGTTGTACTAAACTAATATATATTCGTTTCTTGTATCTTATACATTGACAACAGCTTATGGCCTCGGGAGGTGCACAACAAACTAGGTGACATCTTAGGAGGAGAAACCACAAGGCGGTGGTGAGTGTTGGAGCCACATCTCGGGCGCATGAGGGCCGAGTACTTGATGGTGAGGTAAGTTAAAATATGGCATTCATTCGTTTGTAATTATAATCGTTTTAATATGAGTGGTATGTTAGCCACTGTATGTGAGTGGTATGTTAGCCACTTTATTTGGGTGATATGTTAGTCACCATTGTGTTAGTAAAATTTAGGACAATGTGAGTGGTATATTAGCCACTTTGTTTGGGTGATATGTTAGTCACCATATCTGTTATGTTGTTGTATCTTGTTAAACTGATGTAACATGGTGAGGTTATACATGTATTGACTTTGGATGTTGTATGAAATTGGGAGTGTAGAAGGAGTATTTCATTCCTGAGTTGATCCACAGATCTGGCGTGTTTACGAGGCTGGATCCAAGCTATCTGAGGATATGAATACATTGTGGAAGGCCATTCGGGATCGGTGGCGAAATCCCTCCACGAGTTGATGCAGCGAAAGGGCCCTTTGGGATGCCTCTTGGCGCTTGGCGATGTCGGGGCGTTGCCTACACCAGTGAGCAACGGGCATCCCGATCGTCTGGCGGAAGGGCCGTTCACCACCTCGGGAGGCGATCTACTGTCACTAATTATTATCAATCGGTGCGTATATATGTGTTTTTGCAATCTAGCATTACGTGTATGTATAAAGTCTCTGCTGCTCTATTACTTGTAGATGATAAATTGTTGACTAGATCTGGTTTGATTCGGTGTACGGGGAGGTGACATCAGTATGCCATCTTCAAGAAGGCCAGGCGAAGAAGGCGGGGTATGGACCATTGCGGGCCTCGTCTATTCTGACGGTATGTTTATGTTGCTTAAAGTTCATATTTGTACACTATTACAAGTTAATTTTAAAAGCGATGGCGATCATGATATACGCTATTTACGATTTGGTGAGGTTGATGCTCGGTGGCGGCGGGGAGGGCGAGGCGGGTGATGTGTTGTCAATGAACAAGTTGACAACATCTTCCTGAGGTCGACAAACCGGACAAGAAAGGGCGAATATATGGACTGGAGCCTCGGTTTGAGCACAGCTAGTCAAGGTGCTCCTCATCATCATCCCGTGATCCGGACAACTGTTTACACAGGACGAGTTTTCGAAATAGTGCGATCGCGGTCAGGGAGAGCAGTTGCGGCTCTAACTTCGAGATGCGGCGTGCCGCCCAAGAACAAAGGGAAACGGCGCCTTGATTCTGAATGGAAGCAGTTCATGTCCAGTTCGCCATCACCCACCCGTCGATAGCTAGTTAGTTATGTATCTATATGTTGGATTTTTTTCATATTTACACTTGTGTGGATAATTTCTCGACTCGGATATTACTTTTCTATTCAAAATTTATTGAAATATTTTCGTATTATTCATTTATTATCGAACATTATATTGATTAAATAGGTGAAATCAACGAGGATTAATATGAAATAAATAGTAGCGGATTAATAGTGCGGAATTAGTGACGGATTAATAGTGGCGGAATTAGTGGCGGATTCACGGTGGCGGAATTAGTGGCGGAATTTGATTCGTCACTAATTCCAATAAAATATTGAATGACGGATAGATCTATCTGTCGTCCGATTTAGCGACGGATAGATTCTATCCGTCGCTAAAGGTAACGACGGATAGATTCTATCCGTCGTTATATTTCAATTTAAAAAAAAAAAGTTAAATATATAATCCGTCGTCCAATCCGTCGCGAATCGGACGACGGATTATCTATCCGTCGGCCCAACTCGGTGGCGTGACGGATTTTTATCCGTCGCCCGATCCGTCCCGAGTGAGGCGACGGATCGTTGAAGCTGGCGGCGGATCTATCAAATGACCCGATTTTTGTAGTGTGACCTCGTAAACTAAGCAAACCCGCAAATCCTGGTAAGAGGTAATACTTCTTAAAATCTCATAAAACATTTACGATACCCTTAAACCCTACAAGCAGTAGAATCAACTAGGCATATAATTTCCTATGATTAGCAATTTTATCCATAACAATTATATAAGTTTAAGAGTCTAACTTGAAGGCAGATAGATACAAATCTCCAAATAATAAGCGGGCAAGAGAAAGAACTACAAGCATCGGAAAGTGAGCACTTAAGAACAACGAGATTGGCGACTAGGTACTTATTCTAAAACCAATAAATGATTAAACTACGACACGAAACCATAAAACCCAAAGCGGCAAATACACTAAATAAACCACTCGGTTATCCTCAATTAGGCAACAAATAATACATCATTAATAAAATTAAAATCCCAATCCGAATTATCCATTAATCAAAAATCCAATCATGAATTAAACTACGAAATATCCAATGAAACTACATAAGCTCCGATCTTTATCATTTACTATCTCCATAGTCGATCAAAAATTACAATATCGAACCATAACATTAGACCGTCCATAACCACACAACAATGAAGCAATAAAACAAGAGAGCAAGGTAAAGAAGAGCAAACGGACGATAGCAACACATCATGGCACAACATATCACGGTTCGAACACGGCCACTAGCACCTGTGAACAACTACAACAATTATGATTAAGACTCAAAACCAATAACCCATTGGAATATGCACATAAACAAATCATCACCACGTTAACTACACTAACGATAAACCACTAAGCGTCTGACATGAGCTCGAGAAGCGATTACAGTAACAATCAGTGCTACTCAGACCAATCAGACCAACTATATCATATCCAGATCTCAAAACAGTCGCATCCATACAAACCAAAGCAATAAGAAATTCAATCAAGAGAGCAAACTGTTAGGAATATATATGTTAGTATTTTGATCATTCATCACATGTTCTTATCTTAGCCAGAAAGGTTATTAAGTACTCTTGGTTCACTTGAACATTGTAAAAGAGAAAATCACTAAGTATAATTAGTCTAGGAAATCTTGTATTAGGATTATAGGTCTCTGAGTGTAATTTTTATTTCAAGAAGACCATGAAGATCATTGGTCGGATAACGGCAAAGTAAAAGACTAGAGGGGGATGAATAGTCTTTTAAAACTTTTATCGATAACAACTATTTCTCGGATATCGAATAGATATCGATACTTAAATCGAGTCACGGAAGACTTAATAAAGATAAGTGCAGAAACAGTTAATAAGTGTGTGTTTGTGTTGCTGAAGTATAAATACAGAAAGGTAAATGACCCAGCAAGTATAGTGGTATCTGGAGGTGGCGTAATCCTCCAACTAATCCACTTCGGTCTATCAGAGACCTAGAATTCACTAGAACAGATAATTGAGTTCTCCTTACAATAATACTATTCTAAGATTCTTAACAGTTGGTTCCCAACCAAATGTTCCCCCTGAGTTGTTCCCCGGCTTTCACAGCCAAGTACTTCCTATACTCAGAAACCTTTGAGTTATTCCCTAGCTTCCAAGATAAGTACTTCCTATACTCAATAACCTTGGAGTTATTCCTTAGTTTCCCAAATCAAGTACTTCCTATACTCGGTAACCTTGGAGTTATTCACGATTTTTCAAACTAAGTACTTCTGTACTCCACTTGATTATGGTGTTGGTTTGAGTTGTCGGATGAGCTTCTTAATAACTTTTGATTAATCGGATAGCTCGTGAATCAAATTACTTAATACACTTTACATCGTATGGTATCTTGTTGATTTTACTTACGAGTCTTATGATATCATTCAAGAGAATGAATCTCGGATAGTTGATCTTTTGATTCAACTCCTTCACGAGATAGCTTTGCTTGTTTAGGATCGGGACACTTAGAACTTGGTGTTTACTCAAGATCAAAAGCTTTGGTGCATGACGAGCTTTGAGAATAAGTAAGATGCTTTGAGAGAGAGTAAGAAGATCAGCGTTTGTATGCAGTTCAAGGTGTTCAGTGTGTTCTCTCAAGCTGTCTAAGTGTTGATATTTATAGATGAATTTGAGTGCCGTTTGAATAGTATCCGTTAGGCTCAAATTCAAACTATCGATATCTTTGTATAGTACTGTAGCAGGTTTTGTCTTCTTCTCAGAAGTTGCCGTTGCTTTAATTCAGACATCTCTGTCCGTGCATTAAATGCATTCTACTATACTTTTTGTCCTGTAGTGTCAACGGAACTATGCTTTGTATCAGAGACTAGTGTTATCTGATTCTTTGCACGTCCTTATATTCATTCTTCAGATACCACTTGTATTTATTGAAACAACTTTGTTTGCAATATATATTTCTCTTTCATAAACGTGGTTAAAGCTCAAGGTATCTGAGAATAGATATCTGTGGACACTTTCCTTGTTTTCAGATATGTATTTTATTTCTCAGATATCTCTTGTGACACAGTTTGTTTGAAACTATTCGTGTCTTTAAGATATCTGAACAAAAGATTCAGCAATCTTGTGCAGTTTTCTTCAAGTCTTCAATGTCGTTGAGCTTTCTGGTTGGATGTCTTCTTCTTGGTCTTCTCTTACATAAAATGAAAATTACATTTTGAGACCTAACATCCTATACAAGATTAGCTAGACTATCATACTTAGTGGGTTTCCTCTTTTACAATGTTCAAGTGAACCAAGAGTACTAATCACCTTTCTGAGACTAAGATCAGTCATCATGTTGCTGATCAAAATCTAAACAGATATTTCTAACAAAATATCTAACAAATTTCCCCCATTTTGATCAGTCAACGATGACTATCTTCCCTATTACAAATCTGGATGAGGAAACAATTCACCACTTAATCTTTTCTTAAGATCTTCAAATTCATTTAATTAAGTGCAGAAAGTAGACATCAACCAAATCACAAGGTGTGATCTTTGCTGACAAGTTATCTTTTATAGAATACTATCTGAGAGTAAGTTCTTCAGATAAGTTACAAATAAAAATTATAGATAACTTCAATACATGATCTGATTAAGCTCGATCGGCAAAAATACAAAAGCTACATAGTAAATTAGGACAACAGGAGTAACCAAGCTCCAAGTAAACATCCTAATAGACTAGTCTTCAAGTCTTCAATCTTCAAGTCTTCAACAGTATTTCTATGGATCAGTTTGCAAATTTCCTATCTCCAAACCTTTTGATGTCATCAGAATAATCATAGAGAAGAGTTCTGACAAGCATCTCTGTGTCTCTGGAAAATCCACAGACCTCTTTGTAGGTTTTGGTAGGATTTTTCTTGACAAAATGCTTGACCCATAGGTACTTTCCCCACTTCCAGGCATGCTCTATTACGATGTCGAAAGCTTGAAATATTCGTAGATAATCTTGATATCGATGTCACCTGTATTGATCTTACGCCGGATAGCACGACTCATGGGTTCCTGACAAGTCTTGGTCTTGTGCACATTCTGTGATATTCAGAATTTTGTGCACATCATCTGGCTTTCCATATGGACAATCATCAGAGAGGTCCATTTTCATGGCTTCAGTTCTCTTGACAACTTCAAAATCCAACCGTGCTTTGATGTGATTGGTGTTGATCAAGGTAGGTTTATCCTTTCTCCATGCCATGAGTTGTTTATGGATTGGTTCTGGAAATCTTGAATTTACCAATAGATGCTTGGTTCGAATCGATAGCCATTCTTTTGATTGATGCACCTGTAGACAGAGGAATCATTGTCATACTTCACATACTCAATTTTGGCTTCTTCTGGCCTGAGTGGAAGTTGACTTTGTCTTTGCTCAGCTCTCAGTCTGTTCCTTCTCTGTCTTGAATTCTCTTTGGGGTTGTTGCTTGAAGAACCACCACCCTGGATAGACTTGGTATTTCCAGAGGGTGTTTTAGCTGCCAAAGGCTTTGCAGCTATGGGCTCAGTTAGGCTTTCAATTTTCCTTTTTCTGTGAAGAGGAGCTTCATCTTCATCAGTCTCTTCATCATCATCAAGATCAATTCTTGTGAGATTTTTGCAGCCTTCTTCATTGCCCAGGGACTTGATTTGACCTTCTTCTTCTTCTTCAGAAGATTCATCAATCCCTCTAACTTGTCTTCTCCTTGGAGCCTTGGTACTCCTTGGAGGTTTCTGTGCCATGGCCCTTGTTACCATTTTGGTTCCTTCAGTGGGTTTACGAGGCGGCTACTATTTACCTGGTTGGCTTGAGGAGGTTCATTGATTACGAGTGGTGGTGGGAAGTTTTCTTCTTCCTTCGAGCCGCTTTGACTCCAGATTTCTTCTTGTTTTCATCTCCTTCTTCCCATTCCCACGACTTTGAGGTCCAGTTGTACTTTCTTTCCCCTTAGTCATTGTTGGTGACTCGGTCTCATAAAGGAATCGAGAGAGTCAAAATGCCCTTGTAAATAGTTGTGGCGGTGACCAACTTGAAGTTGACTTTGAGCTCTGATTTTGCTTGATAAGTCCATTGTCCTTATCGGTGAGCTACGCCTTGATGGGCTAGGATGGCGTCTGCTTTTCGGCGGTGTAACTTGCCTCTTGAAAAGCTTTTTCACTAAAGACATCATCGTCCCTTATCATTCCCGGATATTTACGAGCAATGACTATGCTAGTTGTTCTCACGAGTGATGAGCTCGGTGAACTTTCTCATTCATAGGGGCGAGGCGATTACTTCCTTGTTACGTGAAGACATCTCCTTGTTGAGTAGCGATTACTTGGTACTGTTCATGTATTCATGGGAGTGGGCGTTTGGCGGTTTGTTGAATATTGTAGGAGTAATCAACTTCCTTTTCAAGTGAGAAACGCTAAATGTTCATGGCGGTGCTGCTGCCAAAGTCTTGTTTTCTTCATCATCGAGTGATTAGCCCGTGATCTTCATCCTCTTGGACATTTTCATCGATCGTATCGAGTCCGGCAACCATCTCGAGATTGGTTTCTTTCCTTTGGGAGGAGGATGGTACTTCTTTGAAAATGATGCACCTTAGCATCATCCTTGACTTGAATACTTCTTGATGTCGAGTTCTTTGGTGATCTCTTGCCTGACATCCGTAGCTCTTTAACCTCGAGTAAGCAATCATTTCTTCTAAGTATAGATCTTGTAGTTGATCAATCTTATCTCTGGATTTAGCTATTTGATCTTCGGTTGAAGATGGGTGTTGTTCTTCTTCAACGGTTATGCGAGTTGAGCATACGGTTTGAGTGTTTAGTATTTTCGATTTCTTTCTTGAGCTCAACTACTTGTTCGATAATAGCTGCGTGTTGGTTAGAAGATGGATGAGTAGATTTATGAGGTGATGAAGGCGGAGATTTACGTGAAGTCTTCTCGGTTTGCTTTTTAATTGAGGCATTGTTTCTCTGTGAAATTCCTCCGGTCCACAGTGAGGCATCATCATCATCCTTTTGTCATTATCATCCTCTTGGTGATGGTCGGTGGGAGGTTCATCAAAGTAATTTTCATTCATTTCTTCCTCCTCATCATCTTGGATACAAGATTGATCACTTAGGGATAGTGATCTTACGCCCATTAACTTCTTCTTGTTAGGAAGGTATAAGCTGCGAGTGCAGGCGGGGCGGCTTGAATGCCATCTGTAATCTTGTCGACCATCTGCTGTTCAAAGGCATGTATCAAACTATCGCCACTTCTGGAAAAGTCCTTATGTAGTAAAGTCATAGCTGTGTATTGTTATAGGGAACATTGCTTGGACATATGTTTCGGTCAAGAGCTCGTGCTTTCGTCTGGTTGGTTGATCGGTGATTCTCAATATTTGAGAGATCGAGCACCTTAACCGCCATTTCTTGAAGCATTGAATATGCTTTGGCGGTGTGAGCTTTGAAGAAGTGAAGTAGGTCCTTGTTTCTTCAATGGGAACTGCTTTGCATCTGTTTGAGCTGAAAGAAGGAGTTTTGAGTGAGTTTCAAAACTTACGTAGATATCTGAGTAGAAGTGTAGTTTAGCTCGAGTTACGAGTATGAACATCGGGCTCGGATACTTGTTCTCTTGAGACAATTGGTGTCTCGGATATCTTGTTAATGAGGTGGAGACTTGGAAGTGGTCCTCATCAACCTTTCTTTCTTGAACACAGAAAAATACAATACTTAGGAAATAGTTTGAAAGAACCTATGCATAAATATGCTTTTAATGAATTACGATTTGTGCTACTTACTTCCTCGAAAGCTCAGTTCATTTTCTCGAAACTTGTGCGTTTACGTGTTCTTCAGTGATCTTTGCCTTGGGGCTTCATCAATTTCCATTGATCGAGGAAATCAACTTTGTCCCCTTGCATTTCTACTTCTGAAATATCCTGTAAGTAGAAAGTATTGAATATTGGAAGAGATAAAGGATAACCCAAGATGAGGAATACTTGTCACTTGATTGTCATATACCTTCAAGTTTGAAGGCTCAGTGATGTGTTCTTCAGAAACCTTGTTGGTTTCTGGGTTTGTCTCTGGCATTTCTGCCTTATCTTCTTCCATCTCGGTTAGACTGTTAGAAACATTTACTTAATGGTTAAGCACATAAACAGATAACTGAAGAAGTGTTATCTTAAGAATCAATTATTACCTGTGGTACAGGCTCAGATATCTTAAGAGGCGAGGTTGAAGAAACCTCCTTCTCAGTTTCTGAAGTAAGCTTTTCAGCTTCCTCTAGTTTTTGTGTTTCTAACTCAGCCTGTAACAAAGAAATTCTATGAATGACAAGATTTATAAGTATAAAATTTTTCACAAGGTAAGAGTTAAACCAGTCAGCTACCTGAGCAGTTTCAGGCTGATTGGTCTCTGGAACTTGTGACCTTTCTATACATTGGTCGTCTTGTCCCAGTGTAGTTTCTTTGCTTGAAGTTTCTGGTACTTCACACCTTTCCTGAGTATGCAACTCAGTTGCCTCCCCTGGTTGATCATTCTGAGTGGATGTCTTAGTTTGATCCCTCTCAGTGAGTTGGGGAACCTGCTCTTTTGCAGGATTTTCTTCAGCATACTGCATTGCTGGTAAGTCGAAGTGGAGTTCATTTACCATTTCATCAACCACTTGTGGCTGTTGTGGTTGTGATTCTTGTGGTTGTTTGGAAGCAAAAGATTGATCACTTGAACGTTCTTCCAGACTTTTAGATGTGGCGTTTCCATCAGCATCCGCCAGTACTAAAATACCACTCATCAGGGCTTTTTGAAGTTATGCGTGAAAGCGTTCCACGATGATGTGTTTACTAAACAACCTTTGCTATAGGTTGACAACTTTGTGGTGTAGGTTCTTCTTCAGATACCTTATCACCAGTTACTTTTTCAGTAACCTTAGCCCTCTTTGTTCTTTCTAGGACTTGAGAGATGACTAGTTCATCATCTTCATCATCAGAGCTCTCATCAGCATTAGGGACTGATTGGTCCATTATTCCTGCGGTTTCTGCAGATGGGGCTTGGTGCTTTTCACCACTCTTGGCAGCATTTATGAGTTCATCAGCAAGGCTTTCTGCATTAGTCGCAACATTTCTGAAAGCACTTTCTCTTGCTGAGTCTACTTGTTCAGTAGTTGATAACTCTTTTGCAGCATTGATGAGTTCATCTGCCATTATCAGTTCATCGGCAATGCCTGCAGATATCTGAGAATTGACAACCTCTTTGGGTGTGTCTTCTGATTTGCCAGCAGACTTCTTTCTTGAAGTTCTGGGCTTCTTGGTATAACCTTTTCTTCAGATATCTTTTCAGATTTTCGCTTCTTAGGACCTTTCTGAGACCCAGTAACCTTTTTCATCAGATTTGTATACTCATATTTGTAGAGTAAGTTACTGTTGGCTATTTCAGCCGTCTCTCTGAGCTCAATGCCAAGCTTTTCCAGCAAGTAGCATATCTTCAGACCATAACCTACTGTGGCCTTTGGCTCAGCTAGTCCTTTGACAATCTTAGGCTCGAAGCCTTGAATCTTCTTCACGAATTTCATGAAGGCGTACTTTCCCCAGTTAAAAGGGTTTTCCAGCCTTTTGTCTTGTTGATTCAGCAAGAACATCATGATCCATCGTTCTTGGCTTATCTGGTGACACCTCCTTGTAGACCATCAAAGCATCATGAAGAATGCAAGCGGTACATCGGTGAACTAACGGATGTCGGTTGGGATGTCGACAAGTTTGAACTTCGGTGGGTGTATCGATTTTCAAGATCACACGTCGTCATCAAAGTTCTTTAACACCTTCAAGGAGTTCATCATCCTTGGTGTTTATTTCAAAATCCTTTCCAAGATTTTGAACCTCAAACAACTTACAGAAGGTTGTTAAGTCCAGAAGGATTTCCTTTCCTTGGACTGAGGTTTTGATAGACACTATTTCAGTGCCTTCAGATACATGAAATAATCCAGGTTGTTGTAAAATTCCAACACATCGGTGATGAAATTCCACTTGGGCGGCGGATAGAAAACCCTTGATTTGTGCCTTTTCAAGAATGTCAAGAATCAATTTTACATCGGTTTGGTTTTCTATTGCAGCGGTGAGGTATTCCTCAATCATGGCACCACCCAAATCATTACGTGACTTGAAGTCAATTGCCAGGATTAAAAACTCCTACCAGTCGATTGTTTACAATAACCAACTCTGGTGCTTGCTTTTCAGCAGTACCAGTGGAGGATTGGGATTTCTGTGTTGAAGTGTTCTTGGAGGCCATATCTTTATATAGTGTAGGGAATTGAAATTGGTGTTTGAAAGAGATGTGATTGATAATTCTTTGAGAAAAACTTAATCTTGATTTGCGAGATTGTAGAGGTTTGCGAGAATCGAGAGAATTTGCTATTTTGTGCAAGATGAATTTTTGGATTAGGCAAAAGTGATTTCATTTGCCAAAATCCTATATATAATGCATTGAATCTGCAGACAAATACATACAAATTGATTTTGTGTATGCGTATACGTAATTTGCAAGCAGTGAGCAAAAGCTAGTTCGGCATTAAATGCTTAGTGGGCCATATACGAATTTCAGATCCACTATTTTGTGAATTAATTTCCACCGTATAGATCAATCGCTTAACTTCATCGAGGGTCACCATTGCTTCTTGACAATGATCACAATCGACAAGTGTAATTGTGCCCATTTAATGAGTTTTGGCGACTTGCTATACGAATCACAATCTGTATGACCAAGGACCTTTGTTAGCATCTTAATCATCTTATACTTAGGAATTTTCCAAGTTTTCATCAAGATAGAAATAATGCGAGTTTCAAGAGTAGTTATTGCAGATAGTTATACTATTCTCTTTTGTGTTCCCGTTTATAGAGTGATTCGGATATCGAGTTCCGTCTCGAGAGATCTTAAGCTATCTTTTGCTCTTTAGCCTTTTGACTTACGGATACCCGTTCGATTTCTCTTTCTCTTTTACGGATACCGTTCGGATACCTCTTCTCTGGATGCCGTTCGGATACCTCTTCTCTGGTTGCCCGTTCGGATACGAACTCTTCGGTTCATTGGTAGTTCCATTAGTCCAAGACTATGTCTTAAGGCTAGAATCTACTTTCTTGTAGTGGCTTAGTGAAGATATACGCAAGTTGGTCTTGATGCCAATCTTGAGTATCTCTATATTGCCCTTTTCAACATGGTCTCGATGAAGTGATGTCTAACATCAATGTGCTTTGTTACGGCATGAAATTTAGGATTACGTGTAATGTAATAGCACTTGTGTTATCACAGAAAATGGGAGTTTTCTTCTCATCGAGTCCATAGTCTTTGGGTTGTTGTTGTATCCACAGAATTTGTGTTGCACAACAACCAGCAGCAATATATTCAGCCTCTGTGGAAGAAGTTGCAATTGAGTTTTGCTTCTTGCTAAACCATGAGATAAGTCTAGTACCCAGAAACTGACAAGTTCCTGAGGTGCTTTTCCTATCAAGCAATGATCCAGCATAATCAGCGTCTGAGTACCCAGCTAAACTCAATCCACTTTCTTTAGGATACCACAATCCTACATCTACAGTACCCTTTACATACCTTAATATTTTCATAGCAATGTTGTAGTGTGTTTGCATTGGATTTGTCTGAAATCTAGCACATACTCCAACGGCATATTGAATATCAGGTCTAATGTAGTGAGGTAAAGTAGTGAACCTATCAATTTCCTATACTTATGTTCTTCAACACTCTTATCTGATTCAGTATAGGTCATTTTGGTTCCAATGCTCATAGGTATCTTAGCATTCTTTTCAGAAGGCTTAAGATTGAATTTTGTGAGCATATCTTTTGCATACTTTGTTTGACTAATGAATATTCCATCATTGAGTTGCTTGACTTGCAATCCTAGGAAATAATTCATTTCTCCCATCATGCTCATCTCAAACTTGCTTTTCATGAGATTTGCAAAGTCATTACAAAGTTGCTTGTCCTTAGATCCAAATATGATGTCATCAACATATACTTGAACTAAGAGTAGTTTCCCATCATGATTTAAGGTAAATAAGGTTTTATCAACTTCACCTTTCTTGAAACCACTTTCCAGAAGGTATTTGGCCAAAGTGTCATACCATGCTCTTGGAGCTGTTTGATCCATCTGAGCTTTACGTAATTTATAGACCATTCTACCTTCGAGAAACTTCAAAGCCGGTGGTTGCTCAACATAAACTTCTTACGCAAGTTCACGTTTAAGAATGCACTTTTGACATCCATCGATAAACTTTGAAATCTTTATGAAATTTGAAAGCTAGAAAAGTCTTATTGCATTCAATCGGCAATGGTGCTTATGACTCGTCAAAATCTAAGCCTTGATGCAGGTAAATCCCTTGGCAACCAATCTTGCTTTTTACGGTTATTTCACGGATTCATTCATCTTGTTTCTGAAAACCCATTTAGTTCCAATCACATATATTCCTTCTATAAATGGAACTAGTTTCCAGACTTTGTTTCTCTCAAATTGATCCAACTCTTCTTGCATTGCAGAGATCCAGTCTTGGTCTCCTAATGCTTCTTCTATATTTTTAGGTTCAATATTCGAGATAAAACATCCAAAGAGAGAGTTAGCATTTTCAGCTATTGCTCTCCTAGTCCTAACACCCTGATTAATCGGTCCAATTATATCCTTTGTAGGATGATCTTTGATCCATTTCATCATAGGTTTAGTGCTAGTAGGATCAATATCCAGGTGATCTGAATGTGAATCACTAAGATTTTGATTTGATACTTTTTCAGTATATCTGACATATGGGAAATGTCATGGATATCTGACACTTTTTCAGTGTTAGAGATATCTGAGACATGCATTTCACCATTCTTATTTTTAGATACCTCTTCATGATGAAGGTTCTCAGTAACCTGTTCCATTTCTGGAAAACTCATAGGAAATTCCTCATCATGTCTGTGAGTCATCTTGTTGTTACTAGGCTTTTCAAGCTTTTCTACGTCAGAGTCATCCTCACTTTCCATAATGATGTTTTTCCTTTCTGAGGATTCTTCTTTAGAATCCCTCAGTAATAATTCTTTGAACCTTTCTGAGAGTTCATCAATAGGAGGTATTTTCTTATTTCCTTCATAGAATACAACATGAACTGATTCTTTAATTTTCTTTGTTCTTTTGTTGTAAACTCTGTAAGCTTTGCTGTTTGTGGAATAGCCAAGAAAAACACCTTCATCTGCCTTTGGTTGAAATGTTCTCAGATAATCTTTCCCATTGTTTAGAACAAAACATCTACAACCAAAAACTCTCAGATGTTTGATATTAGGGGGTCTACCAACCAAGATTTCATAGGGAGTCCTGTCATGGTGTTTGTTTATCAAACATACATTACGAGTGTAGCAAGTGTGTTTACACTTCAACCCAATAAATTTCACTTATTTCGATGTCGGCTAGCATTGTCCTTGCGGCTTCTTTAAGTTCTTTTTCCTTTCTGCAACACCATTTTGTTGAGGTGTTCTTGCAGAGGAAAGTTGGTGTTGTATACCTTTGCAGGTACAAAACTCCTTTATGTACTGGTTGACAAACTCAGTACCATGGTCTGTTCTGATTGCAGATACCGTGTCATTTTCATGACTTCAAGCTTTTTCAGCAAGTTTGGTATCTCCAACCTGGCATCAGATTTGTGTTTCAGAAAGACAACCCAAGTGAATCTTGAGAAGTCATCTACAACAACCAGACCATACTTCTTTCCTGCATAACTAGTTACAAATGATTCAAATAGATCCATGTGTAAAAGTTGCAGTGGTCTAACACTAGAGTGTCTGATTTTGGACTTGAAAGAGATTTTAGATTGTTTCCCCATCTGACAGGCAGAACAGATACTATCCTTTCTGAAAGATGTTCTGGGAAGGCCAACCACTAACTCTTTCTTGGCAAGTCTATTCAGAGTTTTGAAGTTCAAGTGACTCATTCTTTTGTGCCATAACCAGTGCTCTTCTGTGTGACCAGATTGACTCACCATGAGACATTCTTGATTGTGGCGGATGCCCAATCGGCAACATAAATACGCCTTTCCGCCGACCAACTAAGGTATGCCTTTGACTCATTGTCAATTAGTTTGCGATGTTAGCTTTGAATTTTATAGTAAAACCCTTGTCAAGCAAATGGCTCATGCTAAATAGATTATATTTCAAATCCTTAACATATGTCGTCGGTGATTGTTAAAGTCCCCAATTTGGCGTTGCCAAATCGAGAGAGGATTTAATTCTCCTCCGACAAATCGATATCCGGTCACATGTTGCAAGCTTTGTAATCAACGATTTGCTTTGTCTCTGTCATGTGCTTTCCACATCCACTATCAAATAGCCATTGTGCTTTGGTCCGAGGCATTACGCACAACAGAAGCAGGAGATTAGGTTCTCATATCTTTGATGGAACCGTCGAATTAAAAGTTCTTTCGGTAGGAATCCATTTTGAATGAATTTCTTTGAAATATGCTTTTGTCTGACAGAACGTAAGGAGAATTCTTTTGAATGAATGTTACCATTAGTAAGAATTATTTTCTTCCTTGGTGTGTTCCTAGGTGCTCCATATGATGCTTTCGGATACTGTCGGGTTTACGAGTTTGCTTTTCAAACTTAGCCTTCCTTGCGATTTCTTCTAGCCACGGCATTGATTTTCGGTGGCTTGATTTAACTTCCGCCGATAATTGCTTTGAGCAATTCTAGCTTTCGACCATCGTTCTTGCTCTGCTTGTACTCATGAGCAAGTTGTTTTCGATGCCTTTGTAGCCAATACCGTTTGAGCACTTGAAGCTATCGAGATCTTTTCTCGGCAGCTTTGCTAGTCTCTGGTTGATCCAATTTCTTTCCAGAAAAAGTGACATGGGAGAATTTGCCAGCTCCTGCAATTCTACCTTTTTTAGAGACATAGCACTGTGGGTGTTTACACTTTTCAGTGTTGTGTTTCTTTTCAGAGACGTACCAACAGATTTTGTTTTGACTTGTTCTTCCCACAAAGGTTTAGTCATGGCTGTCTTTCCTTTGTCAACAATCTTTGTCTTTTCACCGATACTATAGATTGCATGGGAACCGTCTTCTTTGAGTACTTACAAATGTTCTTTTCTCCTTACTCTTATTGAGTGATAGAACAATCATGCGTGTATTCAGCCAAAGTCCTTTCTTTTCTGAAGGATCTCTTAAGTAAGATTGTACTTCAGTAAGAGTGTCACTAGCTTTGGCATAAGATTGAAAAGATAGTTCTTTCTTCTTGAGTTCCTTGTTTTCAGAAAGAAGATCTTCATAATTCTTTCGTAACTCAGCCATTGCTTCTTCATGTGACTTTTCAGTCTCAGATATCTGAGTTTTGAGAGATGCATTTTCAGCATCCTTTCTCTCAGATTCTTTAACTAATTGAGAATTTTCCTTTTCAAGAGAATTCTTTTCTTCTTCAAGGTTTTCGGCTCTAGCTCGGATCATTAGAAATTCTCTTTCATAGATGTCAAGTTCTTTCCTGAGATTTTCTAGATTTTTTATTTCCTCTTCATCACTTTCATAAGTGTAGCAAGAAGTATGTGTTACCTCATCAGCCATAAGACAGTTTTCTATGTTGGAGATGTCTGGTCCGTCAATTTCAGCAACCCCACACATTTCATTCTTCTTGAGGCCGAAGTCGATTATATCATGAGTAACTCCACATAATTCTGGTGATGGTAAGGTTGAGTCATCTGAATTGTCATCTTCAGAATCATCTCTCGCGTCTAGAGCATCCAGTTGAATTTGGATTTTCTTTCTTTCTTCAGTTAACAAAGCTTTCTGGCTTCTTCTGAAGATTCTTCTATCTTTCTTGTCGCCTGTCCTTAGTTTGTTGAGGGCAGGACAATCCTTCTTGAAGTGGCCAGGTTTCTGACAATAGAAACAGATATCGTTTCCAATTTCTGCTTCCTCAGTACATGATGCTTTCTGAGCTGGCTTGTTCAGCGAGCTTTGCATATTTTTGTACTGGTGATAGTTTGAGCCTCGACTGACAAATTTACTCATTTGCTTTGCAGCAAGAGCATCCTCAGTCTCCTCCTTGCTTTTCTTCTTTTCAGAAGTTCCTTGAGTAACTAGAGCAACATTCTGCAACTTTTCAGTTGTTTGTTCTCTCTGAGTTGTCTCATAGTCAGTGATAGCAAGATGAGAAAAGTTCCTTTGGAGTGATATTTGGCATACCTTGGTTAAAATAAAAAATTTAGTATGCTCCGGTTGTGGTTAAGACTTGACAATAGTCTTAATCTTCTCGGTCGAGAGTATCTATTACTTTCCCCAAGTCTGCCATATCACTCATGAGTGGTAAACCTGAAATCAAGTTCTTCCAGAGTTTCAGTGGGACCTTGTTTGAAATTTTGAAATTTCAACTTTAGAACTTCGAACTTGTTTTCCTTGGTTTTTCTCAGTTCCGACACAGATTTCTTCAATCAGTTGCCAGGCACCTTTCGCCGTTTTAGCACCCCACAGTTTACACTATATGTGCTCTGGTGTCGATCTGATGATGATGTTACGAGCTTGACCGTCCAGACGATTCCTCTTGGCATCTTTCGATGTTCAGAGTTCTCTGGGCTTTGGTTCGTAAATGACTTGACCCGTAGATCTTCCACTAGTTGACGCATCTATTTGTGAAGATCCTTCGCTTTGATCTCTGTCTCTTCCACTCGAAACCTCCATGACTTGCTAAGTTGTTGAATGACTATTGGGCCATTCTTTATTACTTCGATCATCTCGTCACTTATGGCTTCAAGGTGGAGCATCATGTTATTTTTCCATTTCTCGTAGTTCTCTGGTTTGAGAACGGGTGCATCACTTAGAGACATACATGCACACTTAACACACAAATTAAATAGTCCTCAAAAGTGGACAAAGTTCCTTCACCTATCTGGGGATCTAGGTTCAGTGCAGAAGGCTGGTGAACCTCCTGCTCTGATACCACTTGTTGGTCCAGATAACGGCAAAGTAAAAGACTAGAGGGGGGTGAATAGTCTTTTAAAACTTTTGTCGATAACAACTATTTCTCAGATATCTAATACTTAGAATCAGAGTGCGGAAGACTTAATAAAGATAAGTGCAGAAACAGTTAATAAGTGTGTGTGTGTTCTTTGAAGTATAAATCTGAGAAGGTAAATGACACGGCAAGTATAGTGGTATGGAGGTGGCGTAATCCTCCAACTAATCCACTTGTCTATCGAGACCTAGAATTCACTAGAAACAGATAATTGAGTTCTCCTTACAATAATCCTATTCTAAGATTCTTAACGGTTGGTTCCCGACCAAATGTTCCCCACGAGTTGTTCCCGGCTTTCCTGAAGTACTTCCTATACTCGAAACCTTTGAGTTATTCCTAGCTTCCCAAGCTAAGTACTTCATATACTCAATAACCTTGGAGTTATTCCTTAGTTTCCCAAATCAAGTACTTCCTATACTCGGTAACCTTGGAGTTATTCACGATTTTCAAACTAAGTACTTGATACTCCACTTGATTATGGTGTTGGTTTTGGTTTAAGTTGTCGGATGAGCTTCTTAATAACTTTTGATTAATCGATAGCTACGTGAATCAAGTTACTTAATACACTTTACGATGTATGGTATCTTGTTCGATTTCTTGACCAAGTCTTATGATATATGTTCAAGAGAATGAATCTCGGATAGTTGATCTTTTGATTCAACTCCTTCACGAATAGATAACTTTGCTTGTTTAGGATCGGACACTTAGAACTTGGTGTTTACTCAAGATCAAAAGCTTTGGTACATGAAAGCTTTGAGAATAAGTAAGATGCTTTGAGAGAGAGTAAGGCGATCAGCGTTTGTATGCGATTCAAGGTGTTGATGTGTTCTCTCAAATTTGTCTAAGTGTTGATATTTATAGATGAATTTGAGTGCCGTTTGAATAGTATCCGTTAGGCTCAAATTCAAACTATCGATATCTGTATATAATCTTATGTGAGTTTTGTCTTCTTCTCAGAAGTTACCGTTGCTTTTATTCAGACATCTCTGTTCGTGCATTAAATGCATTGTACTATACTTTTTGTCCTGTAGTGTCAACGGAACTATGCTTTGTATCAGAGACTAGTGTTATCTGATTCTTTGCACGTCCTTATCTTCATTCTTCAGATACCACTTGTATTTATTGAAACAACTTTGTTTGCAATATATATTTCTCTTCGAAAGCGTGGTTAAAGCTCAAGGTATCGAGAATAGATATGTCTGTGGACACTTTCCTTGTTTTCGGATATGTATCTTATTTCTCGAGATATCTCTTGTGACACGGTTTGTTTGAAACTATTCGTGTCTTTAAGATATCGCTAAGATATCGAACAATGATTGACAATCTTGTGCAGTTTTCTTCAAGTCTTCAATGTCGTTGAGCTTTCTGCTTGGATGTCTTCTTCTTGGTCTTCTCTTACATAAAATGAAAATTACATTTTGAGACCTAACATCCTATACAAGATTAGCTAGACTATCATACTTAGTGGGTTTCCTCTTTTACAATGTTCAAGTGAACCAAGAGTACTAATCACCTTTCTGAGACTAAGATAAGTCATCATGTTGCTAATCAAAATCTAAACAGATATATCTAACAAAATATCTAACAAGATCAATCCTAGCAATGGAGCTTTTCTGAAGATTACAAGACCGGAGATTGCACAAGATTTATGAAGACACCAAGGTTTAGTCTCACTCGGAAAGACTATGTCCTTAATCCTTTCTTAAGTACATTTAGTTACTTTTGAAACATGATTCTGGAACATATGACATCATGAGTATGGAGCATGCAAGCCATCAGAAAGGCTAATGTATCCGTTGAAGACTACAGGACAAGAAATAGTACATATGCATTAATTACATCGGCAAAAAAGCCGCTAAAACGATCCTCTACGAGATATGAGACAAGGACTTACAGTACTCATTTCAAGATAAGTATAGTGAATTTGAATTGTGTCTAACGGATAACATCCCAACGACTCTCTAATTCATCTATAAATATCACACACTTAGATCTTTGAAAATACGACCAAGAAGACGATCTAACTTGCAAACTTACAATCTAGCAAAGTATTCTCTCAAGCACTCTACTACCCTTTCTGAAAGCTTTATGTTGCTTGAAGAATCACTAGTAGTTCTAAGTTGTCCTGAACCTTAACAAGAGATTGTTATTCGTGAAAGAGTTGAACTGTCACATAACCTTTCTGAAGCTCATTCTCCAGAACGGACATCAATTACTTGGGTTAGTAAAGAGCAGATTGCCATACACTGAACAAGTGTATTAAGTAGTCTTCTTCTATTAGGCTCTCTGAAAACATAACTGAAAAGTTATACGAGAAGCCTATCTAACAAACCTTATAACCAACACCATCAAGGCGTGGAGTAGAGGAAGTACTTGATTTGGGAAATCAGGGAATAACTCCAAGTTTATCTGAGTAGAGGAAGTACTTAGCTCTAGGAGCTGGGGAATAACTCAGGGGGAACATTTGGTTGGGAACCAATTGTTTAAGAATCTTAGAATAGGATTTTTGTAAGGTGAACTCAATTATCTGTTCTAGTGAATTCTAGGTCTCAGAAAGACCGAAGTGGATTAGTTGGAGGATTATACCTCGATACCACTATACTTGCTGTGTTATTTACCTTTCTGTATTTATCTTTCAGCAAAGCACACACACTTACTTATTGTTTCTGCACTTACCTATCTTAAAGTCTTCCGCGCTCTGAATTTAAGTATCAGAAACCCCCAGGTTTCTGAGAAATTGTGTTTATCGACAAAAGTTTAAAAGACTATTCACCCCCCCCCCCTCCCTCTAGTCTTTTACTTTGCCGTTATCTGGACCAACAAGTGGTATCAGAGCAGGAGGTTCCCAAGCCTTATGCACTGAACCTAGATCCCCAGATAGGTGAAGAAACTTGTCCCTTTCTGAGGACTATATAATTTGTGTTTTAGGTGTGAAGGTATGTCTCTGAGCGATGCACCCGTTCTAAAGCTAGAAAACTACGAGAAATGGAAAAACAACATGATGCTCCATCTGGAGGCCATTAGTGATGAGATGATCTATGTCATCAATGAAGGGCCTATCAAAATTAGACAACTCAAACAAGTCACTGAGGTTTCTGATGGAAGAAAAGCCTCAGACAAGGAAGATGGAAGCGAGGACATGGCTGCTAGTGATAGTGGTCATGTTGCTCGTGGAAGCATTATATATGGAGACAAGCCAAGAGAGCTCTGGACATCTGAAGATGCCAAGAGATATAGATTGGATTGTCAAGCTCGTAATATAATCATCAGATCGACAGCTGAGCACATACGATTAAGCGTGGGTGCTAAAGCGGCGAAGTTGCTGGCAATTGATTGAAGAAATCATGCGGGCCGAGAAAACAAAGAAAACAAGTTGAAGTTCTTAAATTGAAGTTCCAAAACTTCAAGCAAGGTCCCAGAAACTGGAAGAACTTGATTTCGGGTTTACTACTCTTATGAGTGATATGGGCGCACTTGGTGAAAGCAGATACTCGGTCGAGAAAAGATTAAGACTAATTGTGAAGTCTCAATCCTCGGGAGCACACTAAATTCTTTTATTTCAACCAAGGAATGCCAAATATTACTCGATGAGAGCTCTTCTCTCATCTTGCTCTTGTAGATTATGAGACAACTCGGAGAGAACAAGCAGTGAGAAGTTGCAAAGTGTTGCTCTAGTCTCTCAAGGTACTACGAAAAGAAAGATACCAAAGACATCTGAAGAAAATGCTCTTGCGATAAGACACATGAATAAATTTGTGAGTCAAGAGATTGAGAGAAGAAAATCTAAAGAAAAGTGAAAAAGCATCTTGGCCCAAACTATCATCGAGTCAAGAACATTCAACTAAACAACTCTCTGAAGACCCTATTAGAAGGTATTAATCTTGAATCGTGAGAGATAGGAAATGATATCTGCTTCTATTGTCAAAAGCTGGTCACTTCAAGAGATTGCCACGCTTTAAACAAGCTCAAGGCGGTGACAAGAAGGACGGAAGAAATTACAAAAGAAATCAAAGGGCCTTCTTGTGAAGAAAGGAAGAAGATTCAAATCCAACTTGATGCTCTAGATATTGAGGGATTACGAAGATGGAGATTGAGATAACTCAAACCTACCATCACGAATTGTGGAGTCACCCACAACGTAATCGACTTGACCTTAAGAAGAATGAAATGTGTGGAGTTCTTTGAGATTCTTTGGTCCGGACATCTCCAACATTGAAATGTGTCTTATGGCTGATGAGGTAACTAACATTTCACAATTTACGTACTATGAGGTGATGATGGAATTGAGGATCTGGAGTTAATCGAGGTGAATTGGATCGTTATGAGAAAGAATTTACGGAAGCACAATCCAAAACCGAATTCTAGAGGAAAGCAAAGAAACTCTTGAAAAGAGGTTTACGAGCTAACGAGTATCTGAGAACAAAATGAAATAGCCCTTACGAAAAGTCGGATATCGAAAATGAAAATTTTCACAAACTAGCCTTGGATGAACTTAATAAGAAAATGATCATTTGCTTTACGAGAATGAGGAACTCGAAAGAAAGAGCTATCCTTCAATCTTATGCAAAGGCTAGTGACACTCTCCTTGAGGTTCAATCATATCGAGATCCCTCACGAGAAAGGTGGACTTGGACTTGATGAACAATCAAGCAATTCGTCTCCTCTGAAGAAGGGTGATGATAGGTTGACCTTTGTAAAAAGTCAACAGAATGGTTCTTCAACCACCTATAGAATTGGTCAGAAAGCTAGGGTAGTTGACAAAGGAAAAGGAGTAGCAACTCAGCCTTTGAAAGAACAACAAGTTCACAAGAAATATGTGGATAAGGTTTCTGAAAAGAAACCTGACCCTCGAACATGCAACCATCCACAGTGCTATATTACTAAGAAGGGAAGAATTGCTGGAATAGGCAAATTCTCAACTATACCATTTTATGAAAATAAAGATGGTGCAGAAACTAGTAAGGCTACTGAAGACCGCATTCAGAAAGCCAAAGGTGTTCGAAATGGCATTGGCTATCGTGCTATTGGAAAAGTCCTTTTACAACAATATAAGGAAGGACAAGAACAATGGCGCAAGGCTGATATTGCACGTAGCAATAAACAGAAGTGGAAGAAATCTCAAACCACTAAAAAATTGAATGCCAAAGCTATAAGGAACCTGGCCAGAAAGGCTAAGTTTGCTGAAAAGCAACCCCAGAAACCCAGGATCCAGAAAGCACCAAACGGAACACCTAGAAACACCCCAAGAAGGAAGATTGAGATCAAAATCACTAATTTCATTGCATCTCCTTCTGATCAAGTTAGACAAAAACAAACTCCCAAGAAATTCACTAAAATGTGGATTCCTACTGGAAGAATGTTTAGTCTAAATGGTTCTATCTCTGAAGCAAGAACCTAACTCCTGTTTCCTGTTTTGTGCAGATCGCCTCTTGGACTAAGGCTCAATGGCTATTTGATAGTGGATGCGGAAAGCACATGACAGGAGACAAAGCAAATCTGGTCAACTACAAAGCTTGCAACACTGGACCAGACATTAGATTTGCTGGAGGAGAATTAAATCCCTCTCTGGGATTTGGCAACGTCAAATTGGGATCTTTAACAATTACTGACGTATTACATGTTAAAGGTTTGAAATACAATCTATTTAGCATGAGCCAGTTTGCAGACAAGGGATTCCTTTGTGACATTCAAAGCAAAGTTTTGCAAACTTATTGACAATGAGTCAAAGCAGACAGTCTTGGTTGCTCGGCGGAAAGGTAGTCTTTATGTTGCCGATTGGGCATCTGCCACAACTGAAGAATGTCTCATGGTGAGTCAATCTGGTCACACAGAAGAGCACTGGTTATGGCACAAAAGAATGAGTCACTTGAACTTCAAAACTCTGAACAAACTTGCCAAGAAAGAGTTAGTGGTTGGCCTTCCCAAAACATCTTCGAAAGGATGGTATCATTGCACTTTGTCGGATGGGGAAAAAATCTAAGATCTCTTTCAAGTCCAAAATCAGACACTCTAGTGTTAGACCCTTTGCAACTATTACACATGGATCTTTTGAATCATCGTAACTAGTTATGCAGGAAAGAAGTATGGTCTGGTTGTTGTAGATGACTTCTCAAGATTCACTTTGGTTGTCTTTCTGAACACAAATCTGATGCTAGGGTGGAGATACCAAACTTGCTAAATAAGCTTGAAGTCATGAAAAAATGACAAGGTATCTGCAATCAGAACAGACCATGGTACTGAATTTGTCAACCAGTACATAAAGGAGTTTTGTACCCGAAAGGTATACAACATCAACTTTCCTCTGAAGAACACCACAACAAAATGGTGTTGCAGAAAGGAAAAATAGAACCCTTAAAGAAGCAGCAAGGACAATGCTGGCTGAAACTGAAATAAGTGAAGTTTATTGGGTTGAAGCTGTAAACACAGCATGCTACACTCAGAACAGATGTTTGATAAACAAACACCATGACAAGACCCCTTATGAGCTCTTGGTTGATAGATCCCCTAATATTAAACATCTGAAAGTGTTTGGTTGTAGATGTTTTGTTCTTAACAATGGAAAGGAGTATCTAAGAACATTTCAACCAAAGGCAGATGAAGGAGTGTTTCTTGGTTATTCTATGAATAGCAGAGCTTACAGAGTTTACAACAAAAGAACAAAGAATATTGAAGAATCAGTTCATGTTGTATTCTATGAAGAAAGCAAGAAATCACCCCTTGCTGATGAACTCTCAGAAAGGTTCAAGGAACTAATGTTAAAGGATTCTGAAGAAGAACCCTCAGAAAGGAAAAACATCATTATGGAAAGAGAGGATGACTCTGACGAAGAAAAGCATGAAATTCCTAGTAACAACCAGATGATTCTCAGACATGATGAAGAATTTCCAATGAGATTTCCAGAAATGGAAACTGAAGATGTTCATCAGAGAGCTAATTCTGGAAATGACCTCTTTGACAGGCATGTCCCAGAAAGCCCTCACCTTGAGCAAGTGTCGGACATTCAACGCTTACGTGGTACAAAATGTCATAGATACTGAAGAAGTATCAAGTCATAATCATAGTGATTAACATTCAGATCACATAGATGTTGACCCTACTAGCCCCAAACCCATGATGAGATGGATCAAGGATCATCCTGCAAAGGATGTGATTGGACCAATCAATCAAGGTGTTAGGACTAGGAGAGCAATAGCCGAAAATGCTAATTCTCTCTTTGGATGTTTCATCTCAAACATTGAACCTAAAACTATTGAAGAAGCATTAAGAGACCAAGACTGGATCTCTACAATGCAAGAAGAGTTGGATCAGTTTGAAAGAAACAAAGTCTGGAAACTAGTTCCATTTGTAGAAGGAATATCTGTGATTGGAACCAAGTGGGTTTTCAGAAACAAGATGAATGAATCTGGTGAAATAACCAGAAACAAAGCAAGGTTGGTTGTCAAGGGATTCACCCAGACTGAAGGTTTAGATTTTGATGAGCCATATGCACCAGTTGCCAGATTGGATGTGATAAGACTCTTTCTGGCCTTTGCAGCTCATAAAGACTTTAAAGTTTATCAGATGGATGTCAAAAGTGCATTCTTGAATGGTGAACTTGCTGAGGAAGTCTATGTTGAACAACCACCTGGTTTTGAAGTTTCCTCAGAAAGTAGAATGGTCTACAAGCTCTGAAGCTCTATATGGACTGAAACATGCTCCAAGAGCATGGTATGACACTTTGTCCAAATACCTTCTGGAAAGTGGTTTCAAGAAAGGTGAAGTTGATAAAACTTTATTTACCTTAAATCATGATGGGAAACTGCTCTTAGTTCAAGTATATGTTGATGACATCATATTTGGATCTAAGGACAAACAACTTTGTGATGACTTTGCAAATCTCATGAAAAGTAAGTTCGAGATGAGCATGATGGGAGAATTGAACTATTTCCTAGGATTGCAAGTCAAGCAACTCAATGATGGAATATTCATTAGTCAGACAAAGTATGCAAAAGACATGCTCACAAAGTTCAATCTTAAGCCTTACGAAAGAATGCTAAGATACCTATGAGCATAGGAACCAAGATGACCTATACTGAATCAGATAAGAGTGTTGATGAACACAAGTATAGGAAATTGATAGGTTCACTACTTTACCTTACTGCAACCAGACCTGATATCCAATATGCAGTTGGTGTGTGTGCTAGATTTCAAACAAATCCGATGCAATTACACTACAACATTGCTATGAAAATATTAAGGTATGTGAAAGGTACAATAGATGTAGGTTTGTGGTACCCTAAAGAAAGTGGATTGAGTTTGGCTGGTTACTCAGATCTTTGATTATCTTTGGATCAATGCTTGATAGGAAAAGTACCTCGGGAACTTGTCAATTTCTGGGAGCTAAACTTATCTCATGGTTTAGCAAGAAACAAAACTCAATTGCAACTTCTACCACAGAGGCTGAATATATTGCTGCTGGTTGTTGTGCAATACAAATTCTGTGGATTCAACAACAACTCAGAGATTATGGACTCAATGAAGAAAACTCCCATTTTCTGTGATAACACAAGTGCTATTGCAATCACACGAACCCCAAGTTCCATGCGAACAAAGCACATTGATGTTAGACACCACTTCGGAGACCATGTTGAAAAAGGCGATATAGAGATACTCAAGATTGTACAGAAGACCAACTTGCAGATATCTTCACCAAGCCCCTACAGGAAAGCCGGTTCTTGACCTTAAGACATAATCTTGGGTTAATGGAGTTGCCTAAGGACTGAAAAATGTCCTGAATCTCTAAAGTCTGAGTAAGCAAGGTAGAAAAGAAGTAGGCCTCTGAGAACATGCTCTCAGAAAGCCAAGTTGCTAAGAAGTGATGCAAAGGTTTCTGAGTAGCAACACTCAGAAAGGCAAAACATTTCAACGGGTATCCAGAAAGGCAAAGGTTGGTACACACTCAATGAGTAAATAAGACTAGAACTTACTTACTAAGAGTGGGTCAAATACATTCAAACAACTGAAGTTTCTGATTCTTGAATTCAGGAAACTATTTAGTCATAAAGAGAAAAGACACATAAAGCCCGAAAAAGTATAAGTTCTGGGAGTCAAACATGTCCAATGTCTTGAATTTTTGCCATTTTTATGATAAATAACATAAAGATAAGGACTTGACACTCAGAATGATAAGCTCAAACGATTAAGTGTTCCTACTCTTTACTAAGTGACACAATGAATGTAGCATATTAAAAATCCATCAAGTCGGCACAATACCATTTGTTGATTGATATCATTACAAGATATTCAATATAAACCCTTGATGTATAAACGTTTGATCTCAACGGATGAGATTAAAACAAAGCAAGTAATGTCTGTTGAGAAATGCAGACATGGCCCACTAAGCATTTAATGAAGTACAAAGGTCGTACCACGACTATGCAGATATAAAGACACGCATTCATATTCAGCTATATGTATGTTGTATCTATGTACGTTTTTTCTGCTATATATATAGGAATTGGGCAAAAGACAAACACTTTTACCGAATCCGAAATTTCATACTTGCATCAAAATAGCAAAATCTCTCAAGATTTTTGCAAAACTTCTTCTGCAACTCAACTTCTTGTGCTTAGTCTTCTGAAAAGATAGACTAATCTCGATTATTCTTGCAAAACCCATCTGTAAACACTCACTCAAAGACTCTATATAAGAGATGGCACCAAAGAAGATGACCACCAAGAACCCTAAGGCCGCATCATCTGCTCCTGCTGAAAACCAAGGAGGAAAAGAACTCAAGGTGTTGAATAAACGCCTTCTAGGAGAGTTTACCCCTTCTGACTGGAATCCAAGTCACAAGATGAATTGGGGAGCTTTTCTTGTGAAGAAATATGTTTCTGCAGTCATTTCTTCAAAAGTAGATAGAAAACTGATATTGGGAATGTTGAAAAGTTCCCATATCTACAAGTTTTTGTGTGCTGCACCCAGTGTACTTTCCACACTGGATGTGTTGGAGTTCTACAACAACTCCAAAATCTTCACAAAAGTTGTGAATGATGTAGAAGAGAAGTACATGCGGAAGTTCAAGGACAAGAAATTGTCCTAGGCGCAAGACTTTACGCAACTTATTCGATTGAAAATCGAGGAACAATCGGCGACATCAACATCGGGGATGCCTCCATGATTCAAAGTGTTAAGGAGCTATTTGAGACAATCCAGTTGAAAATGCAAAGGGTTGCCAACAAACTTTGTTACGAAAGCCATCGAGAACCGGTCGTCTCGAAACTCTTGGAGTACTTTGGCTCTCATTACGTCCGTTGCTTTGATGGCAACAAAGGTGGAGTAGACCAGATAAGCATGGAGAGATGGATGATGATGCATCTTGAATAAGAAGCATGAAGGCGAAACCCACTTTAATTGGGGAAATGCGCCTTGACAAATTTCTTGGGCACATTGAGGAATTTGAGCTAAAATCATCAATGGCCTTCTTGAAACAAAGGCCAATATGCATTTTGGTCTCGAATTTGCTACATTCGAAACAATGGGAATAACTCTCGAGACAAGAAATCCCAGTCACCAACTCTCTTTTCAGACATGCCTTTGAAGAAAAGGAGAGAATTGCTGCTGAGAAAGCTCAGAAAGAGGCAGAAGAGCTTGAAGCTACCCAGCAAGGTGAAGAGGTCTCTGAGCAAGCTCCTGCTCAACCTCCAGTTGCCAAGAGAAAGAGGACTCAAAGCAAGAAAGCCTCTAAGTCCCAAAGTGTACAAAAAGCACAACCTTCTGGAGACAAGATCTCTGAACATGTTGTTCGGCCAGAAAGGCAACACCAGAAAGCCCCAAGAATTACGAGGCAGTGCTCGAAATCTCGGAGATGATAGAAATATCATAGATGGGTCCAATCCCAAGCCGGTGACTCGATGATGATGTAGTACTTACACAAGTATTCAAAAAGTCGAGATTGAGACCCGTGGAGGAGCATCAAGCTCGCCCCTCGGAAAGAAAGGAGCCCTCTGTCCGCGGAAGAAGAAGGCCTGGAAGAGGAAGATAGAGTGATGGAAGATGTTGAAATTGCTTCCACATTCACAATGCCAGCACTTAATGTGGCTGAAGAAAACCCTGTTCTTGAACAGGTTCCTCAACCTTCTGAGAGAGCTCAACTCTCGAGAAAGGGATCAAGCGAGATGGAGACTCGGAAAGATATTAGAGGAGACCAACAATGAGCAAAGAGAGGCATGGAAACTCCACTAGTCGAAGAGACCCAAACTCGGCTGACTCTATTAGGGTAATAAAAGTAGTTGTATCTAACTTGTCGACATTAAAATGTTAACTTGTTACTCATAAGCTTCATTTATTACAGCCGACTTGGAACACAATTTCGGGGAAGAAAACTTGTCCTCCCTTGAATTAAGAAGAGGTTCCTCCAACCTCGGAACATCAAGAAGAGCACATTCCACGGTAGTAAAGTTATCTCTGAACAAGGAATAACTAACTAAAATTGCTCTTATGTTCTAATATTCTTAATGTCTCTTCTTAGGCTACAAGCGAGAAAGTAGTGGAGGTGGAACCAACACCCCAACACGAAGAGTTTCCAGGTGAAAAGCACTCTGAGGAAGTAATTCTTGAGCCTTACATTGAGAAGGTAAGTATCGATAAACTGTCCTTAAGAAAATTTTGGTAAAATTCACTACTTAATCAATATGTTTGTTCTATCTTACAGGCTCAATCAGAAGAACACTTGGACGGAGAGAATGTGATCTCATCTCCTCCAAGAGATACTAAAAGCCTTGAACAAGCGATTCGAAGAAAAGGTTCGAAACCCCAAGGTTTACGAGAAAGATCTCTTGAGCTTTCTCACTTGGAAGTAAGTGAAGTCTCGAAAGCATTTTTCCACTTATCTTTTACGATAACAAGTTTCTAAACATATTTGATTCTATTTTGTCGAGTTCAATCGAAAGAAAGGATCTTGAGGATCGGACTTCTCCTCACATCAAGGTATCTGAGGCCTCTGCCCAAACAAGAAGAAGTCCAAGCAAATGAGCCTAGTGTTTCTACGGTATGCTCGAAGCTTACTTTTGCACAGATACTAACACAAGTAGTTTGAACAAAACTAACTAGATCCCTTTCTTTTAGGCTCAAAGTCTAGTGCCACTCAACTTACTCCAAGCCTTTAAGAAGTACACTCTCAAGAAACATCTAAAGTGCTTCAGACAATGGCGAGAAACTTCGAAGGCCGATCTTTCTGAAATTGCAAGAGTAATTGACATCCCAGAGAAAAGGGCCATAGCAATCAATATGGAAGACCATATCCATGCTATGTTTCCCACAGAATCATATTCTTTTGCCACTCTGATGGATGATAACTTCTTAAATGAAGTAGCACAAAGACTCCTAGCAGACTTTCAAGCTGCTGATGCTCAAACCAAGGCGGATGGTGACCCGTCACGCCTTGCCCATCAAGCTCACAACCTACCCTTCTGAGCAAGAAGAAGTAAATGGGAGGATGATCACACTTCCTAATGTGATCAACCTGGTTTCTGAAGATGAGAAGGAAACTGATAAGAATGACTACCAAGAATCTCCTTCTGAGCATCCAAGTCAAGAAGACAAGAAAAATGATGATGATGATGATCAGAATGATGATCCCCAACCTGGAAACGGAGGGATTTAGAAAGTTAGCAAAGGAAGTGCAGAAAAGGCTACTCCTTCCAATGCTCAGAAAGCCCCATCATCATCACCACCAAAGTCTCATCAAAATACCCAACAGGCTGAACAAGACACAATTGAAGAAATCACAGCCACTGAGTTCAAGATTGAACAACTCAGATTTAAGTTGGAAGAGGAGAAGAGAATCAACTTAGAGTGTCAAGATCTTGTTGAAGAAAAGGAAGCCAAACTCGAAAAGCTCAGAGAAGCTAATGCTAAGGAACTGGCACTCCTAGATGAGCAAAGGTTGTTGAAAAATGCCATCGTTGTCACTGCTGCTGAGATAGATGCCATGGATGACAATGATGATGAAGAGCATTATGCTAAGGCTGCATCAGAAAGACCTTCTACTTCTCAGAAGGCCAGCATACTCAAAGGCAAACAAGAGATTTCCACTCTGCAAACAATCCAAGAAAAGGATTATGAAAATGATGCTGAAATAAACCCAAACTTGATCTCTCAAGCAGAAGATGAGAGGCTAATCACTAAGAAAAAGCTAGCCCTTCTGGCGCCTCAAATTTTCTCTGCTCCAGGTGCTTCAAGAAGTGATGAGCACAGGTCCAGAACAGCTATTTTCTTGGAACTAAGAGACAGACTTGTTGCTCAAGACAACCAAGTCCTACAGTCAGTCCCAGAAGAGATGAAAGATTTGGCTGTTGCATTGCTAAATAGAGAAACCAGCATAGCTCTCTCTCAGAAAGACTTAGCTCTGATCAGGGAAGAAGACTGCAACAATGCCAATCAAGCACTAGCAGATGCTACTTATGCTACTCAACAAGCTGAGGCTATTCTAAAGCCTCTTGAAGAGCTCAACAGAAAAGAGCAAGTGTTGGTTAGGCAAAACAAGGACATGAAAGAAGAAATCCAAGAATTGGTCAGGGTGCATAACAACCTCCAGAAGAACTTTGAATCACTCTCTGAAGCTTATGCTATCATGAGTCAGTCATTCATGACTAAGGGGAAGGAGATGCCTCGAAAGGCGGAGGAAGAAAAGAAAACAATCGGAAGAAAAGAAAACAATCAAATCTCCCTCCTCAAGTCGACTAGTCATTAAGGACACCCTTGGAGACACTGAAGAAGTTGTTCGGATCAACCAGAGAAAATTTGGGAAGTATGGTCACTAGGGAACCAAGTCCCTTAGGATCTCGAGATGGGAACAACGAAAGCTTAAGAAGAAAATCAAGAAGAAGGTGAGGTAAGAGGTCAAGAGAGGCAAGCCTCACACTGGAACATCAATGATGATGATGAGGATGAATCTTATCTTGATGAACATCCACTTCACAAAAGAAGAAGACAAGCCCTTACAACCTCCTCTGGCAAAGCAAGGCCATTAGCGTGAGAACCCATTAAAATACCAAGTCAATTGAAGGGACTTCCACGACCCCAAGGCGGGGAAGAAAGAGTCACGGGATCTCACGATAGAAGGCCACTAACGAGAAAGGCTAGAAGGATATTCGGTTTGGCGAGCAGCAAACAAAGAAACTCATCAAGAAAATCAGTGATGCCCACATTGGTATGTGAAGACCGGTAATGAAGAGTCTTCATATAGGTGCATTCGAACAAGAAAGGGTATTGGATTACGGCGCAACATCTAATTGTCAATGATAAGTTTCCAACTCCCATCTTCAACCAGATCCTAAAATGGAGTAAAGGCAAGCCAAATTTGCTAAAACATGAGCACCTTCATGCCTGGCTAAACTTTGAGGTTGAAAAGAGAAATGATGCCAGAAAGATGGACCTTTCTTTTCCTTGTCCTTACCCCAAGCCAGAAGATGTGCACAAGACAAGAAAACTGGATGGTAGCTACAGCAAGCAGAACAAGCTAGGTGTTCATCCCTATGAGTCATTTTACATGACAAAGGATGAATATCTGGATGATATTCACTATCTGGAAGAAATATACAAGTATTTCAACCTATCTGAGCTGCAAGTAGACCATGCCTGGGTCTGGGGAAAATATTACTGGGTCAAACACTTTCTGAAGAAAAACACTCTTCTGTATGCTCCATCTTGCTCTTTAAACCCAATTTTATATTATCATCGCATTTCTCATGAACCATATTTTCTTCCGGCAACTGAGAACTTTTTTTTTTTTTTTTTTTTTTTTGCACTAGACGCATCTCTGTATGCTCCATCTTGGATTACATCGTCTTTCTTTTGAACCATCTTTTCTTCTGCCAACTGAGAACTACTAATAATCACACTCCTTTCACAAATTCCTCATTTACCTAGGTATATCCTTCCACATCCGACTGCTCATTAATTTTTAATTGGAATTTCTTCCAAGTAAAATTCTAACGCGCACTAATATCTGGCCGCTTTGTTAAATTGAAAAATATAATCTTGATGCTATTCGTAGTAGTTGATTGAAACCTGTGATGGTATACAATTTGCCCACCAGATCATTATAAGTGGTTCTACTGCGAATAATAAATGGGCACTGGCTCGGCACCTTCATACATGATACCTCGATAAGATGAAACGATCTTTCTGTTCCAATAGCAAAATATTGTTATCTTTCACTTGCCATTCTTCGTCTTTGATTCACTTTCGGGTTTTAGCGGTTGGACCAAGGTTTGATTATTTGAGGCTGTTGTTCGACTTTAGACTTAGAGATTCAAAGCGCCACCATTGCAAATTCGAGGAGGATAGGAGGAGAAAACCGAGAGTTGATCCGTTTCGAGATTCGAGGTAGACCGAGTTTTGAAGGCGGCCGTCGTTGGGTGATTCCGGGACGGGACCGATATTGGGAGAGACTGAGGTTTGAGAGAGACCCAGATTGGAGGCCGAGGTCTCGTGATTTCGATCGTTCGAGATTGAAGGAAGGCGATTGTGGAAAGCTTCTTGTTACGCCTTTTCATTTATTCCATCGGCATGCTTCATGGTTGCTCGGTCTTTGTGGTTGATCGATCTTTTGTTGATATTTATCTATCCCGAACTTGCTTGCTGGATCGGTCTTTTGCTGATGATTTTATCTATCTTGAACTTGTTTGGTGGATCAGTCTATCGTTGATATTTTTATCTATCTCGAACATGCTTGGTTGATCGGTCTATCGTTGATATTTTTATCTATCTCGAACATGCTTGGTTGATCGGTCTATCGTTGATATGTTTATCTATCTCGAACATGCTTGGTTGATCGGTCTATTTTGCCTCGTTGTTCCGAACTTTGCATTTCTTGGAATTTGCTTGGCCGAAAAAATGTTCTCCACTTTTTTCTACTTTAATTGGTATCCGAGTCGGGGGTAAAAACTTTTTTAACTTGGGTGAATTCCTTTGTCTTTGATGTATGTAGATTTCCAGGCTCGGATCCAAAAATTAAAAGAAAAACATGTTTGGGGTGAGTAACGATCTTGGTGAGGTTTACTGGGGTGACGGGGAAGAGGTTCGGCCGCCTCGTGACAATATGGTAGTTCTGACGGATTCCGACCAATCGTCTGATATAGATGAGTCCGAAGTACAGTTGGTAACCCGTAGGTCTCCTCGTCAAGTGGGTACTAGGCATTTGGTCCGTTTATCTCATTCCCGTGTTGTTAGGTCCGAGGTCTTGCCTCCTCGTCAGGTGGAACTTCCGCCTATGTATGCTGCATCTTTGGGTTATGGTTATAGGGGTCCTGTTTTTTAGCCGATGCCTTTATCATCCTTTCCAATGGTAGAACCCGAGGTTTTCGGGTCTTTCGGGACTCTTCCTTGTAATCGAGTCCTAGAGATAGATGATCATGTTGAGGCCGTCCCGATAGAAGAGCCCGAGTCTCCTTTGTCTTTTGACTCCAATCCGCCCCCTAGGAATCCGAGCTTGATTTATGGAACTCAGACGGTTTTATCATCCCCCGAGCCCGAGGACGTTGCGGTGAGTGATCCTTCTAGTTCTGGCTCTTCGTCTTCTTCGTCCGGAGATAGTGATAGTGATAGTGATGAAAGTTAAATGCGAGGGAGATTACGGTGAGGATGGGAGTGCTCGAATGATGGGGCGGGTTTGAGTGAGGCGAGTGGTGGTGTGAGGTGAGTCGGAGGAGGATGTTGACATCACGGGTTCGAGGGTGAGGATTTAGACCGAGGAGTGAGGTTCGGTGTTCGAATTCGGCGCACCATTGTTGTTGCTCTTGATGCTTCGAGGTCCAAAGGTCGTAGGAATAAAAGGAAGCCCATTAAGACAACAATTGAGTATAAGACGACCCGTGTTGATCCCATTGGCGATTTGAGGGCTGATGCCGAGGCCAATGAGGATCAAATCATTCCTACTTGTTCGACGACTCTTTCTGTGTCGATCATCTCTAGACTGTCGCCGTTTTGAGATCCCGGATGATTATGAGATTATGATCCCTTCGTTGACTCAGACTATCTCCAACCCACCCGCGGGTTATATGGCATTTCACGTTCGAGCTTTCAAGTGTGGGTGGAGGCTCCCGATGATACCCGAGATAGAGGAGTTGTTTAGAGAGACGGGTTTATGTCCTACACAGATTCTTCCTAATGCTTTAGGCACCATTATGTGTTTTGGAGTGATCTTGGCTTTGAAGGGGGAGGCTTTCTCGTATCAAAAGTTTCTAGCGGCTTTCAACATAGCCCTTAGCCCCGGAACGACATTCTTTTACTTCACGGCTCGACGAGGTTATAAATTCCTAGATGGGTATGAGTCATCCCATTCTTCCAAGTGGTGGCCTAAATATTTTTATGTCAAACATCCTTCCGGTGATTGGAGATTACCTAGCTACTTTTGTAGAAAGAAGTTTCCGACCACAAAACTTAGGAGAGTGCCTGCTTGGTTAGAATCACTTAGACCGATTGTTGCAGAGTCCGAGGGGGGGAAGACCTACGTTCCACTCATAGGGACGAGGGGGTGCACTACTTTATATCATGATACCGATCCCAGACTTCTTTTAGAGAAGGCCGCCATTTTTGGGGTTGTTGGGAAAGATCCGACACTTTATTATCCGTATGGTTTGGTTGTGCAACCTCACTTGTGGTTGGCCGGATTGACTAGTGTGCCGGTTTATTGTAACGACAGGCCCAATTTGCGTGAGTAGATCATATACTTGGTAGAATGTCTTTTTATTCTCAGCTTTCGTTCTGATGTTATTTCCTCATGATTCTTTGGATCATGGAGTCCACGAAATTGTTTGAGCAACGTAATGCGAAGTTGGAAGCGAGAGAAGGCGAGGGCAAGAAGAAGAAGTACTCTCCGGGTCCGCAAAAGATCCCTACGACCGAGCCGACGAATCATGCTTCTGTGCTTCAGCCGCCGGCCTCAGGTGGTTCCTTGGTCCCAGGTGGTTCATCGATCCCAGGTGGTTCATTGATTCCTAATCCGCAGGTACCTCGGTTCCTCCCCGCCTCTACTTTCCAAACTAGAAGAAGGAGAGCCCTTGTACATCTATCTCGCCATCACTCCTGAAGTGGTGAGTTCCGTCCTGGTACGCATACAGAAGAACGAACACCTTCCGATGTACTACCTGAGCAAAGTATTGGGAACGGCGGAGAAAAACTATAAGGAAATAGAGAAGTATGCCTATTGTCTGGTAGAGGCCTCCAGGAAGCTCAAGCCATACTTCCGTTCCCACAAGATAGTGGTCCTCACGAACCAGCCGCTGAAATAAGTCTTAGGTGACGCTTCGAAGTCAGGAAGGTTGGCTAAATGGACAATTGAGTTAGGAGATCATACGATCGAGTATCAAGCTCCATCTGCCAAAAAATCTCAGGTCCTGGCTGATTTCCTAGCCGAATATCCGGGGAACATGGAACCTCAAAAAGATAAAGATGAGCAAGCCCCTACTGAAGCCCCGAAAGACATTTCACCAACAAGCCAGGTTTTGACATTAACAACGGAAGTGGCTGGATTGGATAATCAAAAAAATCAGGAAATCGATCCCGTGGCAGAATGGATTATCGCTGAAAAAGAAAGTCATAGCTTACCTCCCCACGGAAGGAGAGCCGCCCGTGACCTAAAACATAAACCGACCTACGGTGGCTTTTATCGAAGAACTTCGGTTCATCGGCCGCTCATGCGGTGGAGCAGGGTTATTCTTGATCAGCCGAAAGAGCCAGATGGAATATGCTATCATTAACATTTCGGTAACAAACAATGAAAGTGAGTATGAGGCTCGATGGCGAGAATGAAGAAGGCGAATCGGTCATGGCGAAAAACTCAAAGCTTACTCGACTCTCACTAGTCACGGAACAATACTCGGAAAATTCGACAAAAAGTGCTTCAATGATCAAATATCTAAAGGTAGTTAAAGAGTTAGAAAAGCGTTAACATGTTTAGTCGATCAAGATCAGCGAGCAAAAAACACAATTAAGCGACGGATTATCAAAATGGGCTCTGACCTCGGGTATTGACACCGTCTGGTGGTCCTTATGGCCGATGAATCAGCCCTCACTGCCAACGAGGTCATAATGAACATGGGCGTCATATCTGACGACAACACTTGGATGAGCGACATCGTGAACTATCTACAGAACGGGATTCTACCCCGTGATTCAACTGAATCTAGAAGAGTCCAACGAAGATCCCAACGCTACTTCCTCTCTGGTACAGACCTATATAGAAATTCCTTTGATGGAACTCACCTCCGTTGCCTGGGTCCGTCTGAGGCCAGTACAGTGTTGAAGGAGATCCATTTAGGAAGTTGCGGAAACCATTCAGGAGGAAGAGCCTTGGCCCAGAAAATTCAGAGAACTGGCTATTATTGGCCGGCAATGCAAAAGGAAGCTGGAAGATTCTCACGATCATGCTCGGAATGTCAAAGGTTCGCAAAGATCCCCCATCAGCCTACCATACCAATGATACCATCAACTATCCCATGTCCATTCGATCTGTGGGGCATGGACATCGTAGGACCTTTCCCTGTAGGACCCGGCGGGAAAAAATTTCTCATTGTGGCCGTAGAATACTTCTCGAAATGGGTAGAAGCCGAGGCAACGGCCTCCATTTAAGAGAATAAGGTCATGGACTTCCTTTGAAAATTATCGTGTCGATTTGGCCTACCACGAATACTAGTTGCGGACAATGGTCGACAGTTCTCCGGGTACAAGCTCAAAGATTGGTGCGAAGAAATGGGGATCGAACAGCGTTTCACTTCCATTGGGTATCCTCAAGCCAACGGACAAACTGAGGTAACCAATCGTACCATCGTCGACAATCTTCAGAAGAGACTGGGAAACGCAAAGAAAGATTGGGTCGATGAATTGGAAGGAGTACTATGGGCTTATCGTACCACGGCAAGAACGGCCACACAGGAAACTCCGTTCAGTTTGGTGTATGGATCCGAAGCTGTAATCCCGTCCGAAATCTCAATCAACACCTTCCGAATCCAAGGGTACGTTCCCTCGGACAACCACGACAAAAGAGTGTACGACCTCAACATGCTCGAGACCAAAAGAAGTACGGCCCTAGCTCGAACCTTAGGATACCAAGCTATCATGGCAAGGGCCTACAACAAACATGTGAAAAGTAGGGACCTCCAGATTGGAGACTTGGTGCTACGAAAGGCTGATATACTAAAACCAATCTGGAAGAACACTCTACTGACCAATCTTCTGCTTCCAGACAATCACAACAACCACAACCACAACAGCCACAAGTGGTTGATGAAATGGTAAATGAACTCCATTTTGAATTACCAGCAATGTTGTATGCTGAAGAAAATCCTGCAGAAGAGCAGGTTCCCCAACTCAATAAGAGGATCAAGCGAGATATCTACTCGGAATGATCAACAGGGGGAAGCGAGTTGCACACTCAGGAAAGGTGTGAAGTACCTGAAACTTCAAACAAAGAAGTGTTACTGGAACAAGAAGACCAAAGTATAGAAGGGTCACGAGTTTCAGAGACCAATCAGCCTGACATGGATCAGGTAACTAAATGGTTTAACTCTCATCTTGTGAAACTTTATGCTTATATATATCTTGTTACTTATAAAATTTATTTGTTATAAATGAGTTAGAAACACGAAACAAGAGGAAATGGAAAGCTTGCTTGAAACTAAGAAGGAGGTTACCTAACCTCACCTCTTAAGAAATCGAGCACATGCCACGGTGATAAAATTGATTCTTAAGATAACACTTTTAGTCATATGTTCATGTGCTTAAAGTAAATGTTTCTAACAGGCGCCAACTGAGAAAGAGGAAGATAAGCCAGAAATGCCAGAAAAGACCCCACAAACCAACCAGGTTTCTGAAGAACACCTCAGAGAGTCTTCCCATATGAAGCTATATATATATATATATATATATATATATATATATATATATATATATATATATATATATATATATATATATATATATATATATATATATGAAAATCGATGATAAAATTCTTCACCTTGGGTTATCTCAAACTTCTTCTAAATTACTCAATACTTTCTACTCACAGGCTCACTCGAGTAGAAGTGCGAGGGAGAGTTGCGACATCCCACTTTATGAAAATTGATGAGGCATCGAGGCCTTCATCACGAAAGATTCGAGGCTGCACAAGTCTCGAGAGACAATATCTGAGCCTCCCATGGAGGTAATTGACCTCTCAGTGTCGATTTATCACTTAAAGTTTTCTTGATAAAATTTCCTAAGTATTGTGATAATTTTAATTCTCGGGTTCAAGAAAGAAAGGTTGATGAGGACCGGACTTCCAAGTCTCCGCCTCCTGACAAGATATCTGAGACACCAATTGTCTCGATAGCACAAATCTCTGAGCTGAAGTACTTACTCGTAACTCGAAACTAAACTACACTTCTACTCGAGATATCTATAAAAGTTTTGAAGCTCACTCAAAACTCTTTCTATCGAGCTCGAACAAGTGCAAGCAGGCTCCCAATGATGAGAAAAGGGACTACTTCCCTTCTTCAAAGCTCAAACCTTTGCCAAAGCATATTCAATGCTTCAGAAATGGCAAAGGTTAAGGTGCTCGATCTCTCTGAAATATTGAGAATCACAGATCAACCAAGCAGAGCGAGCACGAGCTCTTGACTTGGAGACATATATCCATGCAATGTTCCCTACGAGCGATTACACGATGGCGACTTTATTGCATAAGTTTCTCCGGAGAAGTGGCATACGATTTGATACAAGCCTTTGAACAGGCAGATGGTCAGACAAGATTACAGATGGCATTCAAGCCAGTTCTGCCCCAGACTCTGCAATTTATACATTCTGAACAAGAAGAGATTAATGGGCAGAAGATCACTATTCCTGAAGTGATCAATCTTGTATCTGAAGATGATGAGGAGGAAGAGATAAACGAAAATGATTTTGATGAACCTCCCACTGATCATCACCAAAAGGATGACACAGACAAAAAGGATGATGATGATGCCCCTGCACCAGGGACCGGAGAAATTTCACAAAGAAATCATGCCTCAACTACTGAAAAGAAAACTGAGAGGAAAGCACAGAAATCTCCGTCTCCATCTCCTCAAAAGTCAACTCATCCATCTTCCCAACAAAAGGTTAATAATGAACAAGTAGTTAAGGATTCTGAGGAAATCACTCAGAAATTGTTGAATACTCAATCCAGAACTGCTCAACTCAGACAATTGTTGGAAGAAGAACAACAGCTCCATCTTCAACTGGAAGACCAGATAGCCAAATCCAGAGACAAGCTTGACCAACTACAAGATCAATATATGCAAGAGATGATTGCTTACTCTGAGGTTAAAGAGCTACAGGATGCTGTAAATGCCATCACCAAAGAACTCGATACTGAAGAAGTATCTGAAATTAAGCATGATGCTAAGGCTGCATCATCTTCAAAAGAAGTACCATCCTCCTCCCAAAAAGGGAAGAAACCAATCTCTGAGATGGTTCTTTGGACTCGACACAATCGATGAGAATGTCGAAGAGGATGAAGATCCTTTGGTGATTACTCGGATGATGAAGAAGACAAGACTTTGGCGAGCATCGCAATGAACATCTAGTTGTTTCACACTTGAAAAGGAAGTGATTGCTCTGAAACTTTCAACAAAGCGCGAAATGTCCACTCCCATGAATACATGAGCAGATGCAATCTTGGCTCATACGAAAAGGAGATGTCTTCACAGAATAAGGAAGTAATTGCCTCCGTCCCCTCTGAAATGAAAAAGTTCACTGAGCTCGTTACTCAGAGAACAACTAGCATAGTCATTGCTCAGAAAGATCTGGGAATGATAAGGGACGATGATGCATCTTTAGCTGAAAATGCTTTCCAAGAGGCAAGTTACACTGCTGGAAAAGCAGATGCCATCCTAGGCCCATTGGCAGAGCTCACTGATAAGGACAATGGACTTATCAAGCAAAATCAGGAGCTCAAAGCCGAACTTCAGAAGTTGGTCACTGCCTATAATTATTTACAAGGGCATTTTAACTCTCTCTCAGATTCTTTTATGAGGTAGTCAATGACAATGACTAAGGGGGAAAGAGTGTACAAATCTGGACCTCAAAGTCAGGGGGAATGGGAAGAAGGAGAATAAAACAAAAAGAAATCTGGAGCTGGTGTGGCTCAGAGAGGAATAAGAAACATGAAAACTTCCCAGCCACCACTCAGAATCAATGAACCCTCGTCAAGCCAAGCTGCTTTGCAAATAGTAGCTGCTTCCCAGAAACCTACTGAAGGAACTACAATGATAACAAGGGCCATGGCACATAAACCTCCAAGGAGTACCAAGGCTCCACGGAGAAGACAAGTTAAAGGGATTGATGAATCTTTTGAAGAAGAAGAAGGTCAAATCAAGTCCTTGGGCAATGAAGAAGGCTGTAAAACTCTCACAAGATCTAATCTTGATGATGATGAGGAAACTGATGAAGATGAAGCTCCTCTTCACAGAAAAAGGAAAATTGAAAGCCTAACTGAGCCCATAGCTGCAAAGCCCCTAGCAGCTAAAACATCCTCTGGAAATACCAAGTCTATCCAGGGTGGTTCTTCAAGCAACAACCCCAAAGAGAATTCAAGACAGAGAAGGAGCGGTGAGAGTGAGCAAAGACAAAGTCGACTTCCACTCGGGCGGAAGAAGCCAAAATAGAGTATGTGAAGAATGACAATGATTCCTCTGTCTGGTGCATCAATCGAAAAATGGCTATTGGATTACGGAACTTAAGCATCTCTTGGTAAATTCAAGATTTCAGAACCAATCCATAAACAACTTATGGCATGGAGAAAAGATAAGCCAACCTTGATCAACACCAATCACATTAAAGCACGGTTGGATTTTGAAGTTGTCGAAGGCTGAAGCCATGAGAAAGGACCTCTCGATGAATGTCCATATGGAAAGCTAGATGATGTGCGAGAATTACGAATATCACGAGAGCGAGCACAAGAGCAAGACTTCATTGTGGAACCACATGAATCGTTCTATCTAACTGAAGATCAATACAAGGGTGACATCAGATATCTGAGGATTATCTACGAATACTTCAAGCTTTCAGATATCAGAATAGAGCATGCCTAGAAGTGGGGAAAGTATCTGTGGGTCAAACATTTTGTCAAGAAAAATCCTACTAAAACCTACAAAGAGGTCTGTGGATTTGCCAGAGACACTGAGATGCTCGTCAGAACACTTCTCTATGATTATTCTGATGACATCAAAAGGTTTGGAGATAGGAAATTTGCAGACTGATCCATAGAACTACTGTTTGAAGACTTGAAGAGTTGAAGACTTGAAGACTAGTCTATTAGGATGTTTACTTGGAGCTTGGTTACTCCTGTTGTCCTAATTTACTATGTAGTTTTTGTTGTATTTTTGCTGACTGAGCTAAACTTGTTTTATGTACTAAAGTTATCTGTAATCTTTCTTTGTAACTTATCTGAAGAACTTACTCTCAGATAGTATTCTATAAAAGATAACTTGTCAGCAAAGATCACACCTTGTGATTTGGTTGATGTCTACTTTCTGCACTTAATTGAATGATTTGAAAAATCTTAAGAAATGATTAAGTGTTGAACATTCACTCATCAGTTGTAATAGGTCGATAGTCATCGTTGGTGATCAAAAGGGGAAATTTGTTAGATATTTTGTTAGAAATATCGGTTTAGATTTGATCGACAACATGATGACTTATCTTAATCTCGAAAGGTGATTAGTACTCTTGGTTCACTTGAACATTGTAAAGAGGAAACCCACTAAGTATGATAGTCTAGCTAATCTTGTATAGGATGTTAGGTTTCAAAATGTAATTTTATTTTATGAAGAAGACGAAGAAGACATCCAAGAGAACAAGTTCAACGACATTGAAGATTTGAAGAAAGCGCACAAGATTCTTGAAATAGTTTTGAGATACCTTGGTGAGATATCTTGAAGACACGAATAGTTTTAAACAAGGCATGTCACAAGAGATATCGAGAACTAGAAGGTTTTACGAAAACCGAGGAAAGTGCCCTGATTTCTACTCTCGGATACCTTGAGCCTTAACCACATTTACGAAAGCGAAATATATTGCAACAAAGTTGTTTCAATAATGTGGTATCGAAGATTAAAGATAAGGGCGTGCAAAGAATCGGATAATACTAGTCTACGATCTTTGAACATAGTTAAGTTGGCACTACATGACAAAAATGCAGTCTGATGCATTTAATGCAGACAGAGATGTCGAATAAAAGCAGCGGTACCTACGAAGAAGAAGACAAACTCTTTGCGATTACTATCTGAGATATCAATAGTTTGAATTTGAGCTAACGGATACTATTCAGCGGCATTCAAATTCATCTATAAATATCAATACTTAGACTACTTGAGAAGACACCTTGAACTCCATAAACACATTGAACAACATATTCTCTCAAGCAAACTACTTATCCTCAAAGCTTTACATTGCGACCAAAGCTCACGATCTTAAGTAGCTTTGAAGTTCTAAGTGTCACGATCTGAACAAGCCGCTATCTGAAAGAGTTGAATTGAAAGATCAAGTATAGATTCATTCTCTTGAACATTTATCTAAGACTTGGGTCGATAAAAGAACAAGATACCATACATTGAAAAGTGTATTAAGTATACTTGATTCACGAGCTATCGATTAAGCGAAAAGTTATTAAAGAAGCTCATCGACAACTCGAACCAAAACCAACACCATCACTAAGCGTGGAGTCTGAGAAGTAATTAGTTTGTGAAACTAAGGAATAACTCCAAGGTTATTGAGCCAGGAAGTACTTAGCTTGGGAAGCTAGGAATAGCTCAAAAGGTTTACGATGCAGAAGTACTTGGCTGTGAAAGCCAGGGAACAACTCGGGGGGAACATTTTGTTGGGAACCATTTGTTTAAGGAATTTTAGAATAGGATTTTTGTAAGGTAACCTCAATTATCTATTCTAGTGAATTCTAGGTATTTGGAAGACCGAAGTGGATTAGTTGGAGGATTACGCCACCTCCAGATACCACTATACTTCATGTGTTACTTCTCTGTACTTACATTTGACACACACACACTTTAGCATTTACGCACTTATCTATCTTAAGTCTTCCGCGCTCTGAATCTAAGTATCGGATATCTACGGATATCGAGAAATAGTTTTATCGACAAAAGTTTTAAAGACTATTCACCCCCCTCTAGTCTTTTACTTTGCCGTTATCTGGACCAACAATATCATCTTTTGTCTACCATGTAATCCTACCGTTCGATTATAATGAAGCATTTATTTTTCTATCAACTATTTGCAAGAAGAACCGTACGCGCCACTAAGGGCAGACATTATCTTAAAGTTCCTCGGACCCAAAGTGTCAGAGAGAAACTCCCTAAGAAACAAAGATTGAGGTGCGAATTGTCTCGGACCCAAAGTGTCCGAGGTATACCGACGCTCGACTCAAAAATTATCTTAAAGTTCCTCGGACCCAAAGTGTCAGAGAGAAACTCCCTAAGAAACAAAGATTGAGGTGTGGATTGTCTCGGACCCAAAGTGTCCGAGGTATACCGACGCTCGACTCAAAAATTATCTTAAAGTTTCTCGGACCCAAAGTGTCAGAAAGAAACTCCCTAAGAAACAAAGATTGAGGTGCGGATTGTCTCGAACCCAAAGTGTCCAAGGTATACCGACGTTCAACTCAAAAATTATCTTAAAAATCCTCGAACCAAAAGCATCCAAGACCAAGCATTGGAAGAATCCAACATTGACGAATTTTGCACGAAAAATGCAACTCCCGGAGTCTAGGACCCAAAGACTCCTAGAACAATCAAGGACCAACACCACGAGACCGAATCTCGACCCAATCTAAGCCTCGGACCAATATTCAATTTGTTTGATTTTCGGGCCATTAGTTCAACGTTTGAATAGAAGCTATAAAACCATGAAGTTTGAATATCACAATAACGCAAGGTATGGATCCGAAGATCAACAAGATAACAAGAATAAAGACATGCGTACAAACATTCAAGATGGACGAAAATAAAACCCAAGTATATTGCATTAAAATCGGTCACTCCTGGATCAACAAAAATTACAGTTAAAACCCAAAATGCGAGGGATGATCCGGGCATGGTGATGAGAGGTGTCAAATGTTGATGCAGTTTAACCCTCACAAGACTAGGGATAGCTAGTCAAATATCACCAAAGTCATAATAAGTGTTCAAATAAGTCGACACTCTACAAAAAATACGAAGGGCATACCCTTGGATCGAATCAAGTCTAGACCTCGGACCTCTTCGAGCGGCGTAACTTTCTTGCCTTCAACCTCCTCCAAAAGCGTGGCGGCTCATGATCAAGAATGGGACCGGAGATCCATCCACTTAGCATTGCGGTTGGAGGATTGCCGCCACCAATCTTAGGCGTAAAAGACATCGGGTAACCAAGAGGGGTAGATCGGAGATTCACCTACGGTAAAATCCGCCAAAGGAGCAACCACGGACCAAAACTCATCCGAAGTAAGTGCATCGGGGGACTTCAATTTGGGATCAAAGACTGCCTCCCCATCACAATTCCCCATTATCTTGAGGTTCGCGTCTTGGCTCATAATGGAGTCATTCAAAAATCCGGCGTCCTTCAACTGGCTCACACATTCAAAGAAGGCATCCCCCCTAACGTCTCCCTCTCGCATCTTACTAAGGAAATAGTAGGAGTTAGACTTAAGGAAATCTCTCACGGCATCATTACGAGTGGTCTTCGCTTTGGAGAGAAGTGCCTCGGCCATCTTAGACTGAGCGGAAGACGATTAAAAAGTACCAAATGAGACGTTAGAATATTGTCTCATCACTAGCTCGGTAAAACACGACCCTGGAGTCTCAAGTTCTCAAATGCCTCCTTGCACTCATTGTTCCATTCAAACTTGTCTGTTTTCCTTAGGATTTTGAAAAAAGGGAGGTTCTTTTCAGCTGATCTGGAAATGAAGCGGCTAAGGGATATAACCTTCCCTATGAGTCTCTGAACGTCCCTGAGTTTCTCCGGATGTGGAAGCTCCAATATGGCTTTTATCTTTTCTGGGTTTGCCTCGATCCCTCTCTGTGTCACCATGTACCCCAAGAATTTTCCTCCAGTTACTCCAAATGTGCATTTGGCTGGATTGAGTTTCATTCCGTATTTTCTTACTATGGCAAAACATTTTTCCAGATGGGGGATGTGATCAGATGTCTCCTTGCTTTTCACTAGCATGTCATCTACATAAACCTCCATTGATTTGCCAATCTCTTCTTTGAACATTTGGTTCACCAATCTTTGGTAAATTGGCGCTTGCGTTTAAGTAGGCGAGCGGCATGACCTTGAAAGCAGATACTCTCCTGCGGTGATAAAAGCGGTTTTTCGATATCATGCTCAGCCATCTTGATCGATAGAAGCCTTGAAAAGCATCCATGAAACTTAACGGTGCACACCGTGATTAAGTCTACCAATTGATCAATTCTTGGCAGGGGATAGGGATCCTTTGGGCAGAAACGGTTGAGACTGGTGAAGTCATTGCACATCCTCCATTTTCCCGGACTTTTCTCTACTAGGACCACATTGCATAGCCAATCAGAGTAATGAACCTCCTCAATGTGTCCTGCCTTGAGTAGTCGTTCTACCTCATCTGCGATGATCTTGTTGTGGACGGGACCATGGTCTCTCTTCTTCTGTCGAATGGGTCGGACATTTGGATCAACGTGCAGTTCGTGTACCATGACTCGAGGATCTATACCTTCGATCTTGAGTTCCCAGGCAAAAACATCGGCATTCTTTCTTAAGAAGGCAATCATTTTGATAGTTGTTTACTGCGTCCATTTCGGTGATTTTCCTTTGTTTTTTCGGGATATCCTTCTTCAATTGGGATTTCTAAGACGTCTTCATGGGGGGCCATCCGATTCTCATGAAAGAAACTTTTGGTCGGCGTTTCACCTGGTGGTTCAGGGGGAATGACTTGATATTCATCAATTCTATCCTCGCACTCCTTGGCCATTGCGGCCATTTTCTTTTTCTCTACGCCCATTTTCAACCAGTTAATTCCTTTCCCGGGAGGTCTTTCTCGCCTCTTCCTTCGGCTTTCTTGTTGGATAAAGAGGCACTGTTTCTTTGTTCTCTGGTCATCTTCTTCTCTCCTTATATCATGTTCACTCCTAAAAGGTCGCGATGCCATTCTAGTAGAGAGAGTGTAGCATTCCCATGCTCTTCTCCGATCTCCACTAAGGGATCCGATGCCTGCTGCGGTGGGAAACTTTATCCTTAGGTGGAAGGTTGACACCACTACTTTGAATTGATTTAGAGCCGGTCTCCCCATAATTATGTTGTATTACTTTGCCTCGGTGACAACAAAAGGGACTTGGTGAGTAACCACGAGTGGAGCTTTTCCCATGGAAGCCGAGAGATCTGATTCCTCTTGGCTGATCCGGTTTCCTCCAAAGCCAGCGAGGTCCGTTATCACCGGTAACAATCCTCTTAAACTCATTTCCATTTTTGACGGTGCTCATGAAGAGGATGTTAGAGAAGGCACGGTGTCGATTAATACCTTTGTGATCTCATAACTGCTATGTCTATTTCCACCACCAGGGACATCGGGTCATGGACGAATCCTTCTCCCTTGTATGGAGGGTGCTTGATTCGTCAAAGGTGATCACGTTGGTCTTGCAGGAGCCACCATATTGTGGATTTCTCATCCAAATTTCTCGGTGATCTTGCCATGGCTTCTCGAGCATTCCTCATCTCCTCAGTGGGTCCTCGGCAATGCTAAGTATTCTCCCAAAGCGGACGGGTTATCATCTCGTAAAATGGTTGAGTTTGACGTATGCTATCCTCCGTTCTCTCGTGCGGACTTTGGGATCTCCTAGCCTCTCGGCATCCTCTCGGTGGTGGGGTAACAGCGATTGTCTTCTTGGGCTAAGCAGGCATCTCTTGATCGGGCCGGCCTTTCACCTCTGTTATGCCTAGGGCTAGACCCTCTGGAGGAGAAACAGCGGGGAGATGCATTTCTCGGTCCCTTGCACCACTTGGCTCATTGGTGGTACCTTCGCTTGGCGTTGGTCGGTGCCCTCGGGCTTCCTCATGATGTATTCTTGCAAATATCCATTTCGATCAACCTCTGGATTTCTGCCAGGTGCGTGCATTCGGTGGAGTGTCCCGTCATTGGTGGAAGTGGCGGTACTCGTTCGAGTTCTGGTGAACTGGTTTCCACAATGGCAGGGGGCCTTTGGATTGGGAAGCCTTGACTTTGCATGATGGTCAAGATTTGTTCCTTGGGGGCTTTTAGGTCAGCGTAGTTTATGTAAACTTTTCGGGGAGATCTTCTTCTTTCCTCAACCCTTCCTCTTCTATCACCTTTCCGCTTTTGCTCGAAATGTTGGTTTCCCAACCTTGTGTTATCTGGTACTGGTTTTTCCTTCTTGACCTCGGCTCTCACTACCATTTTGTCGAGGGTTTCGTGTGTGCTCAAGAATTTTTTGATTACTTCATTCAACTCTCGTTCGGTGGTTATTCCTGCATCAACAATCGTGTAGCGGAATGAAGCGTTGTTGGTGTTCTCGCCCATGTGGAATACTCGATCTTTGATGGGGTGACTTCAGCGAGGACAACTGCTTGTTCAAACCTTTGACAAGCGATCTCAAGCTTTCATGTTCCTTTTGCACAATTTACGCGGTGGTATTTGGGCCGAAATTTTTCGAGGAAGTTCTCGAATCGTAGAGTGAATTTGGCGATCATCTGGTCCCAGGATGTTATAGTATTGGGCCGAAGGTGCTTCCACCAAGTCATGGCGGGTCCGTAGAGGGTGTTGGGAAATAAATGTGCCTTTACATTGTCTGGTACTCCCATGCCTCCCAGGGATGCCTCAAAACGAATTCGGTGATCTATTGGGCATGTGATTCCCTCATACGTTTCCTTAGAACTCGGGGCACTCCTCCCCGGAGGGAGTTCGGTGTCCCTCATAGCTTGGCAAAGGGGATTCAGGCTCCTTCCATATTTCATGATATCTCTTGCATGGGTAAGTGTTTCTAGCTTTGACCGTTCCAATTCTAGGGCAGCTTCATGGAACCTAACTTGTTCTTTAATTTGTTCGGTTTCATCCATGTGCCTGTCCCCCCTATGAGTCCTGGCAGACCTTGACCTGGTTCGGTTTCGATGATGTTCCCTTCCCCTATCTCGGCTTCCCCTCCTGTGGTATCGATAATCATCATTCCTAGTCATCTTGGTTGGTGACTGTATTCTTTCTGTTAGATATTTTGTTAGAAATATCTGTTTAGATTTTGATTAGCAACATGATGACTTATCTTAGTCTCAGAAAGGTGATTAGTACTCTTGGTTCACTTGAACATTGTTAAAGAGGAAACCCACTAAGTATGATAGTCTAGCTAATCTTGTATAGGATGTTAGGTCTCAAAATGTAATTTTTATTTTATGTAAGAGAAGACCAAGAAGAAGACATCCAAGCAGAAAGCTCAATGACATTGAAGACTTGAAGAAAACTGCGCAAGATTGCTGAATCTGATTGTTCAGATATCTTAGCCAGATATCTTAAAGACACGAATAGTTTCAAACAAACTGTGTCACAAAAGATATCTGAGGAATAAGATACATATCTGAAAACAAGGAAAGTGTCCACAGATATCTATTCTCAGATACCTTGAGCTTTAACCACGTTTCTGAAAGAGAAATACATATTGCAAACAAAGTTGTTTCAATAAATACAAGTGATATCTGAAGAATGAAGATAAGGACGTGCAAAGAATCAGATAACACTAGTCTCTGATACAAAGCATAGTTCCGTTGACACTGAGGACAAAAGTATAGTACAATGCATTTAATGCAGACGGAGATATGCGAATAAAAGCGGCAACCGAGAAGAAGACAAAACTTCTGATTACTATACACAGATATCGATAGTTTGAATTTGAGCCTAACGGATACTATTCAAACGGCACTCAAATTCATCTATAAATATCAACACTTAGACAGCTTGAGAGGACACACTGAATACGCTGAAAACACAGAACTCTGATTATATTACTCTCTCAAAGCATCTTACTTATTCTCAAAAGCTTTCTGTTGCGACCAAAGCTTTGATCTTGAGTAAACACTGAAGTTCTAAGTGTCCTGATCCTAAACAAGCAAAGCTATCTGTGAAGGAGTTGGATCAAAAGATCAACTATCTGAGATTCATTCTCTTGAACAGATATCATAAGACTTGGGTCAGTAAAATCGAACAAGATACCATACACTGTAAAGTGTATTAAGTAACTTGATTCACAGAGCTATCTGATTAACTGAAAAGTTATTAAGACGCTCATCTGACAACTCAAACCAAAACCAACACCATAACTGGCGTGGAGATGGGAAGTACTTAGTTTGAAAAATCGGGAATAACTCCAAGGTTACGGTGTAGGAAGTACTTGATTTGGGAAACTAAGGAATAACTCGAGGTTATTGAGTATAGGAAGTACTTAGCTTGGGAAGCTAGGAATAACTCAAAGGTTTACGAGTATAGGAAGTACTTGGTACATGAAAGCCGGGGAACAACTCAGGGGGAACATTTGGTTGGGAACCAATTGTTAAGAATCTTAGAATAGGATTATTGTAAGGAATTCTCAATTATCTGTTCTAGTGAATTCTAGGTCTCTGATAGACCGAAGTGGATTAGTTGGAGGATTACGCCACCTCGGATACCACTATACTTCATGTCATTTACGTTTACGTATTTATACTTGACAACACACACTTATTAGCTGTTTACGCACTTATCTTCATTAAGTCTTCACTTTTCTGATTCTAAGTATCGGATATCTATTGGATATCGAGAAATAGTTATTATCGACAAAAGTTTTAAAGACTATTCACCCCCCCTAGTCTTTTACTTTGTCGTTATCTGGACCAACAAGTGGTATCGAGCGGGAGGTTCACCGATATACGCATTGAACCTAGATCCCCAGATAGGTGAAGGAACTTTGTCCACTTTTGAGAACTATTTAATTTGTGTGTTAAGTGTGCAGGTATGTCTCTGAGTGATGCACCCGTTCTCAATCGAGAGAACTACGAGAAATGGAAAAATAACCTGATGCTCCACCTTGAAGCCATAAGTGGCGAGATGATCGAGTAATAAAGAATGGCCCAATAGTCATTCAACAACTTAAGCAAGTCATGGAGGTTTGAGTGGAAGAGCAGAGATCAGCGAAGGATCTTCACAAGCAGATCGTCGACTAGTGGAAGATCTCTTTGGTCGAGTTATTTACAGAACCAAGCAGAGAACTACGGACATCGGAAGATGCCAAGAGGAATCGTCGGATGGTCAAGCTCGTAACATCATCATCGAGCACATACGATGTAAGCGTAGGGTGCTAAACGGCGAAAGTTGCACAGCTGATTGAAGAAAATCTGCGGGCGAGAAAACCAAGGAAAACAAGTTCGAATTCTAAAGTTGAAATTTCAAAATTTCAAACAAGGTCCCACTGAAACTCTGGAAGAACTTGATTTCAGGTTTACCACTCTCATGAGTGATATGGCGACTTGGGAAAGCAATAGATACTCTCGATGCGAGAAGATTAAGACTATTGTCGAAGTCTTAACCACAATTGGGAGCATACTAAATTCTTTTATTTTAACCAAGGTATGCGAAATATCACTCGGTGGAACTTTTCTCTCATCTTACTCTTTATTGACTATGAGACAACTCGAGAGAACAAACAAGCTGAAAAGTTGCGAATGTTGCTCTAGTTACTCGAGGAACTTGAAAAGAAGAAAAGCAAGGAGGAGGCGATGATGCTCTTCTGCCAAAGCAAATGAGTAAATTTGTCAGTCGAGAAATTGAGAGAAGAAAAGCCAAAGAGAAGCTGAAAAAGCATCTAGGCTCAAACTATCACCGGTACAAAAATATGCAAAGCTCGCTGAACAAGCCATTTCGAGAAAGCATAATGTCTTGAGAAGCGAAATTGGAAGCGATATCTGTTTCTATTATGAAACACAGCCACTTCAAGAAGGATTGTCACGCCTCGACAAACTAAGGACGGCGACAAGAAAGATAGAAGAATCTTGGAAGAAGCTAGAAAGCTTTGTTAGCGAAGAAAGAAAGAAAATCAAATTCAATTGGATGCTCTAGGCGTTGAGATAGATTACGAAGATGACAATTCAGATGATTCAACCCTACCATCACGAATTACGTGGAGTTACTCATGATATAATCGACTTGACCTCAAGAAGAATGAAATGTGTGGAGTTCTTTGAAATTGTGGACGGACATCTCAACATAGAAAAGCGTGTTATGGCTGATGAGGTAACACATACTTCTTGCTACACTTATGAAAGTGATGAAGAGGAAATAAAAATCTAGAAAATCTAGGAAAGAACTTGACATCTATGAAGAGAATTTCTAATGATCCGAGCTAGAGTCGAAAACCTTGAAGAAGAAAGAATTCTCTTGAAAAGGAAAATTCTCAATTAGTTAAAGAATCGAGAGAAAGGATGCTGAAAATGCATTTCTCAAAGCTCGAAATCTGAGGCGAAAAGTCACATGAAGAAGCGATGGTGAGTTCTGAAGAATTATGAAAATCTTCTTTACGAAAACAAGGAACTCGAAGAAAGAACTATCTTTTCAATCTTATGCCAAAGCTAGTGACACTCTTCTTGAAGTACAATCTTACTTAAGAGATCCTTGGAAAAGAAAGGACTTGAATTTGAATACAGCAGATTGTTCTATCACTCTGAATAAGAGTAAGGAGAAAAGAACATTTGTAAGTACTTTCGACAAGGCGGTTCCCATGCAATCTATAGTATCGGTGAAAAGACAAAGATTGTTGACAAAGGAAAGGCGATTCGACTAAACCTTTGTGGGAAAAACAAGTCAAAACAAAAGCTGTTAGATGCGTTTACGAAAAGAAACACAACCGAAAAGTGTAAACACCAGCGATGCTATGTCTCTCAAAAAGGTAGAATTGCGAGGGTGGCAAATTCTCCCATGTCACTTTTACGGAAAGAAAGTGGATCGACGAGAGACTAGCAAAGCTGCGAGAAAAGATCTCGAGATAGCTTCAAGTGCTCAAAGCGGTATTGGCTACAAAGGCATCGGAAAACAACTTGCTCATGAGTACAAGGATCAAGAGCGATGGATGAAAGCTAGAATTGCTCAAAGCAATTATCGAAGTGGAAGTTAAATCAAGCCATGAAAATCTGAATGCAGGGGCTAGAAGAAATCGGCAAGGAAGGCTAAGTTCTTTGAAAAGCAAACTCGAAACTGACAGTATCTGAAAGCATCATATGGAGCACCTAGGAAGACACGAAGGAAGAAAATAATTCTTACTAATGATAACTTTCATTCAAAAGAATTCCTCCTTACGTTCTATCGAAAAAGCATATTTCAAAGAAATTCATTCAAAAATGGATTCCTACTGGAAGAACTTTTGATTCTGATGGTTCTATCAAAGATATAAGAACCTAATCTCCTGTTTCATGTTATGTGCAGAATGCTTCCTGGACTAAAGCACAATGGCTATTTGATAGTGGATGCGGAAAGCACATGACAGGAGACAAAGCAAATCTGGTTGATTACAAAGCTTGCAACACAGGACGGATATCAGTTCTTTGGAGGAGAATTAAATCCCTCTCAGGATTTGTAGCGTCAAATTGGGAACTTTAACAATCACTGACGTATTACATGTTAAGGATTTGAAATACAATCTATTTAGCATGAGCCAGTTTGCAGACAAGGGTTTTACTATAAAATTCAAAGCTAAATACTGCAAACTAATCGGCGGAAAGGCAGTCTTTATGTTGCCAATTGGGCATCTGCCACAACTGAAGAATGTCTCATGGTGAGTCAATCTGGTCACACAGAAGAGCACTGGTTATGGCACAAAAGAATGAGTCACTTGAACTTCAAAACTCTGAATAGACTTGCTAGGAAAGAGTTAGTGGTTGGTCTTCCCAGAACATCTTTCAGAAAGGATGGTATCTGTTATGCCTTTTTAGATGGGGAAACAATCTAAGATCTCTTTCAAGTCCAAAATCAGACACTCTAGTGTTAGACCACTGCAACTTTTACACATGGATCTATTTGAATCATCTGTAACTAGTTATGCAGGAAAGAAGTATGATGCAGTTGTTGTAGATGACTTCTCAAGATTCACTTGGGTTGTCTTTAAAACAAATCGATGCCGGTGGAGATACCAAACTTGCTGAAAAAGCTTGAAGTCATGAAAAATGACAAGGTATCTGCAATCAGAACAGACCATGGTACTGAGTTTGTCAACCAGTACATAAAGGAGTTTTGTACCTGCAAAGGTATACAACACCAACTTTCCTCTATAAGAACACCTCAACAAAATGGTGTTGCGAAAGAAAAGAACCCTTAAAGAAGCTGCAAGGACAATGCTAGGCGACCTTTGAGATAAGTGAAATTTATTGGGTTGAAGGCTGTAAACACGACTTGCTACACTCGAAAGCAGTGCTTGATAAACAAACACCATGGCAGGACCCCTATGAAATCTTGGTTGGTAGACCCCTAATATCAAACATCGAGAGTATTTGGTTGTAGATGTTTTGTTCTAAACAATGGAAAAGATTATCGAGAACATTTCAACGAAAGGCGGATGAAGGTGTTTTCTTGGCTATTCCACAAGCAACAAAGCTTCTGAGTTTACAACAAAAGAACAAAGAAAATTGAAGAATCAAGTTCATGTTGTATTCTATGAAGGAAGTAAGAAAACACCTCCTATTGATGAACTCTCGGAAAGGTTCAAAGAACTATTCTTGAGGATTCTAAAGAAGAATCCTCGAAAGGAAAAACATCATTATGGAAAGTGAGGATGACTACGGCGTGAAAAGCTTGAAAAGCCTAGTAACAACAAGATGACTCACAAACATGATGAGGAATTTCCTATGAGTTTTCTAGAAATGGAGCAGATTCTTGAGAACCTTCATCATGAAGAGGTATCGAAAATAAGAATCTTTGAAATGCATGTCTCGAGATATCTCTAACCTTTGAAAAAGTGTCGATATCCATGACATTTCCCATATGTCGATATCTCGAATCTTGAAAAGTATCAAATCAAAATCTCGGTGATTCACATTGAGATCACTGATATTGATCCTACTAGCACTAAACCTATGATGAAATGGATCAAAGATCATCCTACAAAGGATATAATTGGACGATTAATCGAGGTGTTAGGACTAGGAGCAATAGTGAAAATGCTAACTCTCTCTTTGGATGTTTCATCTCGAATATTGAACCTAAAATATAGAAGAAGCATTAGGAGACCAAAATGGATCTACGCAATGCAAGAAGAGTTGGATCAATTTGAGAGAAACAAAGTCTGAAACTAGTTCCATTTATAGAAGGAATATACGTGATTGGAACTAAGTGGGTTTCGAAACAAGATGAATGAATCTGGTGAAATAACCAAAACAAAGCAAGATTGGTTTCAAGGATTTACTCGGTGAAGGCTTAGATTTTGTGAGTCATATGCAGTTGCAGATTGGATGCAATAAGACTCTTTCTAGCCTTTTGACTCATAAAGATTTCAAAGTTTATCAGATGGATGTCAAAAGTGCATTCCTAAATGGTGAACTTGCAGAAGAAGTTTATGTTGAGCAACCACCTGGCTTTGAAGTTTCCTCAGAAAGTAGAATGGTCTATAAACTACAGAAAGCTCTGTATGGACTGAAACAGGCTCCAAGACCATGGTATGACACTTTGGCCAAATACCTTCTGAAAAGTGGTTTCAAGAAAGGTGAAGTTGATAAAACTTTATTTACCTTAAATCATGATGGGAAACTACTCTTAGTTCAAGTATATGTTGATGACATCATATTTGGATCTAAGGACAAGCAACTTTGTAATGACTTTGCAAATCTCATGAAAAGCAAGTTTGAGATGAGCATGATGGGAGAAATGAATTATTTCCTAAGATTGCAAGTCAAGCAACTCAATGATGGAATATTCATTAGTCAAATAAAGTATGCAAAAGATATGCTCACAAAATTCAATCTTAAGCCTTCTGAAAAGAATGCTAAGATACCTATGAGCATTGGAACCAAAATGACCTATACTGAATCAGATAAGAGTGTTGAAGAACATAAGTAAAGGAAATTGATAGGTTCACTACTTTACCTCACTGCAAGTAGACCTGATATTCAATATGCCGTTGGAGTATGTGCTAGATTTCAGACAAATCCAATGCAAACACACTAAAACTTTGCTATGAAAATATTAAGGTATGTAAAGATACGCAGTAGATGTAGGATTGTGGTATCCTAAAGAAAGTGGATTGAGTTTATTTGGGTACTCGAGGCGATTATCTTTGGATCATTGCTTGATAGGAAAAGCACCTCAGGAACTTGTCAGTTTCTGGGTACTAGACTTATCTCATGGTTTAGCAAGAAGCAAAACTCAATTGCAACTTCTACCACAGAGGCTGAATATATTGCTGCTGGTTGTTGTGCAACACAAATTATGTGGATACAACAACAACTCAAAGACTATGGACTCGATGAAGAAAACTCCCATTTACGTGACAACCCAAGTGCTATTGCGATTACGAGAATCCTAAATTTCATGCGAACAAAGCACATTGATGTTAGACATCACTTCGCCGAGACCATGTTGAAAAAGGCGATATAGAGATACTCAAGATTGTGCTTTGAAGACCAACTTGCGATATCTTCACTAAGCCACTACAAGAAAGTAGATTCTTAGCCTTAAGACATAGTCTTGGACTAATGGAACTACCAATGAGCTGAAAAAGTTGAGATATCTAGAATGGGCATCGAGAGAAGAGATATGGAGCGGGCATCGAGAGAAGAGGTATCTGGAGCAGGGGTATCGAAAAAGAAAAGAGTAATCGAAGCGGGAATCCGAAGTCAAAAGGATAAAGAGCAAAAGATAGCTTAAGATCTACGAGGCGGGAACTCGATATCTGAATCACTCTATAAGCAGGGAACACAAAAGAGAATAGTATAACTATCTACGATCAACTCTCTTGAAACTTCGCATTATTACTATCTTGATGAAAAACTTGGAAAAATCCCAAGTATAAAATGATTGAGATCTGAGCAGTGTCCTTGGTCATCTGATTGTGATTCGATAGCAAGTCGCCAAAACTCATTAAATGGGCACAATTACACTTCTTGCGATTGTGATCATTCTTTGAAAAACAATGGTGACCCTCGATGAAGTTAAGCGATTGATGCATGCGGTGGAAATTAATTCACGGTAAATAGTGGGTATTGAAATTGACATGGCCCACTAAGCATTTAATGCCGAACTAGCTTTTGCTCACGCCTCTTTGCAAATCACGTACATACAAAATCAATTTGTATGTATTTATGCATTGATTCATTGCTATATATATAGGATTTTAGCAAATGAAATCACTTTTGCCTAATCCGAAAATTCATCTTGCACAAAAATAGTGGACTGTTGAAATTCAGACATGTTGAAATTCAGACATGGCCCACTAAGCATTTAATGCCGAACTAGCTTTTGCTCACGCCTCTTTGCAAATCACAATCGTACATACAAAATCAATTTGTATGTATTTATGCATTAGGATTCAACTGCTATATATATAGGATTTTAGCAAATGAAATCACTTTTGCCTAATCCGAAAATTCATCTTGCACAAAAATAGCAAATTCTCTCTTGATTCTCTGCAAACCCTCTACAATCTATGCAAATCAAGATTAAGTTTTTCTGCAAAGAATTACTGAATCACATCTCTTTCAAACACCAATTTCACTTCCCTACACTATATAAAGAGATGGCCTCCAAGAACACTTCAACACAGAAATCGATCCTCCTTGATGCTTTGAAAAGCAAGCACGAGTTAGTTATTATTAACAATCATGGTAGGAGTTTTAATCGACCATTGGACTTCAAGTCGCAGAATGATTTGGGGTGGTGCCATGGTTGAGAATACCTCCTTTTGCAATAGAAAACCAAGTGACGAAATTGATTCTTGACATGCTTGAAAAGGCACAAATCGAGGTTTTCTATCGCTGCAAGTGGAATTTCATCACTCGATGTGTTGGAATTTTACAACAACTCGAGTTTATTTCATGTGTTTACGAAGGCCTTTGAAATAGTGTCTATCAAAACCTCGGTCGAGGAAAGGAAATCATACGGACTTAACAACTACGTAAGTTGTTTGAGGTTCAAAATCTTGGAAAGGATTTTGAAATAAACACGAGGATGATGAACTCCTTGAAGGTGTTAAAGAACTTTACGATGGCGTGTGATCTTGAAAAATCAAATACACCCTTGAGTTCAAGCTTCGCGACATCGAACCGGACATCTGTTGGTTCCTTTGGGATATCTTGACTTGCATTCTTCACGGATGCTTTGATGGTCTACAAGGAGGTCTTGACGGATAAGCGAAACGATGGATCATGATGTTCTTCTTTGAATCGACAAGACAAAATTTGGAAAACCCTTTTAAGCGGGAAAATGCGCCTTCATGAAATTCGTGAAGAAGATTCAAGGCTTGAGCCTAAGATTGTCAAAGGACTAGCTGAGCGAAAGGCCATGAGGTTATAGTGCGAAGATATGCTACTTCTTTGGAAAAGCTTGGCATTGAGCTCGAGAGGCAATTTGAAATAGCCAGCGGTAACTTACTCTACAAGTATGAGTATACAAATCGATGAAAAAGGTTCTTGGGTCTCGAAGGTCTAAGAAGCGAAAATCGAAAATATATACGGAGAAAAGGTTGCGACCAAGAAGCCGAACTTCAAGAAAGAAGTCTGGCAAATCGGAAGACACACCGAAAGAGGTTGTCAATTCTCAGTTATCTGCAAGCATGGCAGATGAACTCATCAATGCTGCAAAAGAGTTATCAACCACTGAACAAGTAGACTCAGCAAGAGAAAGTGCTTTCATAAATGCTGCCAAGAGTGGTGAAAAGCACCAAGCCCCATCTGCAGAAACCGCAGGAATAATGGACCAATCAGTTCCCAATGCTGATGAGAGCTCTAACGATGAAGATGATGAACTAGTCATCTCTCAAGTCCTAGAAAGAACAAAGAGGGCTAAGGTTACTGAAAAAGTAACTGGTGATAAGAACCTACACCACAGGTTGCTAAACCTATAGCAAAGGTTGTTGGTGCAAACACATCATCAGGGAATGACTCTCTTGCACAACTTCACAAAGCCCTGATGAGTGGTATTTTAGTGCTGGCAGATGCTGATGGAAATGCCACATCTAAAAATCTGGAAGAACTTTCTACTGATCAATCTTCTGCTTCCAGACAACCACAACAACCACAAACACAACAACTACAACAGCCACAAGTGGTTGATGAAATGGTAAATGAACTTCATTTTGAATTACTAGCAATACAGTATGCTGAAGAAAATCCTGAAATTGAGCAGGTTCCCCAACTCAATGAGAGGGATCAAGCTGAGACATCTACTCGAATGATCAACGGGGAGGCAATGAGTTGCATACTCGGAAAGGTGTGAAGTACCGAAACTTCAAACAAAAGCGCCTTTGGGACAAGGCGACCAATGTATAGAAAGGTCACAAGTTCGAGACCAATCGACTGAAAGCGCTCGGGTAAATGGTGGTTTAACTCTTACCTTGTGAAAAATTCTATACTTATAAATCTTGTTACCTTATAAAATTTCTTTATTCTGAAATTTGAGTTAAAAGCGAAACAAGAGGAAGTGAAGCTTACCTCGAATCTTGAAAAGAGTTCCTTGACCTCAACTCTTGAGAAATCGAGCACATGCCACGGGTAAATGATTCTTAAAGAGAACTAACTTTTCGATAAAAATGTTTGTATGCTCATTCATGATAAATGTTTCTAAGGCTCCAATGAGATGGAAGAAGATAAGCGAAATGCGAAAGACAAACCCGAAACCAACAAGGTTTACGAAGAACACATCTTGAGCCTTCAAACATGAAGGTATATGACAATCAGTGACAAGTATTCTTCATCACAGGTTATCTTTTATCTCTTCTAAAATTCAATACTTTCTACTTACGGCTATTTGAAGTAGAAATGCAAGGGGATAAAGTTGCGACTTCCACATCAATGGAAATTGATGAAGCCCTAAGGCTACATCACTCGAAAGAGCACCGAAGCGCACAAGTTTACGAGAAAATGAATCTGAGCTTCTGTTGAGGGAGTAAGTAGCTCAAATCGAATTCATTAAAGCATATTCATGCATAGGTTCTTTCAAACTATTTCCTAAGTATTGTATTTTTCTCGGTTCAAGAAAGAAAGGTTGATGAGGACGGACTTCCAAGTCTCCACCTCACAACAAGATATCCGAGACACCAATCGTCTCGATTAGAACAAATATCTGAGCACGATGTTCTTACTCGGGTAACTCGAAACTAAACTACACTTCTACTCGATATCTACAAAGTTTTGAAACTCACTCAAAACTCCTTCTTTCGAGCTCAAGCAGATGCAGCGAGTTCCCATTGAAGAAGCAAGGGACTACTTCACTTCTTCAAAGCTCACACCTGCAAAGCATATTCAATGCTTCAAGAAATGGCGAAGTTAAGGTGCTCGATCTCTACGAAATATTGAGAATCAGCGATCAACCAACCCGAACGACGAGCTCTTGGCCGGAAACATATGTCAAGCAATGTTCCCTCTGAGCGATACAGTTGCGACTCTACTACATAAGGACTTTTCCAGAGAAGTGGTGCATAGTTTGATACATGCCTTTGAACAGGCAGATGGTCAGACAAGATTACAGATGGCATTCAAGCCAGTCCTGCCCCAGACACTGCAATTCATACCTTCTGAACAAGAAGAAGTTAATGGGCAGAAGATCACTATCCCGGAAGTGATCAATCTTGTATCTGAAGATGATGAGGAGGAAGAAATGAATGAAAATTACTTTGATGAACCTCCCACTGACCATCACCAAAAGGATGATAATGACAAAAGGATGATGATGATGCCCTGCACGAGGGGGGAGGAATTTCACGGAGAAACAATGCCTTAGGCTTTGAAAAGCAAGCGAGAAGACTTCTCAGAAATCACCGTCTTCATCACCTCATAAATCTACTCATCCATCTTCTAACCAACACGCATTTACTACTGAGCAAGTAGTTGAGCTTTCTGAAGAAACCAATCTGAAAATCTTAAACACTCTAACCAGATACGCTCGACTCGACAATGTTGGAAGAAGAACATGACTCCATCTTCAAGCTGGAAGATCAAATAGCTAAATCCGAGATAAGATTGATCAACTACAAGATCTATACTTAGAAGAAATGATTGCTTACTACGAGGTTAAAGAGCTACGGGATCTTTGTCAAGAGATCACGAAAGAACTCGATCTTGAAGAAGTATCGAAGTCAAGCATAATGCTAAGGCGCATCATCTTGAAGAAGTACCATCCTCCTCGAAGGAAAGAAACCAATCTACGAGATGGTTCTTTGGACTCGTCGATAGATGAAAATGTCGAAGAGGATGGCGATCCTGGGCTAATCACTCAGATGATGAAGAAGACAAGACTTTGGCAGAGCACCGCCATGAACATTTAGCGGTTTCTCACTTGAAAAGGAAGTTGATTGCTCCTACAATATTCAACAAACTGCCAAACGTCCACTCCCATGAATACATGAGCAAGTACCAAGTACTAGCTACTCTGAATAAGGAGATGTCTTCACAGAACAAGGAAGTAATTGCCTCGTCCCTACGAAATGAGAAAGTTCTTGAGCTCATCACTCGAGAACAACTAGCATGGTCATTGCTCGAGAAAGATGCAGGAATGATAAGGGGCGATGATGTATCTTTAGTGAAAAAGCTTTTCAAGAGGCAAGTTACTGCTTTGGAAGCAGATGCCATCCTAGGCCCATTGGCAGAGCTCACTAATAAGGACAATGGACTTATCAAGTAAAATCAGGAGCTCAAAGCCGAACTTCAGAAGTTGGTCACTGCCTACAACTATTTACAAGGGCATTTTGACTCTCTCTCAGATTCCTTTATGAGGGAGTCGATGACAATGACTAAGGGGGAAAGAAAGTACAAATCTGGACCTCAAAGTCAGGGGGAATGGGAAGAAGGAGAAGAAAACAAGAAGAAATCTGGAGCTGGTGCGGCTCAGAGAGGAAGAAGAAACATGAAAACTTCCCAGCCACCACTCAGAATCAATGAACCCTCCCAGAAACCTACTGAAGGAACCAAAATGGTAACAAGGGCCATGGCACAGAAACCTCCAAGGAGTACCAAGGCTCCAAGGAGAAGACAAGTTAGAGGGATTGATGAATCTTCTGAAGAAGAAGAAGAAGAAGGTGATATTTGTAATAGGGAAGATAGTCATCGTTGACTGATCAAAATGGGGGAAATTTGTTAGATATTTTGTTAGAAATATCTGTTTAGATTTTGATTAGCAACATGATGACTTATCTTAGTCTCAGAAAGGTGATTAGTACTCTTGGTTCACTTGAACATTGTTAAAGAGGAAACCCACTAAGTATGATAGTCTAGTTAATCTTGTATAGGATGTTAGGTCTCAAAATGTAATTTTTATTTTATGTAAGAGAAGACCAAGAAGAAGACATCAATGAAAGCTCAACGACATTGAAGACTTGAAGAAAACTGCGCAAGATTGCTGAATCTGATTGTTCAGATATCTTAAAGACACGAATAGTTTCAAACAAACTATGTCACAAGAGATATCTGAGAAATAAGATACATATCTGAAAACAAGGAAAGTGTCCACAGATATCTATTCTTAGATACCTTGAGCTTTAACCACGTTTCTGAAAGAGAAATACATATTGCAAACAAAGTTGTTTCAATAAATACAAGTGATATCTGAAGAATGAAGATAAGGACGTGCAAAGAATCAGATAACACTAGTCTCTGATACAAAGCATAGTTCCGTTGACACTCTGAGGACAAAAGTATAGTCTGATGCATTTAATGCGCAGACGGAGATATGCGAATAAAAGCAGCGGCAACCGAGAAGAAGACAAAACCGCTCTGATACTATACACAGATATCGATAGTTTGAATTTGAGCCTAACGGATACTATTCAAACGGCACTCAAATTCATCTATAAATATCAACACTTAGACAGCTTGAGAGGACACACTGAATACGCTGAAAACACAGAACTCTGATTATCTTACTCTCTCAAAGCATCTTACTTATTCTCAAAAGCTTTCTGTTGCGGCCAAAGCTTTTGATCTTGAGTAAACACTGAAGTTCTAAGTGTCCTGATCCTAAACAAGCAAAGCTATCTGTGAAGGAGTTGGATCAAAAGATCAACTATCTGAGATTCATTCTCTTGAACAGATATCATAAGACTGGTCGATAAAATCGAACAAGATACCATACTTTGTAAAGTGTATTAAGTAACTTGATTCACGAGCTATCGATTAAGCGAAAAGTTATTAAGGCGCTCATCGACAACTCGAACCAAAACCAACACCATAAGCGGCGTGGATGCAGGAAGTACTTAGTTTGAAAAATCAGGGAATAACTCCAAGGTTACCGGAGTATAGGAAGTACTTGATTTGGGAAACTAAGGAATAACTCCAAGGTTATTGAGTATAGGAAGTACTTAGCTTGGGAAGCTAGGGAATAACTCAAAGGTTTCTGAGTATAGGAAGTACTTGGCTGTGAAAGCCGGGGAACAACTCAGGGGGAACATTTGGTTGGGAACCAATTGTTAAGAATCTTAGAATAGGATTATTGTAAGGAATTCTCAATTATCTGTTCTAGTGAATTCTAGGTCTCTGATAGACTGAAGTGGATTAGTTGGAGGATTCATACCTCCGGATACCACTATACTTCTTGTGTCATTTACGTTTACGTATTTATACTTGACACACACACTTATTAACTGTTTCTGCACTTATCTTTATTAAGTCTTCCGCACTCTAATTCTAAGTATCAGATATCTATTCAGATATCTGAGAAATAGTTGTTATCGACAAAAGTTTTAAAAGACTATTCACCCCCCCCCCCCCCTCTAGTCTTTTACTTTGCCGTTATCTGGACCAACACTTTCATTACGGAATCGTCCATGGCGGGGATGGTTTTGGGGTGGAGTGTCGGCCCGGTACCCGTTGAGAGTTTCGTTCTCCTCGTCGTATTGCTCCCCGTGGTCCCTTCTCCCGTCATCTTGACATTGCCAATTTCACGCGGTGGTTCGAGAAGGAGTTGGGTCACGACGTGTTCTCTCGTCGACTCCCATGTTCTCCTCTCTACCTGTCCTCCGATTATTTCTCGAGTGCAAATTACTCTGAGCCCGGCGATTTAGCATGTTTCGTAAGTCTCCCGGGGCTCTATGGCTTGAAGCTCTGAGACTTTCGGACCGATCGGTATTTCGAGAGTTCGGGGTCCTCTGGATTCTACCATGATATGTTGTTACTTGGGGTTGATTACGGATTGTGTCTGAGGCGCTTCTTCGTGGTGCGTGGTTAGAGTTATGCAGGAGGTTCACGCGTACTAATTGAGGTTGGGTCCTTAGTAGCAGGCTTGCAAAAGTTGAATTTGGGCTTCATTATGTCGGCGATAGATCGTCGGCGATGACACGGTATAACGATCATTGCGTCTCTGGTGCGGAGTTAGTGGATTGGGAGGGTGTTCTTTGTCCGTTAAATCGTTCCGTGGTGGAAAGAGAAGCTTCGAGGCCATCCCTATCATCATGTTCATTGATCCGTTGATTTCCTGTGAAAGGATTGACTTCCCATGGGGTGCGGTTGCGGACTTGACTTCGGGGCCCAACATCAGAAGTTGTTGATCTAAGGATTCTTTGGGCATCCTTCTAATCGTCTTCTAGATGGAGCCATGGCTTTTTGTACTAAGTGATTCCACAGACGGCGCTTGATATGATGTGGGGTAAAAATGGATAAATCGCTAGTTAGTTAAATCGGCATACTAGATGGATGTAGTTCTTGCTCGAACGATAATATTAGTTAGCGGAAGTCGAATAGTCCTTGGTTCAAGTCGCCTTTACTTTGATTAAATTCGTGACTTCGCGAAGGTCGAAAAGTGTGCGGACGAAAAAGTGGACCGAGGTCGTTGCGTCTGTCGATCCTTGGTGGTGTCCGTCGTTGATCTGTGACAAGAAAATAAGGGGTTAGACCCTTTTGGGCCGGTTTGCCTAGGACAACCCGGTACTTAGATTCAACTAGTTAATAAGTCAGTCGACTTTTCAATCTAGGACTTAAAAACTTCGATAGTAGATTTTCGGAAGTAGTTGCTTACCGTTTATGAGGAGTAGAGACCTTGTATTTATAGGCAAAATTTGTTATCATCCTCTCTTGGATGAGGGCCAAGTGTACGGTCCGGATTCGTCCATGCTAGAAGTTGGGCTCATGGGCCTTTAATGGGCTTGGCCCATTTAAGTTGATGAGGCTTGGATTGTAGTCAGAAGGTTGAAGTATTAGAGGGTCGGCCTCTTGATTTTGGTGTAGTCGGACCTTTAACTTTGGTGAGGTCGAACTCCCTTGATAGCATGGTCCCGATATGATTAAGTCTTCTTAGTTCGGGAGTAGGACTTAAAGGTACATATCAGGCAGTATAGTGAACAGCTACTTTAAGGAAATTTTCAAGTCCAGGGGTCCTTCAGCAGCAGAAATTGATGATGTTGTGAGTAGAGGTGTTATTCGGGCCGGCCCGCAACAGCCCGCTCCATTTAATGGAGCGGACCGGTCCGGCTCACTTTTAACGCGGGCGGTCCGGTCCGGGTTTTTTTGTCAAACCCATGGACCCGGCACCTAACCCACTATGTCCATGGGCGGACCAACTATGACTTTAAAAAAAATTCTATGTATTAGTGCAATGACAATGCCGACTGTTGTACATAATAAATGGCAAACCAAATGAGACAGAAAAAGCGTGATTACAAATAACTAGAACAAATTTAAACAGGAAGGTAACATGGGCAAAGTTTTATTCTAATTATAAATGGCAAACCACCAAAACTTATAATAAGACTAGTACATAAACTAAAACTTGAAATTACAAAGTCGAAGCAAAATAATACTACTACATAATATTACTCATGAAAGTCGGCCAAGAAATCATGTATATTTGACGTATCAAGTGTGTTGGAGTTGGACGATATCTCCTCCTCCGGTACAAATTCATCTGCAAGATTATCAAAGTGACCCCTCATGAATATGTCATACTCGCGTCATCCGCATCGAATTTAAATTTATCTTCATTGGTTCGAGTTTGACATCAAGCATATCTTTTCACATGACCTGCAGCGTATCGATCTTGGAGTTAATCGACTCCTTTTATCCGATAGTGTCGTCCCTTGAACTAAAACAACTTTCGAAGCTACGGTGGACATTTGTTTGTGATAGATCACGGGCTATCGTCTCAATCTGGAAATGATTTTGCATCATCTCTCCACCAATTAAGAACATTGAAACCGATTGTGTCGGGATGTTGGCCTCCTCCAAAGAAATAGAGCACTTCATTGACACTTGATTTGCTTGGTGTTGTTGTTGTTGTCGTTGATTTTTGTCCAAGTAAAGAACGAAAGAGCCCACGACCTTGTTGACTGCTACTTTGTGATTCCAAAGTCTCACCAATCGGTTGTGCATCATCATTGTAAGCATCATATAATGTTTGAAATATTTTATGAATTTTATCTTTCTCGGCAAGCTCATCAAATGTTCTTCGGTACCTATGTTGGTATGATACATCTTCAACAATTGAATGCACCCATCGATTTTGCATCGAGGATCTAAACAAGCAGTTAGTATAGCAATCTTTGGCACAAATGAAAAATATTTTAACCATTTTGCCAACATTCCTTCAATAACTTTGCCCAACACTTCATGTTTTTTTTAAATTGGAAAATAACTTTGTAATATGGACCATATAGGCCAACGCAAATTTGAGGTAGGATAAAGTTGACCCGACATAACTTCGCTAACTTCTTTGAATTTTTGAAGGAGAGGACGAGAACATCAACAACATAAAAATCATCCATTTTCAAATAATTATTTTCGGTCAATTTTATCATCTACAAGCTCAAAATCGAACAACTTTCAATAATTTCATATGCATAACTTGCATTCTTGCAACATTCGAAATGTAGAGTTCCACCTAATTTTGCAATCAATATAGGGATAGCAATATTTTTTTCCATTCAACAAAACCAACTCCCTATACTTTTGAGTTCTTGTGGAACTAGATGTAATATGCGACAAACAAGATCTAATCTTTTCAATAGAGCAAAGAATGTGACTTAAACCATCTTTCACACACAAATGAATAATATGACAAATACATCCAACATGAAAAAGATTACCATCAAGAATTGGGTTAAGATTTTATTTAAGCAAACGTCTGACGACAAATTGTTACTTGCATTATCAAAGGAAAATGACAAAGCCTTCTCTTTTAAATTCCAATGTGTAAGAGTTCTAATCATTTGACTAGCAATCTCTTTACCCGTGTGTGGATTTGGTAGCTCAACAAAATCAATAATACGTTTTTGCATAATCGATCATCATCGACCCGATGGCGGTGACACATATAACTTAGATTACACTACGGTCCACAAATCAAAAGTAAATGAAAACTTGCAAGACAAAGAATTATAAACACCTTTCAAAATTTCACAATCTTCTTTAAATAAGTGCATGGCATCATTGTAAAGAGTACTACGTGGAATTCTTTTCCATTGTGGTTGTAAAGCAGTTTGCACATACTTTTCATAAACAGTGTCTTCCGCAAAAGAAAAAGGGAGTTCTTTTGGACCACATACCTTCTTGCATTCCCTAGCCGCTTGTATTTGTATCGCCAATTTTGACTTGACGATTGATGACCTTTGCAAATGTTGTTGAGTCGATCCTCCTTATACCATCCTCATCCCATCACGGATGTTTAGCAAAATGGCGTGACAAAGTACATGCGAGAACCATTTACGTGAGTAAAGTGTGCGCTAAATACGGCATGTTGCAATTTCCTTCTCACTATTTTTCAAACAATTTCCAAACTTACTAGTGGGTTTTCATTTTACGGGCCTGCACTAGTCTCGAACTGTGATGTCATCATCATCGAAACAAGAGTTGGTTCTTACGATGCACTATTACTCTGACGTCGAAGTTTTGATACTCTAGTCTATTTCCAAAAGTCATTGGTTGCTCATCAATAGTAGCCTTTATAACAAAAAGCTGATTTTGAAGATGAACTATTAGCTTGAGAAGTTTTGATTTTTTCATTATAGTGAAAGAAATCACGGAATAAAAAAGCGAATAAAAATAATCTTTGGACAAAAAGAATTTGGAAAATCAAGCACCAATGTTGAATTCGAAAATCAAAAGACTTGCTTGTAGTATGTAGAGATTCAAAATTAGAAGAGATTGAGAGTAGGGATTAAGAAAAGAAGAGTAGAAGATTAAGAAGAGTGTGATGAGGAAGAAAGAAACTCACTTATTTATAGATGAGAGTTGAAGAAAGCCTTGACTGACGGTCGAAGAAGATAAGCCTTGGCGGCAATGACCAATGATCGATTAGAAGAAAGAGGCGTTGATTACGCCATGTTGCTTAATGTGACTTCTGTGTCTTTGTGTGTGTGGCGTGATTTGTGGATTTTGGGAAAGGGATAAGGGAATGAAGAAGAAACCCTATTGGGCTGGACTCTAGAGACTTGGATTCTTGGAGTATTGGGCCAATGGACTTTCATATTGGACTTGAGATATATAAATACAAAAGCCGGAAAATAACATATAAACGAACGTTTCTTACCGGGCTAAATGGATCGGGCCTTACCGGTTCGTGGGCTAATTCGGTCCGGGCGGTCCGTCTTAAAGTGGAGGGCTTATCCGGTCCAGGCCTCCAAAACAAAGGCCCCTATAGCCCATATAACTTAAATGTACATGGGCTGCAGGCGAATATTAAGCGGTCAGTCTTGCGATACTGCGATCGGCGAGATAACACCTCTAGTTGTGAGTACTTTGGTAGCCCGGGTGGATGAACAAATTAACCAGGAGCTCTGCCGTGCATTCACTCCAGATGAGGTAAGACAAGCACTGTTTGATATGTACCCCTTTAAATCCCCTGGCCCTGATGGCATGTCTGCTATATTTTTTCAACGTTTATGGCATCTTGTTGGTAGAAACGTGATTACTTTTGCCCTTGATTTTTTGAATAACAGAGTGATTGACCCCTAAGCTTAATTATAACCATATATATTGTCTTGATCCCTAAATGTAAAGTACCAGTTAAAGTCAATCAGTTTCGACCCATTAGCCTCGGTAATGTTATGTTTAAAATAGCCTCTAAAGCTATTACAAATAGGTTAAAACCACATATGAACTCCATTATTTCTGAAACCCAATCAGCCTTTGTACCTAACAGATTGATTACTGATAATGTTCTTGTGGCCTATGAAGTGAACCATTATTTGAAACAAAAAACAAAAGGAAAAGAAGTTTTCATGGCTTTAAAATTTGACATGAGTAAGGCTTATGATAGAGTCGAATGTGCATTTCTGAAACGAGTGCTTGAGAGATTAGGTTTTCAGAGTAATTTCATTGAGCTTATTATGCTTTGTGTGTGTACTGTGTCTTATTCAGTCATTCTGAATGGGACCCAGCTTGAGCCTTTCGGTAGGAGAGGGGATCCGTCGAGATCCTCTCTCACCTATCTCTTTCTATTTATTACGAGGCTTCGGTTCACTTATTAGGGATCTTTGAGGAGAGGAGGTGCTCTGAGGGGTTCTTGTCACACCTCGTGCACGAGATCTCATTTACTTTTCTTGATGACACTCTTTTATACATCAAGCTACTCGTGAGGCTACTTTGGAGATTGGTAGGCTTTTGAACCGGTATAGTCTTTCTTACGGGTGAAAATTAACTTAGATAAGTCTACGGTGGTGTTTAGTCGTAATGTGGGAGGAGAGGTGGAGGAGGTGAGAAGTTCTGCTGTGAGGATAGTCGAGCGTCATGACAAGTACTTGGGACTTCCTACTGAGTTGGGTAGATCTAAAAAGGAGGTATTTAGTTGGCTATGAGAAAGGGTGTGGAAGAAAATTGATGGGTTTGGGAATAAGTTTCTTTCTAGAAATTTGGGAAAGAGGTCTTAATTAAATCGATCTTCAAGCAATCCCACGTATGTCATGGGTTGCTTTAGGATTCAGTTCTCTTCTCCATGAACTTGAAAGTATGATCTCTAAATTTTGGTGAGTAACGGGAAAGATAATAATATGCATTGGATTAATTGGGACTCTTTGTGTAACTCTAAGAGAGATGGAGGCTTGGGCTTTAGAGACCTTAGATCTTTTAATCTAGCTATGTTGGGTAAGTAAATTTGGCGAATTATTCACCTCCCTACTTCCCTCTTGATCAGCCGAGTTTTTAAAGCTAAATACTTCCCACATAATGATATTCTAGATGCTGTACCAAAAGGAAATTCGTCCTTTACTTGGAAGAGCATGTGTGGAGCGATTCCTTTAGTGAGAAGAGAAATAAGGTGGCGTGTAGGGAATGGGGCAACAATTAATGTGTGGCAGGATCAATGGATTCCAAGGGTGGGTTGTTTCAAGCCCATCACACCGAATTTCCAAGGAGTGGTGGATCTTTCTGTCTCCTCTCTTCTGGACAGTAGTACGGGCTCTTGGGATGAAGAAAGAGTCCGACAAATTTTTTGGGATGTGGATGTTGAACCCATTTTACAAATCCCTGTGGCAGACTTTGGATTAGAAGATGTGCGGATATGGCATTTCTCGAAGCATGGTTTTTATTCAGTCCGAAGCGCTTACTATTTAGCAAGAGATATGAAAGTGGAAGAAAAAGCGCAGAGAAATGGGAGCACTAGTAACAGGGCTGACTCCAATTGGAATTGGATTTGGCAACTCAAAATACCTAATAAGATTAGAGTGTTTCTTTGGCGTTTAATGCGAATGTCCTTACCTGTGTTTTCTTTGTTATCTAATCGTGGGATTAACCTTGATACTACATGTCCGATGTGCATGAGGAGTCACTCTTGCATAGATTCCAAAGCTGTACACATGCTAGATTATATTGGGCATATACGCATTTGCCATTTTCTGTTACTAATCTGACTTCGTCCTCCGTTTGTCAATGGATCGAACAGGTGAAAGCCAAGCTCAGTTCGGAGGATTTTGATTTCTTCATTGCCTCTTGCTGGAGTATTTGGAGCCATCGTAACAAGGTGGTACATGAGTTTGTCGGATATGATGCGCGTGAATCTGTCATGTTTGTGCATAAATACTTGCAACGATTTCGTGTAGCCCAGAATCTGTTTTCGTGTAGCCCAGAATACCAGATCAGCAGCAACCATGGAGCCCACCACAACCTGGAGTGATCAAAGTCAACTACGACGCTGGCTTCAAACTGACAGAGAATACTGCTACAATAGGTGTAGTGGCACGCAACAGTTTGGGACAGATTGTGGCTTGGAAACGTAGCAGCTTTCAACATGTTTCATCTGCTGAACATGCGGAGGCCCTGGCAGCTAAATGTGCCGTCATACTTGCCTACGATTTTGACTTCCAGAAAGTAGAATTCGAAGGTGATTGTAAGGCTGTGGTGAATGAACTACAAAGTGAAGAACCATCTCTTTCAGCCATTGGGACCATTACAGAAGATGCCAAATTTCTTTCACTTTATTTTCTTTCAGCTTCTTTTTTGTTTGTTAGACGATGTTCGAATAAACTAGCTCATTTATAACTTCTCGTATTGATTCAGACTCATTTGGCACTTCTGTGATTCTGTTTGTGAATCGATGTACGTTGATCTCTATTATTGAATGAATGATGATATTTCCCAAAAAAAAATAGTTAAAAATGTAAAAGTTTGTAGGAAAACAAATATGAAGCTAGGAAACTACTGAGTAGATGTGACTTACCTTTAGCAGAATCAGATATATGAAGGTTGATTTTGTTGAGATTTTCCATAATTAGTAGCTAATTGACTTATAATTAATGAGATAGATAGATCGACCGATGTTTATGAATATACTTATTCGCTTGGTATATGTTTCGGTTGACTGATGAGATATCACTGGTCAGGACCCTTTTATACATCATGGAAATTCAAATATTCCAAAATTGGAATGTTTAATGCATGTTATATCTAATACTATTTGATAATGCATGTTAGTATTATTTATTAATTTCAAGTCAAAACACGGTTCTTATTTTGACGACCATGCATGATTTTGTTGTGATTTAATCCGATTGTTTTATAATCAAGAGTGGCCAGGGCTAGTTGGGCTTTATTAGGCACATTTTTGCCCAAATTGAATACTTTACTTATCTATGTCCAAAGTGATGTAGATATTTGAATACTATGCACATATAAAAGCTTCCTTGTTAGGAGTCACCTAACACACATGGAGGGGAAAAGAAAAACTGGAACAAAATACCAAGATTCATTTATAATAATCCATAATTTTCTTAAAGAAGAGGATAGTTAATTAATCCTTAAAGTTTAACAAGTCTAATAGAATTACGGTCCTTAACTATTACATTTGAAAGCCACGAAGGGCACATGTCCCAAATATAATGAAGCGATAAAAACTAGAACTATTGCATAGATCTTGGTATTTTGTCCAAAAGTTCTTGACTTGCTTCCTTTGCTAGATGGTCCGCATCCACATTTTCCTTCCAATATACAAAATAGACTGTCACATTGGGCAGTTTTTCCATATTTCTTCTAATGTCATCAAGTATGATCTGCTGGTGAGGTGTCGCTGCAACCTGCCTGTTCAAACATGATATAAGAAATTCAGAGTCAGTTTGCCTGCCAACAGAATTTATGTTTTCTTGTAAGCACAATTTTAATCCTCGTTGCCAAGCTACGATTTCTGTTGTATTATAATCAGTGATTTCTATAAAAGTTGCACTTACTTTTACAAAACCTCCTTTTGAATTTCTGAACAAGATGTAATACTAAATAGTACTAAACAAGATGACAACGGAATACCAATTTTAGATGAAAATGGTAACCAAATTTCGGTAGCAGTTACTTCCCTCATTTATACTATATTACTTCATTTTGTTGGTGATCCTAATTGGTATACTGAGAGAAACACTGAAATTTTACAAAATTTAAAATGTGAAAACTTGAGTTTCAAATGGTACAAAGATTTGTTTCTTACGAAAATTTATGAAAGAGATGATCCGAATAATTATTATTGGAAAGAAAAATTTATTTCAGGATTACCAAAGTTATTTGCAGAAAAAGTAAGAGAAAAAATTAAAAGCATCAATGGAAATATAGAAACGATGCCTTATGGAGAAATTATAAATCAAATAAACCTAACAGGACTATAAATTTGTAATGATTTAAAATTAAAATCCCAGTTAAAGAAACAAAATATTGTAAGTAGAAAAGAATTGGGTAGCTGGTGCGAATAGTTTGGTTTTGATAAATTTAAACTGACTCATCATAAAAGCCATGATAGAAAACCCTACAAGAAAAGGTATTTCAACAAAGGGTTAATAAACAAGATTATAAACGAAATAAAAGAAGAAATAATTTTTATAAGAAAAAGAAAGAGTCCTATAGATAAAATAATATGTCATAAATATAAGACTCCTGGACACTATGCCAGCACTTGTAGAGTAAGGCAAAAGATACAAGAATTAATTTTAGACGAACAATTAAAAAATCAGCTTTTAAATATAATTTAAAATAAGTTAAAGCGAAGATGAAATAAAAAGCAGATGAAGTGGATTATCAATTTAACGGATACAATCCGACAATGATGAAACTTATGATCACTCAGAAGAGGAAGAAGACTCCTGCTATTGCCTCCCTGATCAAATGGGAAAGGGTACATGTAATTGTAGCAAGAAACTTTTTGTGATCACAAAACAAAGTCAATATGAGTTAATTAATATTTGAAATGATAGATCAAGTAAAGACCATCAACAAAAGATAACTATTTAAAGAAATAAAAGATATGATTAGAAGGAGGACAAGGAACTTCTATATCAAATAAACAAAAAGCGATTTCAAAGATATAATAAAAACATTCAATGCTCACAAGACAGTAGCATCTCCATTAATGATATTAAACATGAGATTAGGGAAGTTAAAGCAGGAGATATGACAATTAAGGCAAGAAAATGAAGAAATGAAACAAGACATTTTGATTTTAAAATTAAAAGATGAATTCTTGAAGAAGAAAATATTACCAACAACATTGATAATCTGAGAAAATAGGAGATAGTGATGAAGAAGAATCATTTATCACAAATTTCCTACCAATGGTGGTATGTCAAAATCAAAATCGTTGTAGGAGCGTTTACCTAGAAACAATAGCCTTAATGGATAGTGGGGAACATGAATTGCATCTGAAGGGTTAATACCTACAAAATATTTTGAAAAAACAAAGGAAAGGCTATCAACGGTGATCTGACAAGTCTAACGATAAATTATAAACTTTCTAATGCACATATTTGCAATGATGGGATTTGTTTAGAACAAGTTTTGTTTTAGTAAAGAACTTAAATACTAAAGTCATTTTGGGAAACTCATTCTTCCAAATGTTGTATCCTTTACAAGCAGATAATAGAGGTGTAGAAACTATAGTATTAGGAAAGAAAATATGTTTCCAATTTCAAGAGCCAGTAACAAATAGAGACATAAATCTTTTACAAGCTGGAATCTTTCAAAAGATAAAAAATAAGGAAAAACAAATTATGTATCTCAATGAAGAGCATTGCTATAAAAGAATTGAAGAAAAGATAAAGAGCAGGTTCTTCAGAACAAATATTACTTTTCGAAGAAAATAGAAAAGGAAGTATGTTAGGAAATTCCCATTATACGGGATAGGAAGAAGCATATTGTAACCTACCTTATGAAAATGAATTTGAACAAAGCAAAATCTCTACTAAAGCAAGGCCTATACAAATGAACGAAATTGTTAGAACATTGTAAGAAAGAAATTTTGGAGTTATTAAAAATGAAAATCATAAGGCCTAGCAAATCACCATGGTCATATTACGCATTTTATGTACAAAAGAATGCTGAACTTGAAAGAGGAACTCCTAGATAGGTTATAAATTACAAACCCTTGAACAAAGTCCTCAAATGGATTAGATATCCAATTCCAAATAAAAGCGATTTGCTTAAAAGACTTTATAATGCTAAAATATTCTCCAAGTTTGATATGAAATCAGGATTCTGGCAAATACAAATTTCAGAAAAATATAAGTACAAAATAGCATTTACAGTTCCATTAGGACAGTTTGAATGGAATGTTATGCCTTTTGGATTGAAAAATGTTCCATTAGAATTTCAAAAAGTCATGAATGATATATTCACTCCTTACACAACTTTTACAATTGTCTACATCGATGATGTTCTAGTTTTTAGTCAAGATATAGAACAATATTGGAAACACTTAAATATTTTCTTAAAAGTAATAAAAGAAAATGGTTTAGTTGTCTCTGCAAGAAAAATAAAACTATTCAAAGTAAGTATAAGATTTCTAGGACATCAAATTCATGAAAATACTATCATACCTATCCAACGGTCCTTAGAATTTGGAGACAAATTCCCAGATGAAATTAGAGACAAAACCCGATTACAAAGATTCCTTGGAGCTTTGAATTATGTAGGTATTTTATCCTAATTTCGTCGAGTTTACAAACCACTTATTTGAAAGATTGAAAAAGAACCCTCAATGTGAACAAGCAAACTTCTTGAGATAGTCGAAGAAATAAAACAAAAGTCAAAACTCTTCCATGCCTAACCATATGCCACCTAATACCCTAAAATTGTACAAACAAATGCATCAAAATTAGGATATGGAGTCATTCTTAAGCAAATTATTGGAAATAAAGAAACAATTATTAGATATCATTCTAGTACTTGGAAATTAGGAGCACAAAATTATTCAACTATTAAGAAAGATATACTCTCAATAGTTACATGCATCACTAAGTTCCAAGATGATTCGATAAATCAAAAGTTTTACTTAAAATTGATTGTAAGCGGCAAAAGAAGTCTTAACAAAAGGCATTACAAAATTTGGTGTCAAAAGCAGATATTTGCTAGATGGCAAGCAATATTATCCATTTTAATTTTGATATAGAATTCATAAAAAGTCTTGACAATTATATTCAGATTATTTGACAAGAGAATTTCTCGAAGGATGAAAGAAAGAAGACTAGTACCACTATACGGCAAGCACAAAGTGCGGAAAGAAGCAGATGGTAGACTTAAGACAATATTTACAAAACAATCTGAAAAACCTTTATGCCAAAACCTCTACAAACCATCTCACGACAAAACAAAAACACCTTTGCAAATTGCCAACAAATTCCAACGCTTAGCAATCAAAAGATAGCATTAACACCATTTTCAACTCTGAACAATTTGAGCTCCACACTCAAAATTGGCCAAATTACCTACCTACAAGTAAACTCTGACACAGACTAGATCTCAAAGTCTAAACAAAGAATACCTACCAGATTGTCCCTACATAACACGGGATATTTTTTAAAAGATTGTGTTATTAAAAATGAGTGGATTCCAGAAAACATACCAACACAGCTCGAAGAACAAGGTGTTATTGTCTCACAATTCATTTTAGATAGCAAATTTTGCAGAATCTATGAGAACTACCAGAAACCCCAATAATATTATGAAGATATCCTGGTTCACACAAACTCTCTCCACATTCAAAACAAAGTTCCAGAAAACCACCCAAACACCTCAACAGCCATTGGATATCGAAAAGTTTTCATAAACCATGTGATCAATTTAGCTGAATGCGGAAATCCATATATCTTAAAAGATGAAAAAATCCCATCTCACTTGTAGCTACTGTGATTATATCTGTTTGGACAAAATTATCTTGGACAAAATCACGATTAACTCCATGTCATATTTTTTCTTGATTGGAAAAAATCTACCATCACCAGAAAAACTCCCAATTGATTTTATGCTTGGTGGCATGATTTTGGACCTTTACTAGATTTGTCTCCCCAATTAGCTTAATTTACTAGATTTAGTATCAGTTTTGGGGACACACGTATATATGTGCCCAATGTCGACATTGAAAGCGTATAAGAATTTATCAAATCGTGTCGCCCTACTCTATCGTTTCTTTCCTCCTCCGCAATTCCACATCGGCGTGTTCCATTCCGACGCCAGCTCAACCGGTGATTGTTTTGCTATATCTCTTGGTCTATCAAACCTTGTACAAATTCCAACCGGGGCAAGTTTTTCTACAACATTAATCAATCGGATTTCTTCACTAATCCACCAAATTGATTTTGGGATAACTGTTCGCGTGACAATCTCCATCACCGATAATAGCATCCGGGTGGAAGTTCCCGTTCACTGCGATACGCTTCTGCATCATAACCGTGTTAATTGGCGTTTTATTCAATTGATTTGGAGGAAAGCTATGTATCATGCTGGGGTTTGACCCTAATTCGGTTCTAACTAACGAGAGAAATGGAGGATCGTCGATGTTCATTGAGGAGGAAGAAGCTTATCGTGGCGGTGATAACGGGTTGAAGAGATTGGTTGCATTGAGGTGATTGATTGTTATTTTGCTCACAGTGCATCCAGGTATATCAATTCTACTCTATTACTTAATAGTTAGTACATTATTGATTACTTTGGCTATTCAGATTTGGCTGCATATCCTGTTGTTTCAGGTAGCTTTCTCTATTTACTGCTATAAGCAGCAGCAACCCCTGTTATGTACTTCTCGATGTAGTTTTTCATCCAAATGTTAAATCATACTTATCATCTACCAATTTGTATGCACTTTGGTAATATCAGAAGGTTGAGTACTTATTTGATTAAGCATGGAGACAAACTCATGAATATATGCGTGTGTTACTGGGCATATGCTAGCTAAACTATATGGTTACTAAGCATATTCATAGCTGAATGGAGAGTGAAGCAATGCTTAGGCTTGGTGGAGTTTATCTTTTAAACATACTTTTACTTTTAACCTTATTCGTTTCTATATCCGGTGTCTATTTACTCCAAGAGTTAAACATATCCTTATTTAAGAATCAACGAAAGAGCTTTCCTTTAAACGTATATGCATGTCTTGTGAGCAAATCATTTCATCTTTGACGTATTGCTTAGACCATTTGAATTTAGTTTAATGAAAGCTATATGTTCCCCCTTTAATTCGTACTTAGATGAGCATAATGATGATACGATGAGATCTTTTTAATTTCAGTGCAAGGTTTCGTGTAGAAAGATATTTTTTTGTACAAGAAAAGTATGATTAAATGAATTTAATTGGTACTTGGTGTGCAGTTAAAAAAAAAGTTACGGAGGAAGTATGGATCTTGAGTATATCGGCGGGATATGGGTGCTCAATGAGGCGAGGGCCAATAGTAAGTGTGACAGTCTTTATATTAGACAATAAACTCAATTATTACCACTTTGAGGTGCAGAGAACTTTCTAATATTGTCCGATAAGTCTCACAATTGTGAAGTAGGTAATTAGCTTATTTTCTAAATATGACACACTGCGCTAAGCGCGGTACCTGTCATTTTCCGGAGATCATACTTTGCCTTATAACTTTCAGTACATATGTTTGTTACAGTAAAACACTTTAAGTCCCCAATTGTTAATGAAATAGACACTTTGTTCCTTGACCTTTTAAAGAGGATACTTTCCGACCCCCCACCTAAGTTGAAGAAGAGAGTAAGGGACACCAGCGTCATCCGAAATGAAGTTCTATCTCGATCATCTTTGAAGCGATTCATGAGTGAAGTACTATCCGACAAGGTTAGGTGCCCCAAGTATCTTCAACCCTATATGTCTTTGACATCGAGAAAGCCACCAAATTGAAGAAATCCCTACCACCAGGTTTGACCTGTAAACTTGATCTCTTTGTGATTGACAAAACTATTTATTTTGGAATTACATATCCTGATGTATTGTAGAACAAAATCATTTCGAGAGCTTTATAACTAATGTATTTCTTTTGTTCAGTTGATGAAAATTTTGTCATAAAAAATACTTGCCTTTTTCTCTTCTAGCTATGTATCTGAAAAGGAGGCGGAAGACATATTTGAAGAAAAAGTGTTTCTTGTATTCACAATCACTTGCATGAATTACATTTACAGGGTTACTACTACTAGTATTTATAAGGAAGAATTTGCTATCTAAGAGACTCTAACTAGGTTAACTACATCTAAAAGATATTACAAAATCGTAAGAGATATATACAAAGATATCGAAGATCTTTAAGGATCTTTCTAAACTTAGTATACGGACACAAGCAATGTTGTCTTAACTGTTGTAGCAACTCTTGTCATAACATTTAGTGTCAACAACAACCAATGTTCTTCCTTCATCTTCTATAACATTACACAGAACTTGGTAGTTATTTTCTTCTTCTTGGAATGTCTTTTGTGAGATCATGACAACATTGCATCTTGATTTATTTCCATGTAGTTTCTTCTCCAGAATGTTGCTCATACTTTTACACTCCCCTTCAAGATGTGCATAGATGTTGATAATGTGCATCTTGGAAAGAAAACCTTTGATCATGGAACTCAGCAAGGCCTTAGTGAACAGATCTGCCAATTGGTCTTCTGATCTTACATGAGAAACTTCAATTTTGTTCTCTGCAATCTTTTCTCTCACAAAAATGGCAATCTACCTCAATATGTTTGGTTCTTTCATGCAACACAGGAATTTTAGCTAAATGAATGCTTGATTTATTATCGCGAAGGAATGACGGGTTTGTCTTGTTTGATTCCAAAATTATTGAGTAGAGATATTAGCAGTGATTTCACAAGTGGTTTGAGCCGTAGGTCTATATTACGCCTCCATGATAGATACGCTAACAATGATTGTTTCTTACTTTTCCAACTAATCAGACTGTTTCCTAGAAAAATGCAATATCCAGATATAGATCTTCTAGTATCAGGACATGTTGCATAATCTGAGTCACAAAAGGCCTTAAGTTGTGGCTTGAGATATGAGGAAATATATAAACCCTTTCCTATGGTACCCTTAAGATATCTTACAACTTTTTGATCAGCTTGTGAGTGTATTACTGATGGTGAAGCCATAAATTGGCTAAGAATGCCAACAACATAGGAAATATTAGGCCTTGTAATGGTTAGATATATCAATTTTCCAACCAACTTCCTATAACAAGTTGCATCTTTGAGAGGTTCTCCTGATGACAAACTAAGTTGGTGGTTTTGTTCTATAGGAATAATAGCGGGCTTACATCCGGAAAGACACATTTCTTGATGATCTCGGGACATATTTTCTTTGACATATGTGGATGCCTTTGGAAGATCTAGCTATTTCAAATCCTAGAAAATATTTTAATTCTCCTAGGCCCGATCTTGAATTATGTTTTAAGAAGATTTTCACAATCTTAAGATCATCTTTAGAGTCTTGCCACGAAGATATCATCTACATAGACTAAGAGTGCAGTAAAGCAACCATCTGCAGATTTTGTAAATAATGAATACTCTGATTTTGATTGAGTGAATCCATGCTTTAACAATGCCGCAGTGAAGGTGGCATTCCATTGTCTGGATGCATGTTTCAAACCATATAAAGATTTTTACAATTTGCAAACAAACTTGGTATCATTCTCCCCACAAGCGGGTATCCGGGAGGAAGATCCATGTATATATCTTCATCAAGATCTCCATGTAAAATGCATTACGAACATCTAGTTGTTCTAGATGCGATTAAACATAAAGAAAATCGAGAACATTCTTCAGATGTTAACCTTAGCAGGACTAAAGTCTCTAGATAGTCTAAACGAATCTTTGAGTGTAGCCTTTAGCAACCAATCTAGCTTTGTGCTTATCAATGGAGCCATCGCTTTTAATTTAATTTTAAAGACATATCGCACCTCTGGGCTTAACATGGCGGTAGAGCCTGACTATCAGTTTTGTTGTCCTCAGTGCACATACTTCATTTTTATTGTACCCATTCAGGATGTTGCACATTAGCTTGATATGAGACAGGTTCTGTGATAGCCAAGAAAACCTTAGAGTAGGCTTGAAGTGTGGGAGGTACACTATCAAGATAAATGTAATTGGCTAAAGGATATCTGGATCTAGTTTTGTGGTAGAGTTTATATTAAAACCCTTAAGTTTGGAAGGGGATTTCAAAACTCTAGTTGATCTCCGTATAATAGGAGAAGAAGGTGCATCAGCTGTATGAGAAGTAACAGCCAGTGTTGATAGGTCAATGTTGTCCACATTGTTAGGACAATATTGTTCAGAACTATGAGTGGGACTGTTATGAGGAATATCAGGTGATAAGGAACACCTATTAGGTGAATCAGAAGTAATGATATCAAGAGAAGAGTCATTTCTTACAGACTGTTGTGAAGATATTGATACAACAGTGTGATCAACAATGTGCTCAACATTGGCAACAACATTATCCGTTTGTTCTGCAACCCGTGGCTTTATACCAGGAGAATGAAAAACAGGAACACGGGGTTGAAGTCCTGTATAAAGGGTGTCCAACATTTGTGGAACAGGTAAGAAATTATGTATTTCTTCATGATTAGACATAGTATTTCCTGAAAAGGGAAATACATGTTCCACAAAGTGTATATCTCTAGAAATCATCACTTAATATGTGTGTTCAGGTTATATACCTTGTAGCCCTTGACATGATCAGGGTATCCAATGAAAATGCATGACTCAGCTCTAGCATCAAACTTTGTTCTGTCTTGAGTTATTGTGGATACATGACAAAGGCAGCCAAAGACTTTGATATTAGATGGTGGGCTTTTCTTGAAAACTTCATATGGAGTTTTGTTTTCGGACTTGTTGAGGCGATCTATTAATAATGAAAGCGGTATGAGGATAGCTTACATCGAAACTTAATAGGAAGTCGGTGAAATAACAAGGATGTAGCCACATTGAGTTGATGTTGGTGTTTTCTCTCTACTACTCCATTTTGTTGTGGAGTGTAAACACAGGTTCTTTGGTGTATGATACCAAGACCCTTCAATCTTTCTGAGAAACTGAACTCAGTCCCATTGTCCGTTCTAATGATCTTTACTTGAACATGGAATTGGACTTTAGCATAGTTGATAAAATTAAAAATGATAGTAGAAACCTCAGATTTGTGTTTGAGTAAATATATCCAAGTTACTCTACTATAATCATCAACTATTGTTAAAAAATAGTGATGTCCATGCAATCCAGGTTTAGCATATGACCCCCAAACATCTAAATGAATTAGTTCAAAAATATGATGATTGCAAGAAGTGCTAGTATTGAAAGACAACTTTCTCTGTTTCGATTGATGGCAAATAGTACAATCATTCAATCTATTACATTGTATATCAGGTGACTTGATATGAGTCAGCTTTTGAATAGATGGATGGCCTAATCTATAGTGCCAAAGATCAAAAACTTGAGGAATACGAGCTTGATTTGCTCTTGGTATATGACCTTGAAATGAAACATGCTTGGTAGCTAACTTGACCTTGATTGAAAAGAAATGGTGATAATATAAACTCTTTTGGTGAAGAGCAAAGACTTATGCTTTCAAGCGTTCAATCACCTTCTGAAGAAATTTCTGCTAGATTCTTTGTAAGCAATGGCGGATCTGCATCTGTTGCCAGTTTCTGAAGTCGATAGTCCATGTCGATTGATGTTGAAGCAAGCTGAGAGTGATGTTGATTGACATTGCCTTTGCCGATGTCGTTCGACTTTCACATTATCCAAATCCTTCATGAGCTTCTCCATTTGACCCTTAATAGCATCATATCTTTGATCTTTATCATCATGACTGATCATGTTAGCCATGTAGTTTGGATTTCTTTCAGAGTAGGGCTCAAACTGATTTCTTTTTTGCATATAGTTTGGGTTTCTTCGCCTACCTTAAGTTTGCCTCTTTCCAGGATTATCATTTGAGAAGTAATCTAGTGGATATCCCAACCTTTTGTAGCAAGTATCATAGGTATGATTGAGCTTCTTACAGAAAGAACACTTCATAGGAAGCTTTTCTCTAGTTCTCGACGAAGTCATAAAGGTTGCAGTCTCTGCACTAGTGAAATTAATGGATCTAGATTGTCTTTGTCTTTCTTCTTGTAAGACCAAAGCATAGACCTTTTCAACAGAAGGAACGGGACTTATCATAATGATATGTCCTCTCGTAGCATCGAAACTTTCATTGAGCCCCATCAAGAATTGAAAAACACGATCTATAACATTGGTGTCTGCAACTTGCAACCTGACCACAATTGATTTGTGCACATGGACATGATGGAATGGGTCTATAGTTCAATTCTTCCCATATTTTAGAGATGTGGGTAAAATACTCATTAACAGATTGAGTACCTTGAACAAGAGAACCTAGCTCATATTGAAGCTAGTAAATCCTGACATTATCAGGTTCTGAGTATCTCATTTTCAACCTTTCCCAAGCCTCTTTAGCAGAGGAGCTGTCATTATGGTGTCGCCAATCTCAGTGGATACCGAGTGGATCATCCATGAGAGAATGATGTTATTACACCTAAGGCAAGGCTGGTGTAGTTTCGAGCCGGCTTCAGGTGCTGCAATTGTTCCATCAAGAAAACCAGTTTTGTTTCTAATGGAGATTTGCAATGAAAACTTTCTTTGCCATGATATGAAGTTAACACCATTGAGCAGAGGTTTAACCGATCCAGAGGTTCCATTATCACCATGGTAAAGGTGATATGGACTATTAGGATCATCATGAATCGAAGCTGTAAGTTCTCCATTGTTTGGAGTCTTATCAGCAGAAGTAAGATCACTTTGATCTGTTGCAGTCATGTTTCAGAAAAGCAAGTGTTGTGAAGTATCAAAGAAAAAAGTGAACGGTAAAACACAAAAGAAAATAAATATCTTTGCACAGCAAATCTGAGAAATTGGAGAAACCAGTTCGAAGAAGTAGCTAGGACGAAACCTAGAGCTCTGGTACCATATCAGAAAAGGAGGCCGAAAAAATGTTTGAAGAAAATGTGTTTCTTGTATTCACAATCACTTGAATGAATTACATTTACAGGGTTCCTACTACTAGTATTTATAAGGAAGAATTTGCTATCTAAGAGATTCCTAACTAGGTTAACTACATCTAAAAGATATTATAGAATCGTAAGAGATATATACAAAGATATACGAAGATCTTTAAGGGTCTTTCTAAACTTAGGACTTCTGGACGCTAGCAATGTTGTCTTAACTGTTGTAGCAACTTTTGTCATAACATTGAGTGTCAACAACAACCAGATGTTCTTCCTTCATCTTCTATAACATTACACAGAACTTGGTAGTTATTTTCTTCTTCTTGGAATGTCTTTTGTGAGATCATGACAACATTGCATCTTGATTTATTTCCATGCAGTTTCTTCTCCAGAATGTTGCTCATACTTTTACACTATGTACAAAACTTCTACTCATATTTTCTAACATAAATGAATTTTGAGCATGTCCGAAACCTAATTTTCTTTGACATACCATTACGTCTGCATTTTGCTTTTATGTATCTGGTATCTATATACCCCGACAGGCTAAACATATCCTTACTTTCTATCCTTTTAGGTTGTTGCTAGCTACCTACTTGTTCAATCGGTATTTGCACCTGATCACAAGTACTGTTATTTCTTTTCATCGTACAGAATCATAGTCAAACTGGAAATACATGTATGATATACTAATCAATTAAATTTGATGGGAATGGTTCCAATTCAAACGACTTTCAATATGATTTTGGATAAGGTATAATTGACACCTCTTCATATCTACTTAATGCAAAATTATTTTCCATTCTTATCGTACAAGTTTTTCTAATACTTTATCTAATGAAGTACTCTCTGATTGCAAAAACAACCCATATGGGAAATGGAATTCCTAGAAAAAATGGAAGCATGTGAAAGAAACATATACGTTGGTCTTCTTAACGTGAGTGTCATTTTGGCCGGTGTAATTTGGAATATGAGCAATTTCTTAAGCATCATTTGATATATAGGTTTAAGGTATGTCAGGGCCAACACCTATATGTTTTCACATTTTAAATCAGGCTGGACAAATTTTGCTCTATTAAATTCTACAATCGATATCCAATCTTCTTTCTCCACCCGATCGAGCATCCTCCTCTTCTTTCTGCTCACGTAAGGATATGCTGGTTTATATTGCTTCGATAACTCTTTTGTGTTTCTATTGTTTAAATTTGTTTCCAATCCCGGTTTTGTGTTTCATTACGAATGGCTTGCTGCTTATATCTCATTCTAATTGGCCGGAAACTAAATTCCGAGATTTTGAATTGTATATTTTTTTTTATTTGAGTTTATCTTAATTCCAAGTTCCTTGTCTAATTCCTGCTTTATGTTGATCTTTAACAATATGCCCGTCCTATTTAGAACCGTATGCTGCTTTCACTGCCGGTTGGTACTAAATTAGAGCGGTGGGGGTATTGATATATAAAGAATGTTCCTGTGTGTAATTGTAATGCCGAAACTGTTTTCCATATCTTGAAGAATTGTTCCTATGCGCGCGTCTGTTATGGGCTGTGTCAGTGTCACCATGTCCTAATAGTTGATAGATATTGATACAGATTGCTGCTTCGACTGGATACAACATTTACGGAGTACAGCAAGCATGGCAAAACTGCAAATATTTATTGGATCTTGTTGGAGCTGGTGGTGCAAATTAGAAAATGCACGACGCCCAAGAATCGAACCTTTATGTGTGCAGGTACATTGTTGCGTACAAAGAAGCTCACATAACAGTCCATGACCCCTGAATCAACCGTTTGCTGGAAAACACCGAGTGCAGGGACAACGAAGATAACTATGACGTATCAAATCAGAGTTTGCATACTCATGCTGGTGCTGGACTTGTAGCTCTCGGGTAGGATGGTGATGTTTTGGCTTGGAAGAGATTAATGTTTCCTTGCGTTGTGTCCAGAAATCGCTGAATCTATAGCTACGAAATGTGCTGTCAAGATGGCCATTGAAATGGGCTTACAGAATGTTGAAATTGAGGTAGAGTGCTAGAACGTAGTTAATCAACTCCAAGACCAAAACAAATCTAACTCCGTTGTTGGAGGAATTATTGAATAGACCATGACACTTGCTTCCCTTTTGTTTTCCTATTCTTTTACTTTGATTAGAAAAGATGGTTATAAGTTGAATCATTGTTTCAGCCAAAATATTGAGTCTCAGTCATGGTGTTTCTGATCGTCCTTTTCCTTCTCCTCATGTACTTGACTGATTGAATTTGATCAGCTTTTTATATCCATAATACATCCTTTTACCTCAAAATAAAAGGAAAAAAAATCATTTGTTCCATTAAAAATAACTTTACGTCTTGCCTATAATGCTTGAAAGCACATTGGTGTGGATTTTTTTTTTTACTTGTTACCATGGTTCCAGATTCCGGAGGACAACAAAATTAGAGCCTCATATTCACATTCACGGAGTAGTGTTAACAATATTCCCCCATTCTTTTTATTTTCCCTATTTTGCATTAAATCAAATGAAGTGTAAGTTCGTATAAAGATAGTTATGAAACGGTGTACTATAAAAAAATCACAATATATTATGACATACTTCCATTTGTAAGTAAGCAATACAATAATGTTATCCAATACCATCCGTAATACAAAATGGGCACCGTGCTTAAGCGCGGTGTTTCAAATCTAATATGTATATGTGTGTAAGTGAACAATTATTAGAGTTGTGCGATTATTCTTAATTTAAGTTAAATTTGGTGATTTGTTTAGCATTGTATAAATGTCGTTAAAGAAAATATCATTCAACGATTATCCAAATTAAATAGATTGAACAAATTTTAAAGAGAAGGCAAATTCAATGTATACGATCTTTGTAGTCATGAATAATCGTCAACTGCAGACCAACATTTTAAAAAAGTAGTTGATAAAATAATATAAATACTTGCATTTCGATAATTTATATACCAAATATATTAATATAAAAAACATATCTCAAAGATTGCTAAACACCACCTTGTAAACAATATTATCGTCGTTTCAATGGGATTGACTTACTCATCCAATACTAAAACTTTGAACATTTTCTTAATTGACTCTCGAAAATGCAAAATATAGTTGATCATGACTGAAAACGGGCTTTGGGAGGTACACTCCAACATGAGCTATTGATTGTCCCTGACTATTGTTGATAATCATCGCACTGATATTGATCCCGCCGATCCAACATGAGCTATTGATTATCCCTGGTTATTAGAGTTATAATATTTGTTCTCCATCTACTTTAATTAAATTGAAACAGATCAATTCGTATTAACCCAAATCGTAATTCACTCGAGAAAAGACAATTTTATTATCATAAACAACGATAGTACTTACCTTCATATACGTTTTCTATTATTTGTAACTAAATGCTACAATAATACGCGTAGCGTGTTTCACATTCTAGTATATTTATTTTGTAACAAACTAAAATAGGATATAGATGATAAGATTTGATTTGATTAATTTAAATATATAAGTAATCTTTGATGAATTGATAAAAGGGCTAATTTCTCTAGGTCCCACTAATAAATTCGCTAATAACACTTTGGTCCCTCTGATTCTAACAATAACACCATAGGACAGATTTAACAAATCAATTACATAACAGACTAAAAGTTAAGTTGCTACCAAACACATCCTTAATTTAAACTTTTAAACAATTTACATTTTTACCATAAATTTTCATTTTATTATAAAATTGATCCAAACAATTTGTATTTACTCGCTATAACTATTTTTCTATTTTCAAACTTACTAACAAAAATTGCAAATAACCCTCTTAAAAAATTTAATAAATATTTTAAATATAAAAGTTCATTATGAAATAACAAAAAATTACAAAACAATATGAAAAAGATAGAAACAAATCTATATTTTCATGCTCCATGAAAATACTAGCTTATATGGATAATGATTTGGAGCTTTCTTGTATGGAAAGAAATATTACTACTGACAATCAAACTTTTGAAAGCTAGACTTCCTTTTCCAACTTCTAGCTGTAAGTGCCTTCTTTTTCTCTTATCTTCTGTGCCCTTTAGGCGCTTCCACTGCTGTATACGTAGACTACGCTGTTAACAAAAACTTTTAATTGGTCTGGCATCTATTATTACCATTCATCCCTACATAGTATTTTATCTGTAAAATTGTAAATGTAAAAAAAATGTACCCGTCAAAGTTATAAACTAAATAATAAAATAATCTTGAAAATTGTAATATAAAAATTTATTTGTTAATAATTTTGAGATTTTTTATAAGTTTTGTTATTTCTTACTTCCTTCCCCACGGGACAAGGTTACCACTTGTTTTAGGTCGATATAATAAGCACCAATTACTTTTTTAATAAAATAATGTAGTGGTTAATTTGTACTATATTGGAAATTATTGTTAAAAGTATTACTATTTTATTCCATTAGGTTAGTATTGATTAGACAAAAGTTTGAATGATCAGATTAGACAAGTGATGCTTGTTGTTATTTTGTCTAGATAACTTAGAGTGATGTTTGTATTTGTATAGTCTGGATCGGCTCTGCTTTGACATTATTTGAAAATGAGAAAGGTATGCTCTTTCTTCCAAAAAAAATGTATTTTTTTTAAAGTTATGAATATTTTATATAACATGGTGAATGGGAGCGGGAACCTTTTCTTGAGAGATCAAAAAGGGCTAAATGACAATCATGTTTCAGGACTGAGTAAGTATCTTTTAATATTTTTGTTATTTTTTGTAAGATTATATTTGAAATATCATTTTATTTCATTTTTGTAAATAATTTTATATTTTTAGAACTAGTTTAAAATTTAGATTTTTTATTTAATTTATTTTAGTTTTAACGTTCAATAATTTGAAAATGTGAAAGGGAAGAGAAGGAAACTAGAAAATGTGACGGTTAAAAAAATAAAGCTATGTTTGGAAAGCAAGTTTTGAAAATAGAAAATGGATCAATATGTTATTGTTGAAATCACGGGAACGAAATTGTTATTAGATAGTTTATTGGGGGGATCTGGAGCTATTTTCCATTGATAAAACTAAACAAATTGTTCCACTAAATAAGGTTTGATTATAAGTGAGTAACAAATAAAAATAATTTGTGCTTTGTTACTATATAAAAACGTGAACATTTGTTTAGAAAAGTAGTAACAAACATGTATTTAGAGTTTGTATTGTAACAAATTGTTGTTAACGTGAATTATCAAGTCCAAATAAAAGTGGATAAGGATGATTAGATAGTAGTCCCTCCATTTCAGAAAAATTGTTACATTTTACTATTCTGCGGTCAACTGTTTATGTGTTTGACCACAATTTACTCTTAAACGAGATTAATAAATAAATTATTAAAATTATATAATGAAAATTTAGTAATTAAATTTTTATTATATGATTTTATTAAATTATTATTATTATCGTTATAGTAATTATTAATGGCAAAAAACGATTAATGGAAAATCAAAATGTAACACTTTGTATGAAATGGAGGGAGTACTAACCAATAGTGCACATAACGTGAATCTTACTGGATATCACAACAACCATTCAATTTTATCGTTTGAAATTTTAAATATAATCGAATTCCCAAAACAGATAAGGAAGAAAAAATATAAATATGTTTGGATATTTAAATAAAGCTGAGAACAAAAAACAGATACGGAAACCTTGTGAATATAATAATTTTTCCATGAAAATAGGGAGATTAGTAAATCAATTATTTTGGGCTAGAATTTGCCACATATAATTTTTGTCCATGTGGCATGCTTCACCTTTGAGATAGACCACCAATTTTTAAATATATATGGATAAACACTCTGTCATTTTTGTCATGATTTAGCTTATCCGGATCTATTTTTCAAATTTGACTATAAATTAATACTCCTCCGTTTCACTAAATGTGACAATTGTATTGGACACAATTTTTAATTGATTGGAAAAGTATGTGGACCAAAAAATGTGGTTAAAAATGAATTGTATTATGAAATTGATTTCCACAAAAGAAAATATAACAATTTTAGTGAAACGGAGAGAGTATTAAATTGCAGTGGTAAAAATAATTATTTAAATTATATAATGAAAATTAAGGAACTAAAGTTATCATCTTCCTGTTACATTTAAAAATTAAAGTGTAGATAAAGTTGTGGTTGATTGATTTCAAAAATTTTAAATCTAAATAAACAATTTAAACGGAAGGAGTATGTACTCTCTCTGGGTTTCATCTTCCAGCGGGGCTGAACACAAGATTTAATAGAAAAAATGAATAAAATAGGAGAGATGGTGATAAAATAGGAAAGAAAGTGATAAAGTAGGAAAGAAAATGATAAAGTATGATAAATATTGAATAAAGTATGAGATATAGTGTATAAAGTAGTAGAGAGTTTTTTATTTAAGTGATGGGAAGAAAAAGTTGGGATGGATCAAAATAAAATGCTGAAGATGAAATTGAAACGGAGGGAGGGAGTATATAATAAAATCAGTTGAACGGAAGAGAAAGAAAAAGCCCAGTGTTACAGCTCATACTAATTATGTTCAACCACAATTAACCACAGTTACTTTAACAATATATTTAATTAGCATTTTAATATGGAGATTGTTGGCTGACTGCAATCAATTAGCGTCCACCTGGTATTACTGCCAGCCAAATGTACAAAGCTTTCTCTTTTTCCGAGGTGCAACGAAGATTAATTTTCAGTCAACATTTTGAATTCAATCCGAGTCTTTTGATTAAACATTTGAAATTGAGTTTTTACACAAGCTGAAATTGAAAAAGCTGATTGAATCGTAATCAACACTTTGACTAATTCCTTTTGCCTTCACCAAATTTGACTTAGATTACTTTTTTAGACCAATATTAGAGATTACGATCTTCTTCTACTTCCGTCGAATTGAAACTTTATATATCTAGAACCAACTTTGACACTTGGTACCAGCGTATTCACCTTAAACATGTTTAATTTAGGTTAACAAAGAAAAAACTTGATTAATTTAGAACCTATAGTAAAAGCGTCGTAAATACATAATAATGAATAGTTGACAAAATCACATAAAAGTAAATAAATTTTAAAATCCAAGTAATTCAAACAATATACATCTATCGATTACTCGTTCCTACCATTATGTGCTAGTAGAATAGGAAGTACATAAAATGTGTATACATGAAGAGCTCTCTTCTTTGTTGCATTGATGGTACTCAATAGCATTCCTCACCATAAACTACTCATTATCGTCACCTACAATGTATATCAGACATGATTAGGATGATTAGATACTACTATGAAAGAACCTTTAATTTGTTAAATGAACACGCCAGTTGTAGTTGGAAAAAAAAGTGTGAAGGGGAGCCGGAGGGGGAGTATTGCAAATTGTAATGTCACCAAATAACCTCCACGTACATATGGAAGTAGTTTCCTTTTTCTCTTTCTTTATTTTTTTTAATTTTATTATGATTTTGATCACATGGGAGAGTGGGGATATAAATGAAATATCAAATTTTGGTATTACAACTACCTCTTATGAAACAAAAATGACTTTCTTTTTATAATTAGTATAGAATATAGATGACATTTTAACCATTACATATAAATTTATAGATTATTGAAAACAAAAGATACTACACAGGACCCACATCAACAAAAAAGTAAACATTATTAAATTCTGTGCGTTTCTTGGCTAAAAATACACTTTTTAATGCTTTTATAGGAGTATATTTTATCATTAATTTAATATTTTATTTAAAACTATTTACCGTACGAAAGGAGTATAATCTATAAAATGAACTCCAGCTATCTAAACGTATATCCCAATCCTAAGATCATTATGCCAAAACGGAATCTGAGATGAAATTGAATACCAAATGCAGTTAAGACTGATGATCTAGGTCCTAAGCCGTGACACAACAAGTCAACGATTGAGAATAGTACTAGTACAACAAGAATTAGTTTATCACACAGGATTTGGGGCCTAGATTATGAGACATGGCACCCTCATCATTCAACCTACATGGCCCACTACACTTTCAACTGGCATAATAATTTCCTACGACTATCAGATAAATGTCCAACCCCAAATTTGCGTTTTCACTCTTGCTACAAGAAAAACAACAAACATAAACCTGAACACAATTAACTAAAAAAAAGAGGAAAACATTGTACACACAAATTCAGACCATAGTCGGATAACTAAATGGCAGTGCATACAATATTGAATATTCCTCCTGCCGCACGCCCACTTGTCCTCTAATAGGATTTCAGCATCACCTTTTTTACACTAATCACTACATCCAGCTTGCCACCTTTCTATTCTTCATTGGCTCCTTCAACCTACATAACAGTACAACATAACTTCACGGTTTTATTTGATGATAGTGGAGAATTACATTCGTACCAAATTATTTAATTCTTTTTTTATTTTCTTATTTTTTAATATTATAACCTTAATCATAGTTAAAGGTCGTATTTTTAAATTAATTTATCTGAAAATTTTAGAAGAAGCATTAAATCGTCATAAAATTTGGGTTTAACGCTTATTTTCGTATAATAAAATAATTTACGTAATTGCAAAAAGCGATAAATAAAAGGAAGAAAATCGTATCTAATTTATTTCGGATCTTTTCGATTAAAAATTTAAATATGTATCTGACAGTTGAAATTGAATGAGTAGTAATATAAATTATTTGCGATGTAATAAAACGATGTTGATGACATTAAAAAATCTTCTTTATATTTAACATAAAATGGTTCAACTTTTTGGAGCAATTGGCTTTCATCCTCAAAATAAAATTCTAGGTTGATGGATTTTGAGATTCAATTTACTGTTGAAATTTTGTGGCGGAATGCGATGTTTCTTCAACATTTGGATAAATTAATTTAAAACCATGGCTAGACTCTAACTATGGTTAAGGTCAAAATGTTGAAAAAAAATAAGAAAATAGAAAATGAATTAAATGAGTTCACAATTGTGAAATTTTAAAGAAGGTGGACTAGTGGGGAAGCCCTAGCATAAATAAACCCTTCTTTTCTCCTCTCTTATGTTATTTAATATTAGTATTTACTTGCTCCGTCTAAGAAAAGTTGTCCAGTTTCAACTTTCCGATCAACCAACTCCGACTTAATCTTAAAATGAACATTTCACCATTGTAACTTTGGGACAAATTCATAATCAAGTTGAAGTTGGCCGACTCCAAAATATCAAAACTGGACAAACTTCTTTTGAACCATCGCATAGTCGTAGAACGAATGTATGCGTTCGATTAGGATCGTATTGATGGTTATGATTTCGATTCTACCCCCCACACACATACACACATACATACATATGTATGTATATGTGTGTTTTTTCATTATAAGAGAATACATCCTAAGCTCAATTAAACTTACATCATCATCGCCAGCAGGAAACCCTTCAATTACACACTATCACCATCTTCAAGGAGCTCAGAACAGAGGAAAGGAAGGGCCAGTGCCATCTTGTTTTTCAGGATCAGGGATACTGGTATAACAGTAGAGATGGTTGGCCAACTCCAACTCAGTCAGGTCTCCTTCTCACAGTCATTTGAGGCCACCTGTTTATCCTTACATAGTGTTCCCTTATCTTGCCATCAGTAAACAAGCCAGTCACAATGGTATAACATGACTCATGGCCACCCCACACCATGTCACCTTCATCTGCGGTTATACTGCCGTCTGGGTGGAAGTATCGCCGCATATGTGCCCCTTCCCTGCCAGTACGGGTCCAGATTTTTCCAGAACTCCGGAGCTGCCTGCAGGAGAGGAGAGTCAACGCAATATATCTCTAGCAGTAAGACACTTCTCCAACTCTCAACATACATATTCTCTTAATATCTAAACTAAGTCAGCCCTACAAATAGTTTTGCTATGCCTTTTCTTTCTTTCAAATCATGGAGAACAAAATTTTGGTTGAGATTTTTGGAAACATGCAGGCATGAGGTATTCTGAAACTTTTGTTATGCCTTTTCAAGTTAATTAATTAGTAGTTAAAGTCATAGCAGCTCCAACTTTATATTCAACTTAATTAGTAGTTAAAGTTGGAGTGGTTGATCTGAAGAAAGTAAGTAACACCCATTTTGTGATGGAGGAGTTGATTGATGTCTATTAGCTTGTTTGTTTGGCTAACAATTAAAACCATGAATATCGATTTCCTAAACTCAAAGTTTTAATGGTTTGCCAAGCAGACACTATATCTCCTGGAGAGACAACTTAAATATGATCTTCATCATCAAACTCTATGACAACAAAGATCTCACCTGTTAGAATATCCACAAGTGATCTTGCAAACAATATAAGTAGAAGACAAGCATGATAAATTCTTTAATGATGGGTGCAATTTGATGATAATTTTGAACTGCACAAAAAATTTATTATGATTGACGTGTGTAGGCCATTGTAAATTACCTTAAGTGAGGCGTGTTAGAATATTTGTGAGAGGATCTTGCGAATATAAGTAGACAACCTTAATAAGAAGCCCTTAATAAGAAGGGGATGATGGCCCATCTTAATATCATCAAATCTACTTAATATCCACAATTCACATGGTCCAAAACCATATACTACTATACAGCATCTAGAGTCAGGCACTCCAATGTGCTCATCTTTTCCCCGTGATCCTGTGTATAGTTTGAACAACTTATTTTGATGAATGAGAAGGAAATGTACATGAAAAACTTGGATAGAATTTCATAGTCCAAGTAGGTTGGTGAATAAATGCTTGGCTGAGGAGCTACAGGAAATGCACAAAATAACTTGAGCTATGTGATCTGCTTTCTACATCTTGAGGTAAACCTTAGGAGATAGCAGAATACATGAAATTGTGAGTTCATTTCTTCAGGCAGATGGAAAAGCTATAGGTGTCTCACATTCTCTGCGAGGGAAGAGGATACTAAAGCAGTATATGTTTTTGTGAGCAAGCGTACATGACCAGAGTACGGGAATCAATACAAAATCAAGAGCTCTCCAATTTAGAAGAGTGGAATGACTATACTGGGTGTCATAAACAGAGGTAAGAGCCATAGTTGCAAGCAACATAGGTGCAATAAGGAATGTAGCAGTGTGAATATCTTGAGGTCTCATATGATGTTTCCAGTATCTTTAACCAAACACCCTGTTCAGATGGGGATGCCATAGCATGCTATAGAACATATGGTGCTGAAGGATCCATTAAAAAAGACAAAAAAAATAAAAAAAATTGCATGAGTTAGCCTATTCCAAAGACCATCTCCACCAAGAGAGTACAACATCTGGATAACACCATCACACATACCATAAGCAATCTAGTTTTTCTCTATGATGCAAAACTGATAGCCTCAAAGAGAGGTGGCGGACTCTACCAACACGTGCATGCGTACGACACAATGATCAATGTGAGAACAAGAGCTGCCTCAGCAACACAGTAATCTAGGACTATTTAACAAAATAGAATCACTACAAATACCCTTTAGGGAAAGCCACTCTTCCTATTTCCAGCACCCAGCTAAAAACTCATTGTCATTGCAAAACTCTATGCTAACATAGAATCGACCATATTTTAGGGCGATGGAAAACATCCCAGTATTCAAGGAGTGGAGTTGAGAGAATAACGCACCTCAGTGAAATGAAATTCCCATGTATGGTCACAGAGGTCATCCCTTGTTATCCGGATCTTTCAGGAACAAATGCTTGATTAGATATGGTACAGCAAGCAATAAGCAGTTATTGATAAGTGATACACCTTACAGAGTTCACTCATTTTATCATGACAACATATTTAAGTTGTTAACGAGAGGAAACTATCACTCACCCGTTTACCATCCATGACTGACAAAGAGTAAGCAGCCAACTTTGAAAGTCCTTGAACTTTTGATATACGCGGTATGTGTGCTTTCCCCAGCCATAGTTCCTCACACTGGAAATAGGGACACAAGATGAGTCATAATCTAACAAAATTACTAAACCCTACAGATCCAAACAATTGACTGATCATCTTTGAGTAACAATAATGTAACAGGCTTACTCCACACTAGAATCATATAAAGCATGTGTATCAGGAAAGATGTCCTTGGCATGATAAACAGTCCTAATTTCAAAATTTTAAAACGATTGATTGCATCAACGTCACTGCTCATCTACATACTGATGCCAGAAACTTGACGAGCTGAATTTTCACTTGAACTAGAGAACAATGCACAACATAAACAACTCATTCACATAGGTATAATGTGTATATCACTGGCCTTCTGTTTCCAGAAAAGTGACCAGTTTCCACCGTAAGAAACACGAACAAGTTCACCACCAACGATGGACTCCTCTCAACTGAGGCTCCATTTGGTTTATCAGAAAATGAGGGACAATAGAACAGAAGGACCAGGAAATGTTGTTGGAAAATGGAAGCTTATTTTATTTTACAATCATTTCGCATCGCTGGATTTTCCTGGAAATCTTTTAGTTGCCTATTCAAAGGGAAAACATATTCAGAAAAGTCAGTTTTTTCCCAAAAGTTTCTCTCCTTTCCCTCATTTGCTTTTACTTCAGGGATCCTAAGTATATGATTTCTCTGTTAGTTCCACATCAGATTTCTTTTGACATGCCATCCTGTTATATACACACCTCCCACCAGGTCCATCACCTGGAAAGTGACTGTCACTGGGAACAAAACCCCAGTGTTGTTCAACGACTGAATCTCCACAAAAGTAAATACCATGTCTTATGGAAAAGCAGAACAAAACTTGCAACAGTAAATACAAAGTCCATCAAAACTTGATAACAAATATTTGATGGGACAAAAACAGAACAAGTGAGAAATTGTATCCCAATGAATTGCTAACTTATTTTGACGCAGCATTCTACAAATCAATGAAAGGTAGATCGAGAGCACCGGTGGATAGAGAAATGTAATATTCAAAGTTAGCAATCACGTCTACAGTGTGATGAACAGTTGAACCTCAAGTTAATAATGGCAGACCATCACTACTTTCAATTAATTTATCATTATCAACTTATAGACATACTCGTCCGTCCCAAAACAAATTTAGTTTTCCCATTTTGAGCGTCCTGGTGAAGTTGTTGATTTCATTTCATTCCATTTATCAAAATACTACCCTTATAACATACATGTTTTTTAACTTTATCACGTGTTTAATCATTCTTTATTGAAATCAACACTTCGATGAATTCATTATATATTACAATAACCTACCCACATGTAATATATCTTCACATGATACTCTATTCCTTATTTTCCTTGGAAAAAGTAAAATGTAATAAGTTTTGAGACGGAGGAGTCCACATTTGCCATGTTCTCAAGGCGGGACAAGGAAAAGAACTCCCTCGTGCACAAAAACTTGAACATTTCTCTCTCTTTTCTCCCTCAATCCTATTTTAGATGAATAATGTTATTTAATTGGGTGTACCACTAAAATGAAAATTTACCAAAATGGCAATATAATCGCCGTCCCTCCCAAATGCTCTCAAATGAATGGGGACTTTTGGTTGAGCACCGCGGATTAGAAATTCGGTCAAAACTAGGCAAATAGACTATTATGTCCGTATTAAATAGTATTTGTCTGTGTAGTTATAGTAGTTTTGTCATTATTTTTTTTAATATGGGGTAGATATGAAAAAATAGCAATAAATGCATCTAATAAATAAAGAAATGCCCCTATATTTTTCAAGCAGACAAAAAAAATACATCACTACTTTTTGAGATGAAGCAAGTACATTCCAATGGACTAAATAGATAACCAAAATCTAGTCAATATACAAAAATTACCACCTAGTATTCACCTTAGACACTTTCTTATTCAAATAAGATAACACTTGAAATTGTATATTCATAATAAAAGAGAATGCTCTAAATACAAGTTTTATCTTTTCTACTCAAGATTTTACACATGCGAATCACAAATCGGAGGGAGGTAGTAAGATTGATGATAAAAGATGAAAGATTGTGTATGTAAAAATTGAGAGGGACCGAGAATTAATTAAGCGAGTAGAGTATGAGAGGGAGTGACAGGAGAATGGATTGTACTTGGACATTTTGGAGCGATAAGCACTTTGAGACCACATAGCGAAAAGTTAAGCAAGTATCTCTAAGGGTGGAGGAAAGGATTATTAACGGATACTTGATATTGTCGATCATGGTTATATATTTGTAATAAGCTTAGGTATAAGCGAAAATGAAGGTATGTTATGCCTACTCCTATTAGAGGTGGACACTTCAATAAAGTCGATATGTAATACCGTTCGACTCCATATATTATTTATAATAGCAGGAAGGCAAGTCACTCTTGATTTGGGTCACAATCTGAACTTTTCTTTCTCTTCTTAACCTCAAGTGACTAAAACATGTGTTAATTACAAATAGCTTGAGATACTAAGCATTATAGAAATTATCTTAAAAATAAAAGAAGGTTAAAGATATTGCTATGTACATATGAAAAGTACATATTGAGGTTAGCATAATTTATATTCGTCGACTCGCTTTAAACACCACTAATGCTTATTCATGTGCATGATTTAAATATTTAGTGGGAAGATCAACTTTGGCGTAAATAGGGTGTTCAAGTGCCATAACTAGAATGCAGTGTCAAATTAATACGTCAGTATATAAGGGAAGTTGGAGTATTAGGGGAGCAAAAAGGACATAACTTGGTCAATTTCACATCGATTCGAGTAGCTCCACATCTTATCATACTCTATATTCTAGCTATCTATCAACACCAGCATTGTAGCTTAGTTCGACCAAAACAATGGCTTAGCGATAGGTAGGTGATACACATGATGTAATCATGCCTAAAACATTTGAAGACATGAATTGGGTGCGAAAATAATCGTAGGAGGTTGTTCGGATGAACCCTTGTTCAACAAATCTTTAGGTCTCAATTTATGTTTTACATATACATAATGCTCCTACTACCAACTTTGACCTCACATGAATTAGCATGCCTTAGGATAATAGGATTGACGATGAGATAGAATACATATGTGCATATATGGAAAGATTATTCATATCATTTTATTACCACGAATCTTCTTTGAGATATCGCCCAACTGATAATTTATCAAAGACCTTGTACACAGAAACAAGATCTTGTTCACTAAGCTAATCTATGGGTGCATCCCCAAAATCAACATCAATAAAACATCTGGGGGCAAGGCAAGTATGGGAAAGCTTAAAACATATCCGGTGTGCAAGCTACGTATTTATACGAAGCTTATCCCTCTAGTTATAGCATTAAACATATCTAAGGGCAAGCCATTTTATGTGACAAACATATCGACAACAAGCCCTCTACATATGATTGATGTGTAACTAGAAGTTCACAAGATCATAATATGCGAGTTACATTCTACATCGATCACACAAGGACATTAGTGTTGAAGAGCTTATTGCTCAAGACCGAAATAGCCTATTATGTAAATGAGATGTGTGTGATTTCTAATTTAAATTGATTGTTCAACATCTTGCCTTAAACCTGACCAATTGAAGTGTGGATTTTAGAAAAGGCATTGTACTCTATTACTTTACCAAAAAGTTGGACATCGAATGACTTTCGAAAGAGAGAAGATGAACTCGAGGTATTTGTTGTAGAAACTAAGCGAAAACCTATATGTTCTTATGTCATTATGATATCTCACGTTTGAGTTCACTTGGGTGTCTCAAATCAGAGCCTTGTGAATGTAAAACCGTTCTTGGGAGAGCCGCCCTCTTCAGTGATTTTCAAGGATTTGGCCTTACATATTAGAATCTGGTGAGATTTTTAAAAAAACAATGGCAGTACTATGGTCCATGAATAACTCATAGTTTCCAGAAATGCTAGTGAGATGTAGCATAGTTTCTAGATATGCTAGTGAGATGTAGCATACTCTAGCAAGTCCTCTATTGTGGTTGGCTGAACTAGCCTAAAATGTGTAAATCTAGCACCTTTCACGAGTAGATGTAGAAGACATTTCTATACTCGTATAATTGTCACCTCTCCCGTGTTGTAATAGGTATCACACATTACTAGTGCAGCTATACCGATTTTGACCTAATAGACCTTGTGTACTACACAGGATCCCATAGTATATGGTTCTCTCTTTTGTCTCAACCTTGATCATGATGCAACAAGAAAAGTGGCTTTGGTTGATATCATAGACACGTTTTACATATATTGGACCATTGAACATACTAGGATAGTTTTGCAACTTCCTTATCTTTGAAAGATGAATAATTGATTTCAAGCAAAGCGGTTTGGGTTTGATATAGGTACTTATGCAGTAATAAAAGGTAGCTATTGAGTTGATTCTATAGTCCCTAATGGTTAAATTTTTCTCTTTTTGTAATAAAGTTCTAATATGAAACATCACATAGCTACATCTTGCACTTCAAAATTACGAAGGTACTTATTTTAAGCATTTGTAAACACTCGCTAATATGTGTAGGCCTCTAAGATATATTAATTAGGAGATAGATTGTTGAAACTACTTCGATATCGGTTAGATTCTTAACAAAAAAAAACGAAGGAACATTTACAAATAAGTGCTCATTTAACACATGATCCTACGGAGGTATATAAGCGTGGACATATTTTACTAAAACCATTATGGATCATGATAAACAATGAACTTTGTGGTCCACACTATGACCCCTAGTAACAACTAGCTAGATGTATCTTATGTTGGTCGATCGAAGTAGAACATGAATTAGAAAGAAGATCGAACAAGAAAATCACTTATTAGGATGATGAATGACGAGAGATAAAAAGTTCTCCACATAATTATGATTCCTTTAACTCACTAGACTATTAGATCCGTATTGAATTATGCATAATATGGAGATCTAGCACCTTCATATACAAGAAACATATTTTAACAAAATTGTACCCGCTTATTATATTATTGAATTGCATAATAGCATGCAAGCAATATGATGTCTAAGCATAGTATATATCTCCGTACATTGCTCTTTGAAAGGTGTTTTAAACCGTATGATCATGCACAAGAAGCAAACATACATAGATAGAGTATAAATGGATGTATGATCTTAAACAATTTATCAAAACCTAGGTTGCCTTTCTAGTTGAAGTTGTTCGTGAACATATATTTCTCAAATGATGCGATGAAAGAGATGGGAAAGGGAACCGTTTAAGAGTCATATATAACTTTCGTAAAGGTGCTCTTTGAAAAGTGTTTTAAAGTATGCACAAGCTAGGAAGCACCGTCTGAATACGATGTGATAAGCGATAAAATCCAAAATATTATAATACGAATCGTTTGGTTATTTATTATTCTAAATTATATTAATATATTTTATGTTGTCAAATGGATAACTATATGGATTAGATCAATTAAATTAGGTCTTTGATGAAATCATAACCGTTGAACTTTGACTGTTTAGTGACAAATATAAAAAGTCTTGTTGAAAAAGGACTCTTCGATTGATTTATATCAAAAGAGAGATAAGAATAATTAATGCGGAAAGAAAGAAATGTGTATTCTTCACGTATTTTGGCGTATGTTTATTAAATCGTCTTATTTGGTTGAATACTTTTGATCAAAAGCATATGCATGCTTCCTAGTGCACAAGAATCAAGCATATCTGGATAGAATATAAACAAATGTATGATCTTAAACAATTTATCAAAACCTAGGTTACCCTTTCTAGTTCAAGAAGTTGTTCCATGAACATATATTTCTCCTAATAAAGGCGGAAAGGGAAGGGTTTAAGAGTCGTATGTTTAGTTAATTTTGGACACAAATGTTCACAAGCATAGCGATGATGAGATCAACACCCTCTTGCTCATGAGAAAAGTCAAGAGGTGGCGAGGGCTTTACAAGAAATCAAATTAGCTAAAACATTGCAAGATTATTTGTGACGTTTGAGAAACACAAGTTGTATAAGCAAAAGTCGAATCTGAGAAAATCATATAAAAAACACCAAAATATTTTAATCATAAAAGTAATCAAAAACAAAATAATCGGTGCGAACTTGGTTTTGGATCAATTGTGGCAATTAGCAAATATGAGGTGGTTTTGGTTGGATCTTTGGTTGGGACCTTGTTAAAACCTACTCCGCCACTACTAAAGTCTACTCGGGATGATGAAATGTCCACTATGCCCCAAAGGCAAAAAGGGACATGGTTCAAGTTAACCTAGATAATGCAACTTAAGCGTTTGAGGATGCAAAGTGAATTAGAGTGCACTCATTTGAGCTTATCTATAAACCTGACTACTCATTTTCGATAGGATGTGCCATAAATGGATTTTAACTATCAATCTAGACTTTAGTAACTCTACTTGCATCGATGTAATGAGTAGATAGATAGCACAAGGGTATTTGGAAGTTGTACCGCGACTTTGTTATGAGATCGATGAGTTCTTGTGATATGTTTTGGTAATAATGACCTAGAAATTATAGAGGATGAGTTGAATACTATAGATTTTAAGGTGTGGATCCTATTGAGATCAATCTGACTTCCTTATGTTTTCGATAAGCGTAATTATTGAGTTAGTTACATAGAAATTTTGAAAAGTGTATGGCTACTTTAGCTTATATATCAATGTGAGTGGAGCACAAACAAAATATCACATGGCATCCGATGGCGTGGTTGTCATACTCAAATGCAAAATTCTTTGAGCACTATGCCACCTTATGGCCTTCTCATGATATGTTTGGCACATTCTAAACACATTCTAAAACAAAGGGCAAGTTTGGGACCAATAGAATTATATCATGTGCATGTGGAAATTTAAGCAATTTGGGGTAGTACATGAAGTATAACAATCGAACAAAGGTAAGTTATAGGTCACTAGTACCACCGATTCATGGTCTTTTAGTGATAACTTTAACTTTAGGATACCTATGTATATATCCCTATACATGAATATGTCCTTTAATATTCTAGATTGCTCTCCCCAAACAAGGTAATCAACTCACAAGGTGTTTATGATGGAGAATTGAAGTCTAGATTTCTTGTGTAGAAAACCAAAATTGGGTTGTGAAATGTAGAGCAAGCACTCGATCGAAAGATGATCATCACATCGAACATTTTCCATCATGCTTAAATATTGCCTATTTGGTTATTTTGCTATAAATCATCATCAAGGAATACATACATACGGATCTATATTTAAGTTATGCATTCTAAGTTGATAATCCAATTGCTCTTTCCACCACATTTTGTTTTGTTATTTCTTTCACAAAAGTGTATGTTCACATCTCTACCAACCGACAACGCTGCTTAATAGTTAGTCCACTAGAAACAATGAGATGATCACATGTATGCCTCAACAACAAAGATTATGCAAGTGATGACTTGACATTAGCTTGACTCGACATAAAGGGGTAATCAGTAGATAAACTAGGTAAACTTGAAATGTGAAATTTGAGCCCAATGTGGCCTTCACCTTAAAGTGAAATTCCATCTCGGCATAAACTGAACTTTGTAATGAGTGTAAAATTAAAAGCATTTATACTAATTCTCTAGTGAATG
>JAIFAC010000156.1:0-159568 GCA_026545765.1 Plantago major | reverse complement strand
TCCTCTCAGCCGCCTTCTGCTTAAACCCATGGAGGATGAAACTTTACCTCTATTTGGCCACCATCGATGAAGCAATGAGTTCAGATCGGTATCGCTACAAGACAACGAGCATTTACTAATCTACTACTTGAGCAAAGCTCTTGTAGGCTCGAGGCCAAATATGTCAAGGTTGAGAAGCTCGCCAGACCGGTTTACACCGCGACGATCACTAAAGCCTTACTTCAAGTCGCATCGGATTATGGTCCCAAATGAGCCACTCAAACATGTCTTGAAAACCGATCTGCAGACGCTCGCCTAAATGGGCTATCGAGCTAAGTGAATATGATATCGCATCGCCCCATCTCGCCAAGAGAGCAGTTCGGCCGACTTCGGTAGACTATCCAGAGAAAGCAGAAGAAGAGAACAAAAATTCCCAGGAAAAGGCTAGTCATGTGGTGATAGCCCAGATCAAGGAATCAAGTAGAGAGAAAGAAGCTGAAGAGAAACAAAGAGGTAGCATCCAAATTAAGACTCAAAGATCACCAACCTATGGATGATTCACTAAGAGTGAGGCACATGTTTCTTTCGATCTAAGAACTCAACACTCGACAACCCGTGATCTTCCGACAAGAGGCAGGAGGCTGAGAAAGCACTCACTCCCACTACAGGAGGAAAGGAAGGAAACAAAGAATGTTGGACATTACAAGTGGATGGATCATCAACCGGACGGTTGGGAGGAATAGGAATTTTCCTTGAAAGTCCTGAAGGAGCCAAGCTAGAGTACGCCATCACTCTCAATTTCAAAGTGACAAACAACGAGGCCGAATATGAAGCACTTATCACCGGCCTAAGAATGGCGAAAGCCCTTCAAGTAAAAAGGATCAAAGCCTACACAGACTCCCAGCTCGTACAAGCCCAGTTTTCCGGGTCTTTCACCACCAAAGGACCTAACATGATCAAATACTTGGAGCTCCTCAAAAAAGAGGTTGAGCACTTTGAAGAATTTACTCTTGACCAATTTCACAGAGAGTGGAATGAAAAAGCCGACGCCCTCTCCAAGTACGCCTCTTTGGGGAGCTTTGGACACAAGAAGTGTCATCCTCATGACCCACAGATTCCTCCCCGCAAACCCTAACGGAAAGATGTTTCTCGAGTACGTAAAGAACCGATGACCGATATATTCCGTTACCTCAAGGATGGTACTTTACCTATGGATCCTAGAGAGGCCAGAAGATTCAATGTCGAAGCTATCAGATACTTTATTCTAGGAGAAGATCTCTACAAGAGATCTTACAGCGGAACTCACCTGAGGTGCCTAGATCCTCAAGAGGCGAAAACAGCAATGGAAGAAATCCACGCCGGAAGTTGTGGAAGTCATTCGGGGGGAAGAACTTTGGCACAAAAGATCATAAGGCAAGGGTACTATTGGCCAACTATCGACATGGATGCTGCCAACATCGCCTGCTACCGTGAAGATCGCCAATACTATGCCAACATACCACACCGCCACCAACCCTATGATTCCGCTAATCATAGCTTGCCCATTTGATCAATGGGGCATAGACATAGTTGTTCTTTCCGCGAGGAACGATCAAAAGAAGTTCTTGATAGTCGCAGAGAGTACTTCACTAAGTGGGTCAAGTCACAAAGGTCAACCATCACCGAAAGCGTAGTTCGGACATTCATCCGAAGAACATCATCTCGGTTTGGACTCCCAGTGTTAGTCTCTGCATAATGGAGCACAATTTTCGGGTCAAGGTCAAGGAGGTTTCAATTCTTCAAAATAGAACAACGCTTTACTCGCTATTACCCCAAGCCAATGGTCGTGGAAGCCACCAATAAGACCATAGTCAAAATTCGAGAAAAGGTTGAGAACTTCCCAAGACAACATGGATGATCTTGACGCGTCCTTGGGCGCTTAATCGACGTACCAATCACACAAGAAACACCTTTCTCCTTGGTCTATGGATCCGAGGCGGTCATCCTTCGAGACGGTGGTGGCAACCCAAAGAATCCAAAGCAATAACCCATTGGTAATGAGCTCGCAAGGATCTATGACCTTGAGCTCCTTGAAGACAAGCGATAAGGCATCGCCAACATCCTTCTACCAAGCCACGACCGGCCGAGTTTACAATAAACGTGTCCTTCCCAAGGACATACAAGGGAGACTTAGTCCTCATAAGAGCCGATATACTAAGTCATGTGGGGAAACTTAAGCCAAGTGGGAAGGACCGCATAAGGTTACGGGGCAGAGTCAATGGAAGCTTTAAACTAGAAGATGAACAAGGCTGGCCTTGAAGAGAACTTGGAATGCCAAGAATCTCCAAAAGTTTTACACTTAGAGAAGTATGGCAACGATCGATCGTCACCTTCCTCTATCTTGTCGACTGCTTTTTTTTGTTTGTTTTTGAAAAAGGCCTCAAGCCTCAAGTTGTAATCCAATTTCACAAATCAATACAACGTGATTCCATAAACATTGTTGATAACATGTCTTCCGAATCTCATGATTCAACGGCCGTGAGGATATTTAACTACTTGATCCGAACCTAGAACATACATTGATCCGGATCGGATTAACACAATCAAATAGTGTCCGACCTTGACAAAGGCAAATACGCTTTTATTAAAACAGTACAGAGTTACAAAGTCAGGGTCCGAAGAGCCCAAATCAAGCTTACAAAAACAACTCCTACTCTATCTCTTTTCTACTATTACAACGAAGCTTCCTAGTTAACCCTGATCCGTCAACCAAACCCCGTTCAACACCGTTAGTCAGATTCAGCGCTCCAAGGAAGAAGGAACTATACCATCCGAACTTTGATTGCTTACTGACAGAGGTTTCAAAGCCCCTTCGGACGATCCAAAGTTTAACAAAGAAATTGACGATGTAAATCCTAGGCCATCTATCGCTTCAGAAAGGATACTTTACGAACGAAGGAAAGCTCAAGCAAGCAAGAATCACACCGATAATCCGGATCGCTTCACACCAAATACTATGAATACACCCCAAATTCGTAGTATTTGAAAGCCAACCGACAAATGGATCAACCCAAGTCACTCCGGAGGCTACCGTTGGTACGAGTCCCAACAAGACCGGCATTGTCAGGGACCCCTTTCCAAAATTGCAAATAGCTCCCTCGAGCCTTCAATCCGGGAAATACAGTCACCAACAAAACCAAACTGCTCGGATACACATCCTCAAGGACGAGCGAAAAGACCTACTCAAAAGGATACATCTCCCTCCATCCGAGAAACGAGCAACTAGACACAACAGGATTGGTAGAAAACCTCCCAACATTTCGGGCGGTTTCTTACGACCGAACCACGAAATACTGGAAGGGATTCTATCAAACCAATTCTGCCGACTTGTCGCTCCCCGGGCACATAACCAGAGCGGAATGCCTCAGATGCATTGAGATTCAAAACCAACTATTTGAAGATCCCCGAACCATCCAAATAATTCATTTCTCCCGGCTAAAAGTCACGAATATAGACCACAATGGAGAAAGAAGATTAGCCCGACGATCGAGGAATTGATTGGCAAAATTTTAGGCCTCGCCGGACGGACCAGATCCTCAAGATCCGAGGTCGCTTTCCGAAAGTCGATTTCCACGACTCTCACCAAGAACCACTGGTAGATCAAGCATCGGAGAAACCTTGGACGAGATCACGGGCGAGAGTAATGGCATAAACATGCTCACCAAATGCCGGACTCGAGCTCCGACCTTTGATTACTATAAAAGGGCGAGATGTCTTAATGAAAAGCCAGATAAATCAGAGAGTATATATAGAAAGAGAAGACCAATTGAAGCGGACACGTGTCCCATATTCACCGGAAATGGGTCTTAACACGGGCTTGTCTCTTCGCTTCCATCGCCCAACCCAACAATCCGTCCACACAATGAGCATACCTAACTGCTTACCACTCGGACGACAAGCCTGGCCAACATAACAACATCCGGAGAAACTGATTCAGATAGAGTCACCGTACTTAATGCTGATCATCTTTTCGCTATCTCACAAGTCTGCATGACTCGGGAAGACACACCAAGACAACGTCCGAATCGTCTTAACTTATCACGATACGAGGCGATTCTTTTTCTCGCAAGCCTGGCCACTCTAAGACGGGTTCAACCAATTCGTGATCCGCTTTATTTCTATTATAGCTTCCGATTCGGATGGCCATATCGTTGATCGTCCCCCAAGACTCGCAAAGTAGAATTTGCATCGTGCAAATTAAGGTCCCGGCGGCACGGGTCTCAAGGGCGAACCCACTATCCGAGTTCACGAGAATCGACGTAATTTCTACGCAAATACGGTTAAACGCTAAGGATGTAAACATCAACTTTAGTGTTTCATTGAAAAATAGTTCCGAGCCATCAAAGGGCCCGAACCAACAACATTCATCAAAGATAAGTATATATTTATCCAACAAAAGACGACAAGCAAAAGAAAAAACAACATTGTTTTTAGGCCCAGACGCACCCTATTACAAAAAACCGGCATACCGCCTTCACCGCCTTTCGCCGGATTTAATTAGGTTGAGACCGAGAGGGCCGCCTGATTCTTCTCCGGAGGCGCCTGACCTTGCTGTTGGGCTATCCTCCGTTCTCTCCGAGCCTCAACCTCTTTCAGGAAGGTCGGACACTCCTCCATCAGGTCAAGGTCGCGATCAAAGCCTTGGACAGGCCCGCAAAGTCGCGGGCCTCTTTGTGCTCCAAGTGGTCCTCCAAAGGAACGAAAACCGGACATGAGCACCCGAGAACGAAGGTCGGGAGATACGGACCGCTGGTTGTACTTCTGCCCTCCGACTGCCGCAAACCAGCCCACAAATTGATTTGAGCGTGTCTTCGCCCAAAACACCTCCGAGCAAAGTCCGAGCCATCTCCATTTTTAAAGGCGGATACCCCTCACCTCCAAGTTACAATCATCCGTATCCAACCCTTCCTCCCAAGACCGCTTCCACAAACATCAAACCCATCTTCGACGGGCCTCATCATACTTTGACTCGAGCAAAACTTGTATGAGTCCTAATCAAGGAAATCTTGGACACTTGTCGGACTCCAAGCTCCTTCAAAGATTCATCCTTGAAAGTCCGAGACGGCCACGAAATCGCCCAAACTATCTTGGTGCACTTTCAAATCAGCCTCCAAAGATCGAATGGCACTTTTCATCTGCCGCCTCCGACTCGCCTCTTGTTTAGCGCCTATGGCCTTCTTCAGCGCCCGGTCAGGCAACCGGACGCCTAATCGCCGGCACTTCAAATTGCTAAATCTTCTTCAAGGTAGCCTCCGAAAGCCACCAAGGAGCATGCTTCAATAGCAAGAGTAAGTCAAAACAAAATGAAACATCTAAGCAGATACCAACCACAAGAAGATGTAAAACCAACGGAAAACTTAAACTCACTTTATACCGAGCTTAACTCCAACCGCTCCATCAAGCAAAGAACCAACCGAGCAACTTCAGATCCGAATCCAGCTGGAGCCTCGCCCTTTCCCTTTCCCTTCAAGGGAGGATTTGACCTTCGGAGGAGCACTTTGAGTCAGGCCGATCCGCTTAGGAGGATCTCGACACGGATCTTGAGGCTTCTTCGAGCCCTTAGTTCCACCACCTTACCCTTGTCCGAGTAGGGATGGTTTGGGCCTCTTCGCCCGCAGGCTCTCCGAGACTCCTCCACTTAACACAAAGCCGCTTTCGCCTGCTCATTGGGAGTACGGAAGTCTTGATAACTGGGTCCGAACCCTCCGCCAACTCCTTCCGCTAGGCAATGCTTTTGTCGACGCTCACCCCGCATGGTCGACATCGATACCGAACCAAAAGTCGCACATCCGAATCACAATGAGTTGCAAAATAAAAAGAATCTACAAATGATAATCATATAGTCGACAAATGTATACAACCGAATTGGACAACCAACTAGAGGAGAAGAGAAACCACTTACTCAAATCCTCCATATTGTCACAAAACTGCTCGGACAAGCCGCTAAGAAAGGCAGAGGTTGACATATCGCACTGGAAGAAGTACTTCTCCGCTCTCGACCATGGAACGCCAGATCGACAAGGGATGTTCCGCGTGGCTTCCAATGGCGCATTTCGAAGATCTTCTTCTCGAAATGCCACGCGGGCCTCTCCGCCGGATTGTCTGTGCTCAGAGCCGACGGACAAAATGTACCTCTTGAACCATCGATTCCCAACGAGGACAAGGGATCAACAAAAATGTGTACCGCGACATACTTAACGGAATGTTGAATAATTTACGGAAATTATCAAGGTGAGCGGATGCCTTTATATTTACATAGCACCAAGCACATCAAATTTCCGAGGAGTCAGATGATCCGTGCGGACTCAAACCCATGCCGCTCAAAATCTCCGTAAACTCGGACGACATCGTAGCCACCCGCAATGGAGACTTATCTCATAATCACATATAGCACGGAGGCGGATTATAAAAGCATGAGATTCGTCCGATGAGAATCTCCACACAATCCGAATCTCATATCCTCTCCGGAGCTCATCTACTTCATCGCTCGATGGTCGAGGCACAAGTAGGCAGCTGCATCATCTTCATTCATCTCGCCTCCGGATCGGGGTGAGTGACCCGTCTCTAGATCGAGGGAACTTCACTTGAAAACGTCCTCACCCTTCCTTAGCCTCTCCGGACGCTTCTTCCTCACCACCGCCGACTCGCCGCTGGAAGTTTCCACACGGAGCACATTAGCGGATGGCTCGCACCTTCTTCCTCCTCGAACCGTAATCTTCGCCAAGACACCTTCTTCTCGCTTCATCTTCCTCGGATGAGGACGCTAAATCTACAACAAATCAATAGGCGCAGACTTGCACACGATCCTCCTCACCCTATTCAAGATGCTCAAATTGGGAGGTGCTCAAGTATCATGCACTTCCTCGATAGTCATGATGCGGATCCGGAACGAACGGACTCGATTAGGATTACTCCTAAAGTTATAACCTAGGTGCTAATTAAAGTTCGGATCTCTACCGAAGTTCGATTCTCGGCTAGCTCGACCCGGCAACGAGTTCCTATAACTCATGAGCTTGTCTTCGAGCCGCCATAATAACTCGCACATGCGACACTCGCAGTAATCCGGACGCCGGAGGACCGTAACTGAACAACTAACCAAGTAAGGAACTTACCTTGCTCTTCCCGACTTGGATGGGCGCTTGCTCCACCTCCAAAGATCATTATCATCCATGATCTCAATCTCCTGAGCTATCGGTTAAGGATATCGCCGAGTCATATCCTCAAATTTCCGGATTGATTTCGGCTATCACTTTTGACATCCTAGGGAAAGGAGAAAGCAATATCGTAAGCTTTAAGATGGCAATCCGAGAGGTCGTTATGTATATTAAAGTGGCCTAAAACCAAAACTAGCGGCTTTACTCGCAGCTTAGTTCGAGTCAAGATTACGCTTATTCGGCGTTAGTCAACATCAAGTACGTATCGTTATCAACTATACTACACATCATAAGCATACATCGGAGTAACTTGAAGATGAAAGGCAACAGATAATTTAATCATAAGACGAGACAAGTAAACGATTTGACTCGGATGATTAGAAAGAAGTGACTTGACTCGCACAGATCACGAGCTTCAACCGCCCTTCCTCGCTCGGATTGCCGGTAGTTGCTTCGATGTACTTAATGCAAAATTATCTCTAAACGATGAGAAACGAATCGCCAACCCTCTATTTATAGAGGGCCATATTGGGAACTCCAACCGTCATGATTTTGGATTTAATCTCCACCGTCGATCAAAACCATCAAACGGTATAGTACAATTATACCAAGTGAAATGACGAATGGGAACAACAAACTTACCTTCGGATAGATGAATACAACAACTCTCCCTCTCTCGGGCAAGATAACACGAGAGCTTCGAGTATCGCCTTCGGACGCCAAATGCTTATCACCTCAAAGATAACTTGTCCACAAGGAACCTCAGATACTCGAGCGATTCTCCTTCGGACCTTCCCATCACCACAGAGGTCGGTTCGGACGGAACATGCACCCATGGTCCGCCACCGTAGTTCATCAAAGGTACACTACTAATGTTCGAGCCCAAGACTTAGTCTCCGTTATAAATACCCTTTTTCTTTTTTTCTTCACTTCTGACCTTCAACCCAATCCCTCGGATGGCTTGATGTTTTAGAAAAAGAAAAAGGGGGAGAGACTAAGTCAATGGCCACACGGGCACGGAGTACACCCTTTTCAACGAGATCAAACGGATTGATCGAGAACGGATTCTTTCCTCAAAACAATTTCCCAAACCAATAGTTCCACAACTATCTTCTACTAAGATACTTGGAAACTAGGGGACATATGTTGATACGGAAATATGTCCAATCCATAAAGGACCTAGGAGCTAATCCTAAGGCATCCCAAGTCATCCAATGGATCCGAGGCATTTAGGTCCGAGCCAACGGTCCGATCCGCATCATCTATGGTCCCACCCACCCTAAAAGAAAGGGACAAAGGATTTGGACCGCAAGGCCCAACCCGAACCATAGGTCCGACCCACCTTGGTCCGAGCCTCCCGGAAAGGAGCATAGTGCTAAGTCGGCACCCTCTCCCAAGGACTCCGATATGGATGTCAACTTGAGCTCGAATCTAAGAGTTGGACAGGAGAACTTCCTCGCCTAACAATTGGTAATCGTCCGATCGACATCCGGACCGACCTCTCGAACTCGGGATCACGGCAGCACTCCAAATACATCCTCAAGAACTCTCCCAATAATGACCAACCACCCTAAAGCCCAAGATGGCATGGGCTAAAGCTTCATTATCACATGGGCCTCATCTCGTAATTGGTGGCTCAATCCTAGCCGCACACATGGCGCAATCCTAGCAAGGCCTTCCATTTTGATGATAGCCTATAAATAAGGCACACATCCCAACAAGTAAGCGAATGAACTTCACTTCGTACAAGTCATCTCGCTAGTCACATCACGATCCCGAGCCTAGTATATTACAGAGTTGATCCTCAGTCACTCTCGAGTAAAGTCTCATCCCATTGACACTCAAAGAAACCGGCACTAACCCCCCCCACTCAAGTGTGTCCTCACCAAGTAGTCGTCACGATTCTTACACCTCGCCTCATCCAAATGAGGAGCCCTCATCTTGGTACCCATTAGAAGAGTTAAATAAATCTAAGTAGTCAGAGTTACACCTCAACAAGGCCGAGTATGAAGCTTTGTTAGTCGGACTACGTCTGGCCAACTCCCTGCAGGTCCGACAGCTCAAAGCTTACACGGACTCACAGCTAGTTGAAGCCCAATTTTTTGGAACTTTTGCCACAAAATGTCCTTCGATGTTAAAGTATCTTGAGCTACTCAAGCAGGAAGCCAGCCACTTTGAGGAATTTACCCTGGTAAAGTTTGACAGAGCCTAGAATGAAAGAGCGGACGCTCTGGCAAAATACGCATCCGCAATGGGCCTCGACACGAGGAGAGTAATCCTACTCATCACATCGACTCATCCGTCATGAGTCTCAATTCAAATTGCCATGATAACCGACACATGAAGAAACCGACAACCGACATCTTTAACTATCTTAAGGACGGATCTCTATCACCGATCCAAGGAATCAAGGAGCATGCAAAGGTCGAGAACATATACTTTATATCGAGAAGATTTGTACAAGAGATCTTTTGTCGGGACTCACTTGAGGTGTTTGAGCCCGCAAGAAGCAAAGACTGTGTTGGAAGAGATACACAACGGAAGCTGCGGAAGTCATTCCGGGGGAAGAACTCTTGCCCAGAAGATCATACGACAAGGCTATTATCGCCTAGCATTGATAAGGATTCCGCCGACCACGCCAAAGATGCCCCGATTGTCAATATTATGCGAACATTCCACATCGCCTGGCACATCCTATGATTCCGCCAATCATAGTATGTCCGCTTGATCAATGGGGTATCGATATTGTCGGACTGCTCCTCGAGGGGCACTCAACAAGAAATTCCTAATTGTGGCCGTGGAATATTTCACCAAATGGGTAGAAGCGAGTCGTGGCAACCATTACGGAAAGTCGAAAAGGACCTTCATTTGAAGAACATCATTTGCCGCTTTCGCTATCCAAAGTTCTTGTCTCGGATAATGGTTCTCAATTTCGTGCAATAGCTCAAGGAATGGCCGCATCCTTCAAGATTGAACAACGCTTCACATCATTGGATATCCGCAAGCTAATGGACTAGCCGAGTCCACAAACAAGACAATAGTCAAGATCCCGGAAAGCGATTGAGAACTTTCCAAGAAAGTCAAGGACGACCTAGATGACGATTATCGGCTCATCGCATCACCGCACGGACTGCGACCAAAGAAACTCCATTTGCCTTGGTATATGGCTCGGAAGCGCTTATACCAAGTAAATTGTTGTCGAGACTATGAGGGTCCAAGAGTTCGAAGATTCCGCCAATCGCGAAGCCCGGATATTCGACCTGGACATGCTGGAACAGAAAAGAACTGAAGCACTGGCTAATATCCATAGGTATCAAGCAATCACGCCGAGCCTACAATAAGAATGTTCAGTAAAACATGCGTGTCGGAGACCTAGTACTCACGGCCGACATTTTGAGCAATGTTGGAAAACTCAAGCCTAAATGGGAAGGACCTTACAAAATTGTGAGCAAGAGTGAATGGGAGTTACTTAATCGAAGATGAGCGGGCACCCACTAAGTTGCATACATGGAATGCTAGAAACCTTTAAAAGTTTTACGATAGGATGGTACGCGAATCTCCGTCAGTCGTTTCGTTATTTTAAATTCCAACTATCCAGACACTAACTCCGCCTGCTTTTTTTGTTAACCTTTTTGTCATTGGCCATGTAGCCCGCAAGTTGTAATTGAATTTCCGGCAAATCAATACAACTTCTATCTTTCAATTCGTGCATCTGAGATTTAACATTCAAGTGACAAGAAAAGTCAAGCAATGAGTTTTATTCATAGATGAAACGAATCATACATAACTGCTTTTGCAAATACAAATCTCGGATCTTTATTCGGACCTACAAGATATGATACATAATCTATAGAGAAAGTCTCCGGAGATACGTCATCTCCCGTCGAGATTGTTCCCCTGTAAGGAAAAGCTTTTTCCATATCAATCGGAAAGTATAGTTTCCGTGGAGACCAGGAACTTGATCTGCCTGCACATGGAAAAATGGTTAAACATGACAGAATCTTTCAGGTATCACCGCATCATGGTGATGTAGATCCAGTCCGGGAGAACAAAGTACCAACAGTAATGGTATATACAAGTTTAAACGACCGAGATCTCGCTTAACTATCTTTAGAGACTCCAACTCTCTTGAAATCAGGAGACCATTACCATTTCAAGAAAGATTCGAGCCACTAAAGTAGGATTGGAAGAAAAGAGAAGAGGTCCGGCTTTAATGGTTTACTTCGAGCATCCAAGATAACCTTTCCCAGAAAAGAGACAGGAGCCATGGAGGGCAGACAAGCCAAAACGCAGAGATAGAAAAAGAAGAATTTGGGATCAGTTTACACGGTTTTGATCGGGTCGTCTTTTGATAAAACACTCCAACCAATCAACGTCCGCCACGCCAACAGATTGACGTCAGCAATGGGCTTGAGTCACCCGTTTGGGTCGAACAGTGTTGGGTCAGTTAAGTTATCCAACCAAACACAAACAAGCCCTTCAACCACGTCCGAGTTTGTATTTGCTGGTCATCTTACAAGAATAGGCGCGTCTATATAATCCGATGAAGTACGAATAAGAAAAAAGTGGCGATTTCACCTGATGAAAGTAGTCCGAATTTAATAAGCAAAATAATCCAAGCATAAACACACGGAATGTACAATCTGTCAAGGTCCGAGGACCATACATACTTCTACGGGGCATACCCCGCCTTGTCCCTTCAACGGATTCCGGAAGTTGAGCCTTGGACTCCGAGCCACCGCTTTGAGCCGACGAGCTTGAGCTCGACGAGCTTGTCGTCAGATTCGGATCCTCCCACGGATCATCTTCGCCATTCGCCCTTTCTTCCTCGCTAACCTCCGCTATCCCGGACATAGGGGATCGTCAAATCGAGAATGATCGGGTCATCCGCGATCCCTTTACCCGTAAATCGGCGGATGCATGGTCCCACAAGCACAGTTTACCCAATGCTCATATTCTTCCCCATCGGATTCCGACATCCTGAAGAAATCTGCCTCTTTTGAAAATTGAGTGTGCTAAACAAGGAGAGATTGGTGAAAAGTACAACAGTAATAAAGGAGCAGTTATCATCGTCTTATTTATAGTAGCGGTGGATCTTTACGACACCACGTGTCAATCATCCGACGATTGGGAAGATGAAAAGATGCGAATAATGATTATTTCACTGCTTTCACCTCCTCCCGCTAGAAGAATCACGATCCCAAAGAACGAACGGTCCGAGGATTGGAAAGACGATGGTTTTATTTCTACATCGACGCCATCAATGATCCGTTTCAAAAGTTGTGTATTTTATGAACAACAAATAGAAGGAAGCAAAGAAGATAGCAAGTAGTGATTCAAAAGTACGGGAAGCATAGCTCCATGGATAATTACTACAACTGAGAAGGAATCAAAGCATTGTACATGGCGACATTCCGCACCATCAAAGGATAACAAATTCAACAGGAAAATTCAACAAGTATGCAATTTTCACTGTGGCATACCCCGACATCTCACTGGGGATGCTTAGCTCGAACCCACTTCACCGGATTGAGGCAGATTGACGGAAGATGTGTTGGCGACGACTTCCGCGGCAAGGGATTCAGCGACCTCGAACAAGTTGAAATCCGCATCGAGACCAACGACCCGAGAAGGCATGTAGTACCAGTCCTTCAGGAAAGCCCGGTAGTTCTCAAAAGGTACAAAGCTTACCTTTGAGGGCGCCCCGACACACCTCGGGAGAAAGGGTCCGCTCTTGATCTCGATTTCACCTCCTCAATGACTAGTTCAAAACTCGCATGTGGCCAACCGCTCGTCCGAGACATTGTCCATGTGGACCTCCATGCCATTAGCATCCGCAGAAGGATCAACCTTCCGCTTCCAACAAAGTTCTGGAAGTAGCCCCAGACCGCAATGGCCGAGAGCGGATGAAAACCAATCTAGGCGGGAGGCATCGGACTTGTCCGCCATGAAAAACTCAAGGAATCCGAGTTCATAAAGTCACGACCAGCCTCAAGGCGGGCATATTGAGGCCCCGAGCAGATATCCTTTCGAGTCCAGAAGGCCTTCATCGACCCATCGACGAAATTCTCCCGCCAAAGAAAGTCCGACTTGATCTCTTCCCAGCTGGTCTTCAACTTATGGAACATTACTTCCTTTTCTTTTAGCTGCATTTCCAATCGCTTCACCTTCTCCGCCTCCTCCACGGAAGTGGCTATGGCCTTATGCAGATCCTCCTCAATAGTAGCCCGTTCGCCTTCTTCCACCGAATGGCTCGACGAAACATCCGAGCTGGAAGAGGTCCGCATGGATATAAGTTGTATTCCTATTATACTAAGAACAAGCCAAGGAAACCATGGAAAAGTTACTTACCCGCTGGTATAGCTCGTCAAGCCCTCCAACCCGCTCCACCTCAGGGAGTCCGCAGTTCGCCATACTCCTTATCGAGAGCAACTTGGTCATCAGCAGATGGTGATGGACGCTTCTTAGCCGCAAGGGATGCCTCCGAGGTTGCTCCCCTCAGGCCCCGACGCTATGGCATCCTCAGATCAACACCTCACGGGTGCCGGGCACCAAGCGGTGGCTTAGGAAGTGGCACTGAGTGGAAGGGCCTTTGCCCTTCGGGCACCACCAAGGCTCGTGGATCTTCTCCGCCTTGTTCCGCCTTTCCTCATATGTAGCAAACACAAGATTTTTCGGATCCGCCATCTAAGACCCATGGATGTGTTGATGATTTTGGTCCTCTAACCAAATGCACTTCCAAGGCTTGTTGTTCCTCCGCAATCTCTTCTTTTCATGGAGCATCGAGATGATATACTCAAACCAGAGTCTATTAATAAAATTAAGGTGTCGATAAAGACATATAAAGGATGAATTACCGAATCATGGAAATGCATGATCAAAACAGAGCACTCCAAAGAAAGAAGAGCACAAATCCTAAAAGTTAAAAATCCCATCAAGTTCGTCTTCCTCCAACTTCCACAAATATTGGTCACCAAGACAAGTAAGGCAAATGTCGATGATCAATCCGTGAAACAGTATGTGGGTGGGTCATTCTTCAGGATCACCGCCACCCACGAGCCACGTTCTAAGGGGGCGCCAATGTATAGTCTCCTTAAGAACTTTGTCGGCAGCCCCATTGCTCGTTGTCTCTGACATCCTGTGCTCAGGCCATCCGCAAAAATGTACTTATCCCACCACTTCAACCCCAAGGAAGAAATGGAGCTCAAATGAAGTTGTAGGGTTTTCTAGGTACAAAAGTATAAAACAGGGATTTTGACTAAAGGTAACATGGAAAAGTCATAAAGTTCTCAAATTCATCACGCCTTCTTTTTATAAAAATGATTTAAACAAATGAGGTTATCCAAAGACTTTGGGATAACTCGACTGACCGATCCCGATGTGGTTCAGATATGCTTTATCTCCGCGCAATAGGGACCTTCCATCCACAAGTTTAAAGCTACTTCATGCACGACATGTACCAAGGGCGGATTGTAAAATGCATGTCCTGCTCTAGAACCATGATTTCAACAGACTCAGGAATCTCCCACTTCCGCCTCCACTCGGGAATGTCCTCAGCCTTAACCTTCGATGAGCAAGTGGGGAGAAGCCCGTCCGCATTTAACTCTCCAAATTCATCCGCTATCACAACGGCGGACGCAGGACGAGGGAATTTGATTCTTGTGGCCTTTGTACCATGGCCTCTACCAACGGAAGATTGATTGAGCTGACGCCGCAGATGTAACACAATCCGACGACCAAGGCCTTCAAGGGCGAGCGAATGGAGAGCCTTCCTCTCCCTCCTCCTCATCCTCATCCTCTTCTTCTTCACCATCTTCCTCCTCCTCGCCACCTTTGGGTCTTCCGGATGTGCTCAGTTGACGGATCTGCTTCCGCCACAACACGGTCCTCTTCCCAAATTTCAACATTCCACTTCGTCGACCTCCGACCATCGCCGCCTTCCCGCCACCGAGGTTCATTCGGATCAACTGACGCTCCAACACCACCTATGGTCCGAGATCGACTAGCGACCTAGTCCCAGCAACATCTCCTCGCCCATCGCTACGCCAGTTGAGTTTCATCGCACCACGGACTCTTTGTCCAGCATTGAGTCCCCGGAAGACACAAGGTCCACAACCGATAATCTCCCACGGACGTGGTTAAGTCCACGGACTCGACCACGTAGTTTACTCCATCATTGTAACCTCGAGCCTCGTGGTCGGTTCGACTATCGCCCCGACATCCTAGGCGTATGGAAACGGGTCAAAAACGATAGTTGTGATTGTCTGAGAGTTAATTTAGATGTCTTATTAAGTCAAGCGATCTGACGAAGTTCTACTTTACCAGATTTTCTGCATGAAGTATAGTCTCAACACTATGGGCACTAACCTTGGCACACAGAGATATGCCATCGGCACTATTGTCTACCCTACCCAGCACGTTAACAGGGACAATTTACGAAAGACTGTGTGCCAATCGGCACCAACACATCACCAAATAAGCATGCATTATCAAGTTTTGGTTACATTGGACATGACATACGAGACGAATCAACAAGTTACCAATGAAGAAGATTAGTACGCTATAGCACAATGGAGGAGTGTTCCAACTAAGGCTACTACTGAAACCTACCGCTAGCAGCATTTGCAACCACAGAATCAACAATTGGATATTCAAGCAAGGCAAAAACATACAAGCATGCAGCAAGCATATCGCGAAAATGAGAAACCTCAGGAGGAATTGAGGCGTACTTACTTGACAAAGTTGACTTGATAAGCTTGAACGGACGACGAAGCCTTGCTAGCTCTCCAAGGGTACGAATCTGAACTGGAAATCCCAAGATTTTGCGAATTTCAGTTGCTCGGTTCAATCTTTGATTGCTCGAATTGCTTGAGAGTCGCTCTGAGTTTCGATGTGGCTAAAGTGTGAAAGTGACTGATGGGCTGACTATTTATAAGGGAAATTTGGGGAAAGCCAAGAGTCACATCACTTGGATTCGAACCCCAGCCGTTGATGTTCTCAATCCAACGGTTGTGCCGGTTCGCAAGTGGATAGCTAACAGTGCATCGCATTTAATGCACTGTTACACCTTCAGCTGCACAAGCAAGAGTGAGTCCAACTCCGTAAGCTTAAAAGCTAGGAGATGCTTTCAAAGGTTGGGATTCGTTTATGTCAAATCCCGACCTTCAATTTCACTGGATTCTCTTAAAATGGAGAACCGGAAATAATGCTCAACATTTTCCAATGAGAAAGTAAGTATTCTGACTTACCTTGAGATCATCATTTACCATACATTCATTGCATCATTCTTAAAGTTCACTGTTTTTGTACAGTGTTACATCAATAGTTAACTTAATAACTCCTTTTGTTTGTTTTAGGGTATTCTTGTAATATTGCCTTCTTCACTAATCTTTAACCTAGTTCGACGGTTGTAGTTTCTTGTGTTAACAGTTGAAGATTTGAGATTTGGAAGAAACAAAGGAGTCCTACTTAGCTCATGATTAATGGAAAAAGATCATGATTGAATTCTTTAAAGAAAATATCTTGGACTAAACGATTGAAGATTTGATAAGCATGGAAAGTAAAATCTGGAAGATATGTCCTGGTAGAAGAACGATGCTATATATACAAGGTCAAGGACGCCTTTCAAAGTAACAAGAAAAGAGTGATCATTTGCAAGACATTATTGAAGTTACTATGTGTTTACTAGACTTTGCGGTTGTAGTTTGATAAAGAGTGTTTCTCGATCATCTAGGTTTGACTAGATTCGCAACTATAGAATAGGTAGCACTATTCTACTTAGTTTGGTTTTGCGCTCAAGGTTTCAATTTGTGGAAACTTGAATACCGCTTTTGATAAATTCACTTAATCAATATAATGAATATTTGCCTTTACCGGTATATATTATACCTAAGAAAAACAACTCGAGTTCTATAGTTTATTTATGTTGTATTGTTTTCCGTTTGAGTCATCATTACATTAACAGTTATATCAACATTGATATATACTGTTGTGTGATTGCAGTTTAGTATAAGTCCAAGTCCTTATGTTCTTTCAATTGGCATCAATAGCCAGACACTTAATCCATAAGTGTGTGGATTTTGTACTAATTATGGATAATATTAATCCAAATGCGAATAGACTGCCAATACTTGATGGCACAAACTATTTGTATTGAAAACCATACTAAGAACTCACATCAAATCAATTGATGTACGCTCTTGGAAGTCTGTCTTGGAAGGGTACTAGTTTCCGATGCTACCACCAAATGTTGATGGTGATGTAGTACTAAAACATGAAAGCCAATGGACTGGAGACGAATGGACTGAGTCTGCATATAATGAAAAGGCACTCAGTGCTGTTTTCGGCTATGTAGACTCCCATATATTCATGTTGATCCAGAATTGTACCACTGCCAAGAAAGCTTGGGAAATATTACAAACTCATTGTGAGGGAGATCAAAGTGTTAAAAGAGAGAAAAGCTAGATTGCTTTGGAGCCAGTATGAGAGGTTAAGAATGGGTGAAGATGAAACCATCACAACCTATTTCGAAAAACTCGGGACAATCTTGAATGAATGTCAACTACTTGGTGATCCTATCTCTAACAAACAGCTTGTCTATAAAGCTGTTAGAACTTTGTCCTCAAAATTTGAAACCAAGCAAATCAGCGTTTGAAGATACCAAGCATTCGCTACTATGGACTTCAATGCTCTAATGAACAACCTCAAAACTATGATATGAGTTTGGAGGAACAAAAGAGTAATAAAAACAAAGCCATCTCTTTGTATACAACTTCCAAAGGAAAACAGAATGTATGAAATGATGTGAGTGATAGTGAGGATTTATCTCTTGTTGCTTATCAAAAGGATTACAATAATCTTATCAAAAAGTTTAATAGAAACAAACCTTTAAGGCTCTTCTTCTCGAGAAACATGTCAAAATCTGTTAATCTTGCAAAAAATGATCCTAAAGCTCTTGAAAAAATCCAATGTTATGAATGCAAAGGGTGGGGTCATTACAAACATGAGTGTGTTAACACCTTAAGGAAAGCTGGAAAATTGTATTTTGTGAGCATGAGTGATGATGAGGATGAGGACGAACAGGCTAATGAATCATCCGGTGCTGTACTGAAGTTATGAAAATGATCAGTGTTGGTTCAACAATGATAACAACAACTCACTGGACCAAACTGTTTATCTAGATTATGATGACTCTAACTGTGTGGATGAATTAAGTGCAAATTGTGTCACTGACTTTAACCTGAGATGCTTTCTAGGTTCTCTTGTGTCTGATGCAAAATACCCCCATGAAGAGGAACTTACTCAAGAATAGATGATTGAGGAACTAACAAAGATGTATGAAGAGTTGATTGAGAAATTCAAACAGATGAAGAGATCTGTGAAACCACTGGAAAGAGAGAATTATCAGTTTAAAGAGACTATTGTTCACTTGGAGATTGCACTTACCAGGAGAGAAACAGATGTTGAAAAACTTCTGACAAAATTGCACAAGGCTGAATCAATCATTGCTAAATGGAACTCGAGTTCTTCCAAGCTCAGTGAGGTAATTGATCAAGGTAACGAAGGAACAACTGGTTTAGGGTATCAAAACCTTACTTGTGAGGCTACGGTTGATACTGACTGTACCTAAGACAAGACAAAAACCTTTAGTTTCCTAAAAGATGCTCCTATTTTTGTTAAAGAAAATGATGGCAAGGTTAAAACTCACAAGAAAACCTTTGTCTGTCAATTCTATTTGAAAACTGGGCATAAGAAACCTTTTTGTTACCTTTACAAGAAGTCTTTGGATAAAACTCAGAACCCAAACACTGAGGAGTGTTCATGTCAAGCCATTAAGAAAACTAAGAAAATTGGTGGAAAAGCTTCGTGTTCTAGAGTTTTGAATGTTAAAACAAGCGTTGGGTCAACATCCTCCGAAAAGCCCAAGAAAAATACCGTAATGGTTTGGAAACCAAAATTGAGTTGGTCATTATAGTCAGGTTCCGCCGCTCTTCTAACAATGCAGGATTATGGGTTGATAATGGCTCCAAGGACATGACTGATACCACATATTCCATGGTTGACAATTCTCCCGAATCTATGTTTGAAGATCATGCTTTGTGTTGAAAGCAAGGTGTAATCGGATCAAACCTAAGCACTAGAAGTGTTGATGACAATGTTACTTCAACCTCGACCTTGTTGACATCATAATCCATCATTTCTGTAAGGTTAAATCTTTTATTGAGTATGTCTCCGGCACTACAAATCATGTTTTATGTTTTTTAAAATAAAGAAATACTACTTCCACTGAAGATAGTATTTACATTTGGACAGGTGAGTTTTATAAATGCACAAGTGAAGGTGAGTTTTCCTAGGAAGAAACTTGGTATCATGGTTTAGTAGAAAACGAATTGATGTTTACATATCTATTCTTTGAACATAGATGTGCGGTCTCTAGTAGTCAGGTCACCAATCGCCTTCGTGAATTGCATGATAACTGATTTAGATGGCATGAGTGACAATGTCCTAATAGGTACAAGTAGTTACCCGAGTAGGTACAAGTTGTTGATACCCATCATACCGATTCCCAAAACAACTTGGTAAGTCAATAGGTGTGAGAGAATTTTGGTCCACAAGAATCTCTCATTTTTGTACTACTTGATTAGAAAGGTTGATTACACTGTTGACTTAATATCACACTCCAGCGGTGCATTTTTGTTTGTGATGTATTTTCATGCTTATCTGTTTGTCTTTCTAGATAGTTGTTTTTGACCAGACTGTTAGGCATCTTGCTTGAAGAAGGGTACTTGGAAAGTCTTTGAATCTTAATACTGGTGTTAGCACATTTCTTTCTTCTATGGCTTATCGTAGTTTTGTGTCATGGAAGCAAAAAGATGGAAAAGAGCCCAATGGAGGCCAATGCAAAAGAGCCCAATGTAGGCCAAATGGAAAAGAGCCCAATGGAGTCATATTTTTTACTTTATTTACTGGCAATCTCTGGGTTTACCTCAGTTCCTTAATTTTTTGGAATTTTGACTCTCCAAGACTACATTGAGTCATTTTTTTGAACTTAAACAAAGCCCAACACTTGCTTCTTGTTTTTAAAATTCTGCAGTCATGTGCTTATCTCTTCTCTTCTCTTCTCCTCGTGCTTCGTTCGCTTAAAAGTTCGGTGTTTCTAGGCCAAGTATTCCCTCTTCAAGTGAGATATTGCATGTCTTAATTGGTTTTGTTTTTACTTTGAGTTTTTTTTTTTTTTTTTTTAGTTGGTTTTCATGAGGGAGTGGATATCTGCCAGAAGAACATCCGTGTTTAGGCTAAAGGCACCATTGATTCAACAATAGCTGCTTAAACTTTGGTTTGTCACTTGAATCATGATACTAAGAGTTTTTCAAAAGTAAGATTTTCAATCACTTGTGTTTGTGATTCTACTGTTGTCTCCAACTTTGTCTATTTTTAAGAAGAAAATCTTTTATTTATAGTGTTGATACGGACATGTGTCCAATCCGTTAAGGGCGCCATAGAGCGTGTCCTAAAGCGCATCAAGGCTGAGATATTTATTCATTGCTAGTCCGACCTTCGAATGGTCCGACATAAAGGAAACCATCTCAGGTCAACTAGTATTTACAAGTCAGCACGCCATTTCAGCTAGGTCCGACCAAGCTTGATGGATGACTTCCAAACCTGACAAAAGGTCACATGGTCCTTCCAAGTACCACAAACTGTCAGTTCTAAGATGCTAAACGGATCGGACGAGAGAATCTCGGACGCCACCATCACAGTAAGACCAAACTTATATAACAGAACCAGTGAGACACTTCCGTGGAACGCTAGGTCCGGACACCTTGAGTTGCCTAGGGCCAGATCAACCAAGCATACAGATCTGTCCAAGGAACTTACATGGAACCAACATGAGGAACAGTATTCTCAGAGGGAAAGGTCCAAACTACCCTCCCAGGCCCATTGATTAGTATTGGATTACTATTCACTAATGGGCCAAAGGTAGCATTGGTGTCCAAATCTGAAGCATACACTTGGCATCATCTTGTGGGCAATCTCATAAGATACGATAACTATAAGTATAGCACAAGGTCCAAGACCTTAAGGTAAGTCACAATTCCCATGTGATAAGTGTTGATACGGAAATATGTCCAATCCGTCACAAAGGACCCAGACCAATCCTAAGGCATCCCAAGTCATCCAATGGATCCAAGGCACTTAGGTCCGAGCTAATGGTCCGATCCGCACCATCTATAGTCCGACCCACCCTAAAAGAAAGGGACAAAGGATTAGGACCTGCAAGGCCCGACCGAACCATAGTCCGACCCACTGGTCCGAGCCTCCCTGGGAAAGGAGCATAGTGCTAAGTCAACACCCTCTCCGACCCAAAGACTCCGATACGGATGTTAACTCGGATCCAGCATGACCATCTCATAGGCTACCTAGCAAGTGGGCACCAAAGAGTGAGATGTCCGAACCCATGGGCTCGAATCGAAGAGTTGGATGACAGAGGAACTTCCTCGGTGACAACTGTGTTGTCCGGATCAGACATCCGGACCGACCCTCCGAACACGAGATCTCGGCAGTAGTCATCACATCCTCAAGAACTCTCCCAATAATGACCAATTACCCGTAAAGCCCAAGATGGCATGGGCTAAAGCTTCATTATTGGGCTATGGGCCTCATCTTAGCATTGGTGGCTCAATCCTAGCTGTACATGGCGCGATCCTAGCAAGGCCTTCCATCTCAATGGTAGCCTATAAATAGGGCACATATCCCAATAAGCACAGATTTCAAGTAAGTCACTTGAACAAGTCTTCTCGCTAGTCACATCACGAGCATTATCTGAGTCGATCCTCGCCACTCTCGAGTAAAGTCTCATCCCGGTTTGACACTTAGCAAACCTGCACTAACCCCCCCACTCAAGTGTGCGAGGTCTCACCGAGTAGTTGGTATTGGTTCTACGCCGATCCTCACCTAGAAAGGAGCCTCATCTTGGCACCATTGGGAAGAGTTAAATAAATCTAAGTGATTGTGGAGTTAGACCCCAACATTTTGGCGCCTGTGGGAATCTTTACAAAAGTCCCGTTCTCTTCAAGAATGGCAAAACAAGAAGGTCCGAAGAACCAACGCCACTACCGTTGGCACGCCACTCCTAGACAAAGGGGAGACCTCCCACCGAAGAGGAGGAGTGACAAGAGTCTTGACAAGAGAAGTGGCGACGATCCGGTGATGGCCATACCGCCATCTTTCTTGACGAGGAGAGCTACTAATCCACCAAGAGTGGTCCAAACACTTGGGGACGAAGGATGTTCCTCCGTCAGAACACATGGTCCTCCCTGGTAGAAACTTTACCTCCCAAATGGATGATCATCCGTCCAAATGAAGTTGGATTGAATGAAAATCAATTTGGCCTCGTACTCACCGCTATTCAAGGGTGTTTTGATCAAACAACCTCCACCTCCTCAACCCACTCCGCTTTGGCAATCCCAAGACAAGTGAACTCGCTCAATCCGTAAACGAGCACCGTCCAATCCAACAAAGGTGGGAGAACAAGCTCAACCGGAAGATCTCGAGACATCTTCTCAATAGAGAGGTTGCTTCTCATGAGCAACGAGGAGAAGTCGAAGTGCCGCGAAGTAGACGGTGGAAGCCGGTCACGAGGAGCTCAACAACAAGTGCACGGAGATCAAATGGCAGAAAGTACCCCGATTGTTCCAGTCAATGATCTCCCTCCAGATGTAGCCATCAACCCCAGGACCGGTGAAAGACTGACAGCTGAGCAGATCTACCTCCAACAAAAGTCTTTGGAAACACAAATTGCCACCTTGAGCAGAATGGTCAAAGCACATGAGAAGGTGGTAGTTAAAACTCCCAATCCTCTGTGCGATGAGATCAGAAAAGAAAGAAAGTGCCCCGATTGTGTTATCCCAAACCTTGAGCACTATTATGGAGATACTTGCCCCGTAGGGCATCTCACTAGGTACGAGAGTAAGATGGAAAGCAATGGACTCAACGACAACATGAAAGCTCTCAACTTTTCCACCACACTCTTTGGAGAAGCAATGGATTGGTGGACCTCATTACCCAATGGTTCCATCAAATCATATGCGGACGTCGCCTCCCTTTTCCTGAAAAGGTTTGAGAAGGCGAAAAGAAGGAAGAGATCAGTTGAGCACCTGGCTGGCATAATCCAGAGAGAGCATGAGGACCTCAGAACCTTCCTCGACCGCTTCAACGCTGAAGTGCGACAGGTAGAGCCGCATAGTATCAATGAGCGAGTCCGACACCTCTATGCCAACACTTATAATGATGAGCTTAGAAGGAAGCTTTCCAACGAAGAAATCACCACTGAAAAGTACTTGGAAGAAATCTGCGAAGGAGTCTTGTATGGAGAAGATTACCGAAGAAATGTCCCGATAAGAGCAGGGATCAAGAGGGGAAAAGAACAAGTACGACAGGAATTCCCTTCTCGTCAAGGAAAGTTTGAGCCAAAAAGAGATCTCAGGACAGAAAAGAACTTCACAGAGAAAGAACTCCACCGGAAGGTTTGCGAGTATATCGCCTCAATGCACCAAGATCCGACATCTTGGCCTCTATTGTTGAGAAGGACTTGGACATACAATGGCCTAAACCGATCAAGAGCAGCAAGAGGAGTAAATTCTCTAAAGACTACTGTAGGTTCCACAAACAGAAAGGTCACCCAACTGAGGATTGCATCCAGTTGAAGACAGAAATTGAAAGGCTAGTAAGAAGTGGGAAGTTGAAAGAACCACCAGTTGAAGATGAGCCCTCCAGGCATCGAAGGAATGAGCAAAGAAGAGAGGAGCGTGGTTACAACCTCCGATGGGCTTTACCACCGCCTCCCTTGAGATCCCACATCGGCAGCCCAAAGGTATCAAGGTTACGCGAAGAGGCAGAATGGAGAATCTCCCCTCGTTGGAGTTATCAACGCCATTGTGGGAGGACCAACAAGGAGATAGCGAAATGCAAGAGAAAGGACCGCAACACTTAAGAAACAACGATGTGGCTTACGCCCACCCGACTTTGAAAGGCACAAATGCAATCACCTTTGACGATAGAGAGATCCCCCACCAACGTCTGGCGAGGAGATCTCAAGGACCCGATGTCCCTTTGGTTGTTTCTCTAGTGATTGCCACTTACAAAGTCGACAAGGTATTGATCGACACGAGCTCCTCGAATGTCATATCGAAAAGGGTCAGAGCAAATGCACTGGGCAAATACAATATGGACGAGTATACACCTCACTAGTAGGTTTTGAGGGTCGTAGTTCGCCCATTAGAAGCATACCACTGCAAGTCTCTATGGGCACCTTCCAAGCGGTGACCAGACTATTCTCTTCGTAGTAGTTAGCCTTCGACTATAATGTGATCTTGGGCGCCGGGACTTAACGATTGAGCAATTGCCTCACCCTACACAATAGGGTAAAGTTTCCAACCGAATGGCGTGGGGAAGAAATGGGCAACATCGGAGAAACAGGAATGTTACATCATGTCGACCAGGAGCCAGAACACATCCTTTCGGTCACCAAGGGCCCTCTTAACCATTCTTCCAACACTCGACACCACCAAAAGAAGAAATTGGTATTGGGTCGCTCAGAAAAGTTCCCAAGGCACTAGGATAGAATCCCATGAAGCCTTGAAAGAGGTCCAACTGGTGAAGGAAATCCAGAGAACAACTCGGATTGGAGCAGAGATAAGCACGGAAATAGGCGAAAGCTCATCACCGCCTCCGGGACAATCGCGACATCTTTGCTTGGAGCACAGATGACCTCGAGGATAGACGAGGATCACAGTTCACCGTCTGAACATGGATCCTACGGCCAACACATCCGCCAAAAGAGGAAAGATTTTGGGCGATTGAGGATGCTATCATAGCGAGAGGAGGTTGACAAATTGATGAAAGGGGTCATATCGAAGAAGTCGATACTGATTGGTGCGCAACGTGGTCCTCGTCGAAAAAGCTCCGGAAAGTGGAGAATGTGCAATGACTTCACTAGACTCGATAAGTTTTGTCCAAAAGATCCTATCCATTGCCGCGCATAGACCAATTTGGTTGATTCCCTCGCGGGATGTGCACTTCTAAGCTTCATGGATGCATACCAAGGCTTCTACCAAATTAGGATGGCTCGAAGACATCGAGAAATGGCATTCTTTGCGGAGGAGTCTATTGCTTCAAGGTCATGCCCTTTGGCCTCAAGAATGCAGGAGCTACTACCAACGGTGGTAAATAAGATGTTGAAGGAAGAATTGGGAAAAACCATGGAAGTCTATGTGGATGACATGCTCTTGAAAAGCAAGACTGAAGAGGAGCACATCGAACACCTCAACAATTGCTTTTCCATTCTCCGGAAGTATGGAATGAAGCTGAACCCTGAAAAGTGCACTTTCGGGGTAAAAGGAGGAAAATTCCTTGGCTACATGGTCAGAAAGAGGCATCGGTGCTAACCGGAGAAGATAAAGGCAATCATAGATGCCTTGACCCCAAGACCATCAATGAAGTTGAAGCTTCTAGGAAAGGTGATGGCGTTGAGCCGTTTTATCTCGAGGTCCGCCGAGAAGAACCTTCCTTCTTGAAACCTTACGGAAAGGAAACAAGTTCGAGTGGACAAAGGAGTGCGAAGAGGCCCAGAAAACTTGAAAAGTATCTCCTCTACTTTATACATCTAAACCCATGGAGAATGAAACTCTTTATCTCTATTTGGCTACCACCGATGAAGCGATGAGTTACATCTTTGATACGATTACAAGACAACGAGCATTTACCAATTTACTATTTGAGCAAAGCGCTTGTGGGATCGAAGTCGATATGTCGAGGTGGAGAAGCTTCGCCTTCACCTTTGGTTTATACCATGCGGCATTGAAGCCTTACTTCAAGTCGCATCGGTTGTGGTCCTTACAAATGAGCCACTCAAACATGTCTTGGAAAAACCGGATCGGTCGGGCCTTTATCGAAATGGGCTATTGAGCTAAGTGAATATGATATTGGCTAAGCCCCATCGCGAAAGCACAAGTCTGGCCGACTTCACGGTAGACTATCCGGAGAAAGTAGAAAAAGAGCGAAGACTCGGAAAAGGCCGGTCATGTGGTGATAGCGGATCAAGGAATCAAGTGGAGGAAAGAAGTGAAGAGACCTGAGGCTAGCATCCGACTGTGACTCGATATCACCAACCTATGGAGGATTCACTAAGAGTGAGGCACATGTTTCTTTTGGATGAAGAACTCGATATCTCGACAATGCATCTTCGACAAGAAGCGGAAGGTTGAGAAAACACCCACTCCACTCTGGAGGAAAGGAAGGAAGCAGAGAATGTTGGACATTACAAGTGGATGGATCATCAACCGGACGGTTGGGAGGAATAGGAGTTTTCCTTGAAAGTCTGAAGGAGCCAAGCTCGATGCGCCATCACCCTCAACATTAAGGTGACGAACAACGAGGCCGAGTATGAAGCACTTATCACGAGCCTAAGGATGGCGAAAGCCCTTGGTGAAAAGAATCAAAGCCTACCGCAGTTATTTCGTGCGATCCAGTTCTCGGATCCTTTACCACGAAAGGACCTAACATGATCAAATACTTGGAGCTCCTCAAAAAGAGGTTGAGCACTTTGAAGAATTTACTCTCGACCGGTTTCAGAGAGTGGAATGAAAAAGCCGATGCTCTCGAAATGCGCCTCGACCTTAGGAGCTTTGGACACGAAGTGTCATCTAATGACCGCCAGAATCCTCCTGGCGAACCCAGCGGAGATGTTTCTCTTGAGCACGAGAAAAGCGGATGACGATATATTCCGTTACCTCGAGGATGGTACTTTACTGTGGATCTAGAGAAGCCGGGAAGATTCAATGTCGAGCAGCGGATACTTTATTACGAAGAAGACCTCTACAAGAGATCCTTGACGGAACTCACTTGAGGTGCCTAGATCCTCGGGAAGCTGCGATGGGCGAGATCCACGCGGAAGTTGTGGAAGTCACTCTGGGGAAGAACCTTGGCGCAAAAATCATAAGGCAAGGATACTATTGGCGACCATCGATATGAATGACGCCCGCCCGCCCTTTTCGCGAAGGCCCGATACTATGCGACATACCGCCGTCCTGACCCTATGATTAGTCAATCATAGCTTGCCCGTTGATCGATGGGGTATAGACATAGTTGGTCCCTTTCCACGAGCGCATCGGAAGAAGTTCTTGATAGTGGCGAGAATACTTCACTAAGTGGGTCAAGGCTGGCGGTGTCAACCATCACAGGAAGCGAGTTCGGACATTCATACGGAAGAACATCATCTGCGGTTTGGACTCCCACGAGGTTAGTTTGAACAATGGGCGAATTTTCTAGGTCGAAATTTGAAGGTGGCTCCACTCCTTCAAAATAGAACAACGCTTTACTTAGTTGGCCACCCCGAGCGATGGTCAAGTGGAAGCCACCAGCAAGACCATAGTCAAGATTTTGGAGAAAAGGTTGAGAACTTCACAAGGCAATTGGGCGGATGATCTTGGCGGCCCTTTAGGCATCGAGCAACGACTGAGCGCTACACAAGAAACACCTTTCTCCTTGGTCTATGGATGCAGGCGGTCATCCCTTGAGGGCGGTGGTAGCAACCATGAATCCTAATACAACCCAGTTGGTAATGAGCTCGCAAGGATCTCGACCTTGAGCTCCTTGAAGACAAGCGATAAGGCATTGGCGATATCCTTGACGCAAGCCATTTGCTCGAGCTTCTGATAAGCGTGTCTTTCCCAAGGAAATACAAGTTGGAGACTTAGTCCTTAGAAGAGCGATATACTAAGTCATGTGGGAAAACTTAAACCCAGTGGGAAGGGCCATACAAGGATTCTTTGGAGCAAGAGTTAATGGAAGCTTGAACTAGAGGATGAACAAGGGGCCTTGAAGAGAACTTGGAATGCGAGAATCTCCGAAGTTTTACACTTAGAAGTATGTAGCATTGTCACCTTCCTCTATCTCGTCGACTTTTTTGTGTTTGGTTTTTTTTGAAAAAGGCCTCATGACCCTCAAGTTATGTCTGATTTCCGTCAATCAATACAAGCTGTGATTTCGTAAACATTAGCGGTAATCATGTCCTCGGGGATATTTAAGCGCTTGATCCGGACCTAGTTCATACATTGATCCGGATCGGACTAGAACAATCAACGATTGTCAAACCTTGACAAAGGAAACGCTTTTATTACAAGATGCGAGTTACAAAGTCGAGGTCGAAGAGCCCAAATCGAGCTCACAAACACAAGCCCTACTATCTCTTTTCTACTATTACAGCGAAGCTTCCCGATTAACCTAAGCTACCAAATCAAACCCCATCCGAACAAGCTGTCATTGCATCTATCGGTGCCCGAAGGAAGAAGAACTATACCATCGAACCTTGATTACTCCTTGGCGAAGTTTGAAAGCCCCTTGGACGGTCGAAGGTTTAACGACACCGGACTATGTAACTAGGCCATTCATTGATTACGGAAAGATATTTCATCACTCCTAAGCGACGAAGCTCGAACTGCTGTGACCATCCGGATCGCATCATACTAAATACCATGAACACACCCAGATTGACATATTTGGAAGCGATCAGCCGGATCGTCGGATCCAAACAAGTCATTCGGAGGCCCCATTGGTCGAGTCCCAACAAGACCGGCATTATGGGGACTCCGTTCGAGTGCAAATAGCTCCCTCGAGCATTCAATTACGGAACCGATACCAATAAAACCAAGCTGCTCGGACGAAAGACCTAAGGTGCGAGACAAACGAGTCACCAAAAAGGTTACTTCCGAAGGTCCTCAATGATCCGAATCCGAACAAGTTCAGCATTGTTGGGGACCCCATTCCAAAATTGCAAATAGCTCCCTCGAGCATTCAATCATGGAAATGGGTCATCAACAAAACCAAACGCTCGGATACACATCCTCGAGGATGAGCTAAGAGACCTATTCAAGGTGACAAGTCTCCCTCCATCAGAAATGAGCAACTAGAACCTGACGGGTTTGGTAGACAGCCTTCCAATATTTCGGGCGGTTTCTTATGACCAAACCACGAAATACTGGAAGGGATTCTACCAAACCAATTCTGCCGATTTGTCGCCCCCCGGGCGCATAACCAGAGCGGATTGCCCCGGATGCATTGAGATTCAAAACCAACTATTTGAAGATCCCGAACCATCCGCTAATCTACCTCTCCGGGGCTAAAAGTCACGAATAAAGACCATAGCCGGAGAAAGAAGATTTGACGATCGGAGGAATTGTTGAGCAAAAATTTCTTTTGAGCCGACTCGTCAATCGGACCGTATTCAGAGATCGAGCGGCTTTCGAGCAAACTAATTTCCACGACTCTCATCGAAGAACCGGCCGGGTAGACTTAGAAGCATCGGAGAAACCCTTGGGGCGAGATCACAGGCGAGAGTAATGGCATAAACATGCTCCTGCCGCTCGGACTCGAGCTCCGAACCTTTGATTACTATAAAAGTAGCGATGTCTTAATCAAAAGCCGTACAAAGTTGGAGTATATATAGAAAGAAGACGATTGGAAGCGGACCGTGTCCCATATTCACGGAGATGGGTTTGGGCGCATGGGCCTAACTCTTGACTTCCAGGCTGACCCAATCCATCCACGGTTGAGCATACCGACTATGCTACTCACTCGGATGTACCAAGCTGGGCTAACATAACAACATCCGAAAGCTGTGATTACGTCTGAGACACCTATACTTGATAATGATTATCTTTTCACTATCTCACAAGTGCATGACTCGGAAAGACACACAAGTCGGCGTCGGATCGTCTTAACTTATCACGTCTGAGGGTCCTTGTTCTCGGCGACCACTCTAAGCGTGGCCCGGACCATTCGCGATCCGTTTATTTTATTATAGCTTCCGATTCGGATGGGTACAGCGATTGATCGTCCCCAAGACCATGACCAAATTTGAATCAGGCGGACTAATGTCTGGCGGTATGGATCTCAAGGTCGAGTCCACTATCCGAGTCTGAGAGTTGATGAGTTACTATGCAAATTAAGCGTGCGAGGAGGAAAGCGACAACAATAGTATATTGGCCACAAAAATAGTTCCAGCCATTAAGGGCCCGAACGACAACATTCATCAAAAAAAGAGTATGTTTGTACAAACAAAGATGATGGGCAAAAAGCGACAAACATTTCTTTTTTGGCGGAGGCACCTATTACAAGAAATCGGGGCATTCCCGTCTTCACTACCTCCGCTTTCGGACGAACTAGGTTGAGGCAGAAGGGCCGCCAAATATCCTTCTCAGGGTGCTTGACCTTCTTTGTTGGGCTATCCTCCGTTCTCTCGACCTCGACCTCTTCGGAAGGCGGACACTCTTCCATCAGTCGAGGTGTGATCAAAGCCTTGGGCAGGGCCGGGCAAAGTCGTGATCTCGGTTGTGCTCAGTGGTCCTCAATGGAGCAACGATGGACATGAGCACGAGGGCGAAGGATGGGAGATACGGACCGCCATGGTTGTACTTCTTGCCCTCAGGCTAATGCATGAAACCAGCTCCACAAATTCACACTTGACAAATGCGCATCCGGGACACCCTCCGAGGAAGTCCGAGCCATCTCCATTCTTAAAGGCGGATACCCCTCGGCCTCAAATTCTGATCGTCCGGTACTGACCTTTCCTCAAGCCTTGCTCCACGGTTTGCATCAAACCCGTCTTGCCGGGCCTCATCATACTTGACTCGGCAAGAACTTGTAGGAGTCGAATCGAGAAATCTTGGGCGGACCTTGTGGGACTCCCCAGCTCTTCGACATCTTATCCTTGAAATTAGAGGCGGCCACGAAATCATCGAACTATCTTGGTGCACTTTCAAATCGGCCTCAAAGATCGAATGGCACTTTTCATCTTGGCCGTCTCAGACTCGGCCTCTTATTTCGACTATGGCCTTCTTGAGCGCTCAGTCTTTGTCACGAGGGCGCCTCAATCGCCCGCGACCTCGGCCTTGCTAGATCTTCTTCGGTAGCCTCGGCGGCCACGAGGAGCATGCTTAGCGATGGCAGTGAAAACAAAAGCGGAATATCGAGCGTTAGACACCTCGAATCACGGAAGATGTGAAACCAGCGGAAAGCTTAAAACTCACTTTGCGGCTGGCGGCAATTAACGCTCTAGCTCGCAACAAGCGGCAACCAGCGAGCCACTTGACATCCGGCTCCGGCTCAGGGCGCCCACCTTTCCTTGCCCTTCTTGGCGGGAGGATTCGGACCCGGGCGCTTTTTGAAGCCGCGGCGCTCGACCCGCTTGGGAGGATCTCGTGACACGGATCTGGGAGGCTTCTTGAGCCCTTAGTTGCGACCACCTTACCCTTATGCAGGTAGGGATGGTTTGGGCCTCTTCGCCCGATAGCTCTCGAGAATCCTCCGCTCGGAACAATGACATTCCTTGCTCGTTCGCCGGGAGTGCGGTGGGCGTCTTGATAATCTGGGTCAAAGAACCCTCGCTGACTCCTTAGATTCGCGGCGTTTAGTTGGCAACCGGCTCCGCATAGTCGACATCGTATACTCGAACGGAAATTTGCACATCGAATCACAATAAGTTGCAAGATACAAAAGAATCTACAAATGATAATCATATAGTCGACCGACAACCGACCGAACTGACCAATCGGTAGAGAAACCACTTACTCAAATCCTCCATGTCGCCACAAAACTTGGCTCGGACAAGCCCGGCGAAAAGCGGTGACACATCGGACCTCGGAAGAAGTACTTCTCGGCTCGACTACGATGGGCAGCTTGCATCCACAAGGGATGTTCGAGCGGTGGCTTCAATCGGCAAACTACCGGAAGAACTTCTTCTCAAAATGCCACGTGGGCCTCTCGCCCGGATTGCGGGCTTGAGCGAGCGGACAAAAATATACCTCTTGAACCATTGGATTCCCAGCGAGGACAAGGATCAGCGAAAAATGTGTATGCTGACGACATACGAATGTATAGAACGAAGTGTTCCTACTAACACTAATATTGAACAATTCTGAAATTGTCAAAGTTGATGGATGCCTTTATATTTACATAGCACTCAAGCATCAAGTTTAGAGGAGTTAGGGATGATCGATGCGGACTCGAACCCGTCTTGTTCAAAATCTCCGAACTTCGGACGATCGGGTAGCCACCCTTGATGAAGACTTATCTCATAGGCCGACATATGGCAGGGCGGATTGTAAAAAGCATGAGATTCGTCCGGATGAGAATCTCCACAGTCGGGACCTCATATCTTCTCGGAACTCATCCACTTCATTTCTCGGATGGTTGAGGCACAGTAATGATACCATCTTCATTTAACTCGCCCTCCGGATCGGGTGGTGACACGATCTCTAGAGGGAACTTCACTTGGAAAACGTCCTCACCCTTCCTCGGTCTCTCGGACGCTCTTCCTCGACCACACCGACTGCCTGCTTGCCCGGCGGTTTACGCGGAGCACATTAGCGGAGGGCTCCGCATCTCCCTCCTCTTTGGAACCAGAATCTTGGCCCCGCACATCTTCCTCTGCCTCATCTTCCCCGAATGAGGGCCTTCTTCTACTACGGTCCGGATAGGCGCGACTTGCACGATCCTCCTCACCCTCTTCGAAGATGCTCAAGTTGGGAGGTGCTTCCGAAGTATCATGCACTTCCTCGATAGTTGGCGCCTGCGGATCCGGAACGAACGGGACTCGATTAGGATTACTCCTAAAGTTATAACCTAGGGTGCGAATTAAAGTACGGATCTCTACCGGAAGTTTGGATTCTGACGGCTCGACCAGGCGATGAGTTCCTATAACTTCATGAGCTTGTCTCTTGAGCCGCTGATAACCTGCACATGCGACACTCGCAGGTAATCCGGACGCCTCGGAGGACCAGAATCTGGAACAACTAACCGAAGTAAGGAACTTACCTCGGGCTCTTCCCGACTTGGATGTGGCGCTAGCCCCACCTCCAGAACATCATCATCCACGATCTCAATCTCCTCGGAGCTATCGGTTAAGGATGTCGCCTCGGAGTCATATCCCTCAGCCTCGGATCGGTTTTGGCTATCACTCTCGGACATCCTAGGGAAAGGAGAAAGCAATATCGTAAGCTCTAAGATGGCGGTCCGAGAGGTCGTTTATGTATATTAAAGTGGCGACTTAAAGCGAAACTAGCGACTTACTCGGCAGTTAGTTGAAGTCAGTACTACACTTATTCGGTGTTAGTCAATATCAAGTACGTATTGGTTATCAACTATACTACACATCATAAGCATACATCCGAGTAACTTGAAGATTAAAGGCAGCAGAGATGATTTAATTATAAGACGACACAAGTAAACTTACTTGGACTCGGATGATTGGAAAGAAGTGACTTGACTCTGCACAAGATCACGCGCTTCGAACCGCTCCTTGCTCGCGGATTCTTTGGTAGTTGCTTGGATGTACTCGAATGCAAAAATTCTCTCTAAGCGATGAGAAATGAATGGTCGACCCCTCCATTTATAGAGGCCATATTAGGAACCCAACCGTCGCGATTTTTGGATTTAATCTCCAAATCGATCAAGAACCATCCAGCGGTATAAATGCAATTATACGAAGTGAAATGGCGAATGGGTGCAACAAATTTACCTCTTGGATAGATGAATACAACAACTCTCCCTCTCTCGGGCGTCGAGACAACACGAGCCCGAGTATCATCTTTTGGGACGCTAACGGCTTTCCGGTCCCATATACTTTGTCCACAAGGAACCTCGTATACTCGGCGATTACCCTTGGACCTTCCCATGACCACGAGCTGGTTGGATGGGACACGCACCTGATCCGCCACCGTAGCTCATCAAAAGTACACTACCGATGTTGAGCATAAACTTAGTCTCCATTACAAATACCCTTTTTCTTTTTCTTCACTTCGTTGCCCTTGGACTACTCCCTCGGATGGCAGCGATGTTTTAGAAAAGAAAAAAGGAAAGATGAGACTAAGTCGATAGCCACACAATCTGGTACATCTTTTTCAACGGATTGAATTTGGAGGCGGATTCTTTTCCTCAAAGCGACTTCCCAAACCAATAGTTCCACAACTATCTTCTACTAAGATACTTGAAACTAGGGGACATATGTTGATACGGAAATATGTCCACCCGTCACAAAGGACCTAGGACGAATCCTAAGGCATCCCAAGTCATCGATGGATCGAAGGCACTTAGGTCCGAGCGATGATCCGATCCGGCGGACCATCTATGGTCAGACCCACCTAAAAGAAAGGGACAAAGTTAGGACTGCAAGGCCGACCGGAACCGTAGGTCCGACCCACCTTGGTCCGAGCCTCCACAGGAAAGGAGCATAGTGCTAAGTCGACACCCTCTCCGACCCAAAGACTCCGTCGGATGTTAACTCGGATCGGCATGACCATCTCATAGGCTACCTAGCAAGTGGGCACGAAAGAGTGAGATGTCGAACCCATGGGCTCCGAATCGGAAGAGTTGACAGACGGAGGAACTTCCTCGGTGACAACAGTCTGTCTGGATCGGACATCCGGACCGACCCCTCGAACTAAGATCTCGGCGGTCTCACATCCTCGAGAACTCTCCCAATAATGACCAAATTACCTAAAGCCCAAGATGGCATGGGCTAAAGCTTCATTATTGGGCTATGGGCCTCATCTTAGCATTGGTGGCTCGATCTGGCCGTTACATGGCGCGATCCTAGCAAGGCCTTCCATCTCAATGGTAGCCTATAAATAGGGCACATATCGATAAGCGAGGACTTCAAGTAAGTCACTTGAACAAGTCTTCTCGCTAGTCACATCACGAGCATTATCTGATCGATCCTCGGTCACTCTCGAGTAAAGTCTCATCGGTTTGACACTTAGCAAGCGGGCACTATCCCACTCAGTGTGCGAGGTCCTTAGGAGTAGTTGGTGGTGGTTCTTCGCTTGATCCTCACACAGCAAGGAGCCTCTCATCTTGGCACCATTTGGAAGAGTTAAATAAATCTAAGTGATTGTGGAGTTAGACTGACAATAAGCAATATCAAAGTGAGGAACCTAAGTGATAAACACTCTTGATTTCATAACCTTCCTCATAATTATTACATTGAGAGCTTCCAACTCTCTCTTGAGTAAAGTCTCTTACCGGATTGACATAGGCAATCCGGGTAACCATTCTAACCCCACTTAGTCCTTTCGGTACTCGAGCTCGGAAAAGTCTTGCTTGGACTTAGTAGGGCGGATCCTAGATTAGGTTACTTGTAATAGTTTAGTTAGTGTTAGGGTTTTACCCCTCAGCGATAACTTCGGTGATGGTCGAGACACAAGCTGCTAGGAAGTATCTTGGAGGTTCCAATGTATACGTTTGGTCTTATTTTTAAGGTGGCGTCCGAGTTTATCTCGTCCGGACCGTTTGGCATCCTGACAATGTCGGATATGTGATCCTTTGTCAAGTTCTGAGGTCGTGCCTCCAACTAGGTCGGACTAGTTGAAAAGGTGTATTGACCTGAGTGTATTGGTTGACCAGGATGGGTTTCCTTAAGGCGGACTTCCCAAGGTCGGACAAGTACTGGATTTGGCCGTTCTAGCCTTGATGCGATCTAGAACACGCTCTATGGCGCCCTTAATGGATTGGACATATATCCGTATCAACAGTTACATACCAGTTCATAGTGGATGAGACGTCTAACGATAAAGATGTTGAGAGCGAAGAGTTCAATGCGTTGTATCACGATTGACTGAGAAGCAACGTACAATCTACGAGAAGATAATCTATCTGTCAATTCGGGTAAAGGTTGAGTGTTGTTCTTATGTGGATATGGAAGGACTGATAAGACTTTTATATGGGGAACTTTATGCTCGGGATTGAGACCCAAAGGAGATATAGTTCTCCCAGTTGCATCGGGTGGGATTGCTTCCAAGGGGTAGCCACTCATTGGTCGACATACCACATCATCCTAATGAGGACTCAATATGCTCAAAGATCAGTGCAGATTTTGATGTTACATAGTTATCGAGGCTTACTAAGCTTATTATATGGGACGAGACTCCTATGACGAATAAATTTTGCTTAAAGGCAGTTGATCGAAGCTTGAGAGATGCTATGCATCACCCTCATGACCCTTTTGGTGGCCTTGTGGTTTTTTTTGTGTGGAGACTTCAGTCATATTCTTCTTGTGGTTCCTAGAGGAACAAGATACGATATAGTTAATGCAGCCATATGCTCATCCAAAATACGAGCAACATGTGAAGTCCTCAAATTAACTAAAAACATGAGGTTGCAGGTAACTTTTTTGTTTCAATACTTTTGTTTTGTTAAACTATAGAGCTGATTAACATTAAATTTTACATCACATGCGATCGGAAATTCACTGTTTGAGATAAACAAGACGAGGCGATTCGCGAATTGGATTTTACATGTCGATGATGGTGTTCTTTGGTGAAAATAATGGCGATGAGGTTGATATAAAACTACCCGATGATCTACTCATCAGATAGTTAGGTGATCCTATAAATGCCATTGTTGACATTAAGTACCCGTCATTGTTAGAGCACTTGGCCAATTCTTCACTAGATCCAAATTACATCATTAATCGAGCAATTCTTGCATCCACAAATGACATTGTTAATGATTAACGAGTACATTATTTCCAAAATTCATGGTGAGTACGTTGAATATTTAAGCGTTGATAGCATTAGTAGAGTAGATGATGTATCTCAAAAGTGTTCACGGTTGAGTTTCTAAATAATATCAATTGTTTTGGACTCCCTAATCACATAATTGTTCTTAAGGTTGGTTGCATATCATGTTGTTGCGTAACATTGATCAAGCTTCCGAACTTTGCCATACAACAAGGCTTTTAATAACAAATCTTGGGATGCATGTTATTGAGGCAAATATGTTACATATGAATGCACAAAAAGGGTATTAATACTTAGAATGATTATGAATCCATCAGACTACACAAATTTCCCTATTCCATATTCCCGTCCCGACCCATTACAAAATTTGTGGGGTGGAACCCGATGGTTTTAACGGGGTTTATACCACGTACCCGCAACCAACTCACAATTTTAAAACCAGTACCTGTACCCAACCCGGAATTTTAAAGTCAGGAAGACCTAGAAACCAAACCCAACTCGATGTTTTGAAAAACAATTAAAACAGGAAAACGGTTTCACGTACCTGGGCGAAAATGTTTCATTTCACGAAAATAATTTTCCACATGGTTTTGCGAAATCTTTTTTTTTTGTCGGGGGGGGGGGGGGTGGGGAATTTATCTCACGAAAATAATTCCTCGCATGTTTTCGTGACAAATCTTTTTTTTGTCAGATGCGGTGGGGGTTAAGGTAGGTTACACCCACCCACCCTACCCTCGGCAAAAACAAATTCTAATGAAATTAATTTCCCAGATGTTTTGGTGGAGCAAATCGAAAACGACGATTACTTTTATTCAAAAAAAGGCCAACCCCTTTTACACATAAAAAACTGTATTTTATCTCGACAACAATACAGTCGGACTGTATTAGTAGAGTTATGTAATACAATCGGACTGTATTAGTAGAGTTTAGTAATACAGTCGGAAAGTTATAATACAGTCAAATGACCTTTATTTGAAAACACCAAAATACTGTAGTACTTTATTGTAAACTTGGGTACAAAATTGGTATATGCACCAATTTTCCCCGAATTTTTTTGGTCGAGTGGGGGGGTCCACCCACCCTACCTCAGACGAAGAATTTTTATCTCACGAAAATAGACCCCCACATATTTTCGCGAAAACTTTTTTTGTTGGGTGATCACACCTTACCCGGGCAAAAAAAAATTTTATTTCCCTAAATCGATTTCCCATATCTTTTCAGAAAAAATTTTATGCTCGGGGTAGGGGGTTGGTACACACCCTACCCCGCGACGAAAATTTGTACCAAGTCGGATTCTGGGCAGATCATGGGTTAAATTTCTGTACATGTCGAATTCAAGTCGAGTTATGTACGGGTTGGATCCGAATTGAGTGTTAGAGCGGGTTGGTATTGGGCAAAGGCGAGTTTTGGACGGTGCGGGTTGTAGAACCCAACTCGTACATAAATAATTTGTCGGGTTTTAACGGGTTCGGGTTGCATCCTACCCAATTACAAACCTATATGATATGAATACAAATGTTTTATACAAAGAGGTCTTCGACAAACTACAAGGTAATTTTAAATTTATTACCTTATAAACGTTGAAGACTTAAACATATTGTTTACAATAAATGATTACTATTAGCACAATGTGTTAACTCTTCTTTAAATTTTATTTCTGAAATGATTGATTTCAATTTGATGAGACGATAATTTAGAGTCTCATCTTACCTTTTTCACCGTCTTTTGGTTAGTCTTTGTTGGCATTTTGTAGTGTTTTTGTGCGTTTTTATGCTTTGGTACTTTGTTTGTGTTTTGTAGGATTTTTGTGTTGCGAAGGTGAAAACCGGAGTGAAAACTATGGTTCTATAGAATTGAAATTGAAGTAACTTCAGTAGCGGAAGTGGATTCGGAGTTCGGACGAAGAATTGAGAGCCGTTTTAGCGAGACTTGCAAAAGTGAAATTTTACGGAGCAGTTTAGCCATTTTGGCCATAAATCTCTCATACAATGTCCGATTGACCTCGTCTTGATTGCCACACAAATATAATTCCAAGCTCCCCGTGGCGAAGGATATTCTCGCCGAGGCGAGATTTCGCGAGGCAAAAAGGGGGCTTAAACGGTGCTTTTCGCCGCGGTGAGATTGCGATTAGGCGGCACATTTTTCGTTTTTTTATTAGTTAGAGGGCGAATTTCATAAACACCCCTTATTGTTTGGGCTAATTACAAATTAGTACCCACTGTTTGAAGTATTACATATAAACCGAAAATGCAATTCCAACGTTGACTTCGGCGATTATGTGGCACAATTTACTTAGGTGTCTTCCTATGTCGCATTATTTTGATTATGTGTCTGAAATTAATTTCTTTCTTCCATCTTCTCTTTTTCTTCAACCCTCTAATAACATCCACCACCATCTACCATGTTCTCCGGCCAACCACCACCACCATATTCACCGGCCAACCACCACCACCACCATCTCCGACGAATAAAATAAAATAAAAACCGGATTAGAAAAGGCTAGCATACAGGACAAGAATCCAGAGAAACATTATCAATTGCAATATCAGATACCATACAAAGATAAACTGACTATCTAACGTCCACCTTTGATAAAAAAAAAATTATTTATTTTGATTGAGATTTGTTTCTTTTAGTCTTAAGGCAACTTAAGTATGAAAGTAGCCAACTTCAAGCTGAGAAGGCCAGTTGGATGAAATACAAAAATTGAAAAAAAAAAGATGAAAATGAAATGGATGGGTGAGCAGAGCAGACCTGATCTCTTGTTGAGAGATAAGGAGTCTTGAGTGTGAGAGCATCGGCGTGTAATGATCTTCTTCGACACTAACACTGGTATGTATCTGCTTCAAACCACATTCTATTTACATTCCACACCAGAGAATCCCTTGATTCTAGGGCTCTAAAATCTCTCAGATGCTAACAAACTGAAAAATGATTAGCTTAACTCAATTGAGACCCTAATCGGAGCTCCTAAAACAGCTCCGGTTGGAGCTCTACTTCAACAGCGACCGGAGCTCCAACAATCCATTTGAGAGCAAGGCGGATTCGACCATGAATCCATCTCCGTCCTCTGCCCACCTCCGCCTCGTTCCTCCAGTCTCTCCACCTCCACCCGATCTCGCGCCTCCTCTCCGCCTCCAGTCTGATCTCTCCGCCTTTCAGTACTTTGTTTCTCTGATTTTGATCGGTAGTAAGTGTATTCTTCCGCTCTACTGTTGTATTTTGTTATGTTCCTGTGCATTTGGGTGTTTTTTTAGTTTTGGGAATATTAATACGGTTAGTTTTAGGTTTGGGATTTATACTTTCTAATCTTGTATTGGATATGGATATCGGATTCACTTGTTATTCAAAATGGTATTGAACGATTGTGAAACTGAAATTGCAGATTTTATGTTAACGATTCATAATCACCTCCATTTTTGGATTAGGAATTTTTATGTCGTAAAGGATTGTGTTGCAATTTTATATGGATCAATTTTGCAAAGAAAAAATTATTCTTGGATTGGTTTTTTATTTTTTTGGGTCAATTTGGTGAATTATAAAACGTAGAGGTCAATTTAGTAAATATGCTTGGGTTGGTTTTTAATTTTTTGGGTCAATTTGGTGAATGATAAAACATAGAGGTCATTTAGTAAATTAAGAATACTAGTCAACAAATTAACGTTAAATATGTATGAAACTAATTACATATAAACCTAGCATGAATTAATTAAACAGGAAAAGAAATGATGACATGGCAGTACACATCAGCAATGGCGTGTGTCTCCGGCGTGACATGGCCTCCGCCATTGACTTTTGGGACAATATGTAATTAGTTTAAAATCGATTCGTTTTAGGAATCGTTGTAATTTTTGAAACAATAGGTAATTTGAGATGAGGCCATATATGAGGTGGGTTTTGTAAATATCCTAGAATTAGGAAATTTTTTTTGCCATAACTTCTTTTACTTGAATTTTTCCTAGAAAAAGCTCCTAGACCTAGATTTTGACATTGATTGATCTTGGAGCTTGGTTCTTCTCTTGTAACGAATCATTGACATCGAATTCTTAGTAAGTTGATAATTCTCTATTGGTTCCATACAATTGTACTTAATTCATCTGTCAAATTGTATGCTCTGGCTTGCGATTATCATTATGTTTATGCTTTGCGTAGTAAAGATTATGAATTCTTTCGTCTTTGCTTCAATTATGAGTAGCTAAACCTCTCCTGAACTCGGTAGTATGTGATGGTTATGCGTATTCTAATCTAGGGTTTATATTCGTTCTTATAGGTTCGTCTAGTTTGAGATTTTCGTATAAACCTTCAATCCAATATGCTAATTTGAGATCTTTTAAATTGTTTTAGTTAAGAATTGTCGCTCTGACAAACCTGACGATTTCTCTAGTTTAAAATCTTCGAAAAACAACTTGGTTAAATTGAATTGATTGCTTTTATGTACACCGACCGTGTGACAAATATGAACGATTACCTTAGAATTGAATTAGCATAACTGGATCATCACTACCTTGTTCGATTTCTATCATTTGATCAAACCGTTTATTTGCTTTAGAATTAATTTGTGTTTTAGAAGTAAAATAACTCAAACCAACTTGTTACTTCACAAACAAACGTTCTGCTCTATTTCGTTGTGGTAGCAATTGATTCCTGAAAGCGATACGAGTTAAGCATAATCTACAACTACATCTTATTCTCTTAAGTTATTTAGAGTATAATTTGAGCTTATCAAATTTGGCACTGTTGCCGGGAAATTAATTCCTACTATAGCGTTTAGAGTTTGATTTTTTGTTTGTTTTTCTGCTTCCTTTTTATTTTTGTGGATCTGCTCTTTGGTTTTGTTTTTCTATGTGCAGATATATACTAGTAATTCAGCAAGGGCTCAAAGATGGCTATGACCTTTGCAGATTACTATTGTTCATTTGTCATGCCTAAAAAACCATGTATATAATTTGGATGTCGATGCCGAGAATTATTAGTGAACACTTGCCTACTACTCTATTCTTACCAAGTTCGATGGATATGGTGATGTTCGAGAATTCTTAGAGGCATTCGAGGATGGTGTGCTTAGGATCCAGCACGAGAATGAAGACGAGATTTTGCTTCGGAAGAGCAACTTTGCATGAGGATGTTTGATGGAGCCTTGGAGGTGCTAGAAATTGGCTTAAATGGCTTTGAGGATCAATTGACTCTTGGGTGAGGTAGCAACTTCTTTTGTAACGAGGTATTCCCCTGGTACCCGGGGGGGGGGGTGGAATCTCGCTACACGGTTTCTCCACCAGAGGTCTCTGCTGAACCTGAAGCACCCGAGAAGTGTTATGATGATGAGTTAGTTGTAGAGCTTGACTTGTCTCTCTGACGACACTAATTAGACCACTTCTATTCTTGCGGTTGTGAAGGATGCATGGAGGATGTATCTAATGATGAGATTTTAGAAGATGCCCTTTCATTTCCTTCCACGGTTATTCTGAGATCTTGCCATCGGACTCGGGATATCTTAGTCCTTGAGAGCCTTTGCACGGACATTTACGAGGAGTCTTGATCATTTATTTTCTTTTTACTTGTCCCTATTCCTTTGGATTTTTTTTAGTTTTTGATTCTAATTATTTGTTTAATTCTAGTTTGCAGGGAATTAGGAACATACTAGAGAACTTGAGGAGAGGAGCTAAGGATGGCTCACAAAATCTTTGAGGATCTGGGAAAGATCTGAGGATTGGTCCGTTTGATAATGGATAGCGATTCCCAAAAGTCAGTCAGCGACTATAATAAAAAGCTCTTCCGGATGCAACCCGGGGTATATTTCCTTTATTAGCGATATACGCATTCTGTTTTCCTTCGCTTAAACTTGAAACTTCGAGACGAGCTAAAATTTAGGTTTGGGGAGGGATTTCATGTGTTTTGTGTTGTCTACGTGGGGTGGTATGTTAGCCACTATTATGTGCTTCTTTTGTTTTCAGTTTATGTTTATGTCTTAGCTTTTTAGATAGTCTTTTGGCCTGCGTTTTTTACCTATTTTCAAAATTTTTGTGGTGAGTCTGAGTTATTTTCCCAAGTCGAACGTCTATTGTGGATGATAAATTCGCTTGCTGCTCATGTTTTGTATGATATTTAGATTAAAGTAGTGTCTTTGGATTTTAAATCCTATAAGCCCGTTTCTCTTGTAAATAATAAGTCTGTGTAGCTCTTTAGTCCAAAAAATCCTGTGAGAAGCCTTTAGCCGATGAAAAACTATTGTACCGGCAATTGTATTGTGTGATTCCTGGGTTGTGCAAGTTTTTTACGAATTACTTGCGCCTTTTCATACTTATGTGTACTCAGTTTCGTTGGGGATGACGAACGACATGCTTATTGCTTTGGTTTTTTCTCCTCCAAACCCATTCCAAGGAACAGGTTTGGGGAGGAGATTCTCTATCTTTGCGACTTTTTACTTGAGTTGTTATGCATATTTGCTAAGAGTATGTTTGTTGCTTCCCAAAGCTATCTGAATTTGAATCTCGGGGTGGATTTGTGGTCATAATTGATCATTGTTAGTCCTGTTAGGCGTGTTCCAAATACTACCACATACCTACATGGATGAAAAGTTACATGTACGTGAGGTTGATGGCACGTATACCAAACTGACACGCACAAAAGTGTGGACTTTCGATAAAACAGACACCTACTAAAGATTGAGATAAAAAGAGCCCAATGAGGCCATGCATTGAACATACAATGCAATCGTGGTTGAATTTTGAAATGAATGACTTGAATAAGGGGAGCAGCATCAGTCCTTGATTTTTTTAAATTTAAGTCGCCTGTGTTGGTCCAGATAACGGCAAAGTAAAAGACTAGAGGGGGGGGTGAATAGTCTTTTAAAACTTTTGTCGATAAACATAATTTCGAGATATCTGAAGATATCGATACTTAGATCGAGCCTTGGAAGATTTAAGATAGATAAGTGCGAAGCAGTTAAAGTGTGTGTGTTCTTTGAAATGTAAATCTGAAATGTAAATAACCACAAGTATAGTGGTATCTGGAGGTGGCGTAATCCTCCAACTAATCCACTTCGGTCTTCCAAAGACCTAGAATTCACTAGAATAGATGATTGAGGTCACCTTACAATAATCCTATTCTAAGATTTCTAAACAAATGGTTCTGACCAAATGTTCCCCGAGTTGTTCCCGGCTTTCTCGGCCAGTACTTCCTATACTCGAGAAACCTTTTGAGTTATTCCTAGCTTCCCAAGCTAAGTACTTCTATACTCGATAACCTTGGAGTTATTCCTAGCTTCTCAAGCTAAGTACTTCTGTACTCACGCTTGATTATGGTGTTGGTTTTGGTTTGAGTTGTCGGTGAGCTTCTTTTATTAACTTTTGATTAATCGATAGTTACGTGAATCAAGTATACTTAATACACTTTTCAATGTATGGTATCTTGTTCCTTTTCTTGACCAAGTTTTATGATAAGCATTCGAGAGAATGAATCTCGGATATTTGATCTTTCGATTGACTCTTTCACAGATAGCTTTACTTGTTTAGGATCAGGACACTTAGAACTTTAGTGCTACTTAAGATCACTAGCTTTGGTCGCAACAGAAAGCTTTGAGAATAAGTAGTTTACTTGAGAAACTATGTTCGTGTATAAGGTATTGATAAGTTACGTGTGTGTTCTCAAATTTGTCTAAGTGTTGATATTTATAGATGAATTTGAATCTTAGTTGAATTGTATCCGTTAGGCTCAAATTCAAACTATCGATATCTGTATAATCTTTATGTGAGTTTGTCTTCTTCTTCAGAAGCTACCGTTGCTTTTGGTTCAGACATCTCTATCCGTGCATTAAATGCATTGTACTATACTTTTTGTCCTGTAGTGCCAACGGAACTATGCTTTGTATCAGAAAATTAACTTAACCAGTTTTCTCTGAGTTTTTCGCACGTTCTTATCTTCAACTTCAGATACCACTTAAATTGAAACAACTTTGTTTGCAATATATATTTCTATTTCAGAAATGTGGTTAAAGCTCAAGGTATCTGAGTGTAGATATCTGTGGACACTTTCCTTGTTTTCCAGATAGACCCTTTTGATTCTCAGATATCTCTTGTGACACAGTTTGTTCAAAACTATTCGTGTCTTCAAGATATCTGGCCAAGGTATCTGTAAAACCATTTTATTAATCTTGTGCAGTTCTTCAAATCTTCAATGTCGTTGAACTTGTTCTGCTTGGACGTCTTCTTCTTGGTCTTCTCTTCATAAAATAAAAATTACATTTTGAGACCTAACATCCTATACAAGATTAGCTAGACTATCATACTAAGTGGGTTTCCTCTTTTACAATGTTCAAGTGAACCAAGAGTACTAATCACCTTTCTGAGACTAAGATAGGTCATCATGTTGCTGATCAAAACTAAACAGATATTCTTGACAAAATATCTAACATAAATTCCTATCAAATTTCCCCCTTTTTGATCAGTCAACGATGACTATCTGACCTATTACAAATCTGGATGAGTGAACAATCCATCACTTAATCATTTCTTATGATTTTTCAATTCATTTAATTAAGTGCGAAAGTAAACATCAACGAATCACAAGGTGTGATCTTTCTTTGACAAGTTATCTTTTATAGAATAATATCGAGAGTAAGTTCATCGGATAAATTACAAGAAGGATTACGATAACTTGATACATAAAATAGTTAAGCTCAGTCAGCAAAAATACAGCAAAAATTACATAGTAAATTAGGACAACAGGAGTAACCAAGCTCCAAGTAAGCATCCTAATAGACTAGTCTTCAACTCTTCAAGTCTTCAATAGTATTTCAATGGATCAATCTGCAAATTTCCTATCTCGAACCTTTTGATGTCATCAAAATAGTCATAAAGAAGTTACGGCGAGCATCTACGTGTCTGGCAAATCCACGAGACCTCTTTGTAGGTTTTGGTAGGATTCTTCTTGACAAAATGCTTGACCCAGATACTTTCCCCACTTCGGGCATGCTCTATTACGATATAAAAGCTTGAAATATTCATAGATAATCCTCGGATATCGATGTCACCCTGTATTGATGTTGATTAGATAGAGCGATTCATAGGGTTCCTGACAAATCTTTCTCTTGTACTGTTCGGTAACATTCAGAATTTTGTGCACATCATCTGGCTTTCCATATGGACATTCATCAGAGAGGTCCTTCTTCATGGCTTCAGTTCTCTTGACAACTTCAAAATCCAACCATGCTTTAATGTGATTGGTGTTGATCAAGGTTGGCTTGTCTTTTCTCCATGCCATAAGTTGTTTATGGATTGGTTCTGGAAATCTTGAATTTACTAGTAGATGCTTAAGTTCCAGAATCCAATAGCCATTTTTCTGATTGATGCACCTGTAGACAGAGGAATCATTGTCATGCTTCACATACGCAATTTTGGCTTCTTATGGCCTGAGTGGAAGTTGACTTTGTCTTTGCTAAGCTCTCAGTCTGTTTCTTCTCTGTCTTGAATTCTCATTGGGGTTGTTGCTTGAAGAACCACCACCCTGGATAGACTTGGTATTTCCAGAGGGTGTTTTAGCTGCTAGTGTCTTTGCAGCTATGGGCTCAGTTAGGCTTTCAATTTTCCTTTTTCTGTGAAGAGGAACTTCATCTTCATCAGATTCCTCATCATCATCAAGATTAAATCTTGTGAGAGTTTCTGACCTTCTTCATTGCCACAGGACTTGATTTGACCTTCTTCTTCTTCTTCTTCAGAAGATTCATCAATCCCTTTAACTTGTCTTCTCCTTGGAGCCTTGGTACTCCTTGGAGGTTTCTGTGCCATTGCCCTTGTTACCATTGTAGTACCTTCAGTGGGTTTCTGGGAAGCAGCTTGACTTGAGGAGGGTTCATTTATTCTGAGTGGTGGCTGGGAAGTTTTCAAGTTTCTTCTTCCTCTCTGCACACTTTGACTCAGTTATTCTTGTTTTCTGCTCCTTCTTCCCATTCCCCCTAACTTTGAGGTCCAGATTTTTACAACCTTTCCCCCTTAGTCATTGTTGGTTGACTCAGTCTCATAAAAGAATCTGAGAGAGAGTCAAAGTGCACTTGTCAATAGTTGTAGGCAGTGACCAACTTCTGAAGTTCAGCTTTGAGCTCCTGATTTTGTTTGATAAGTCCTTTGTCCTTATCAGTGAGCTACGCTTGATGGGCTAGGATGGCATCTGCTTTTCCGGTGTAACTTGCCTCTTGGAAAGCTTTTTGACTAAAGGCGCATCGTCCTTATCATTCCAGATCTTTACGAGCAATGACTATGCTAGTTGTTCTCTGGTGATTAGCTCGGTGAACTTTTTCATTCGAGAGGGGCGAGGCAATTACTTCCTTGTTACGTGAAATGACTCCTTCTTCATATGAGCCAGTACTTGGTATCTTTTCATGTATTCATGGGAGTGGACATTTGGCAGTTTGCTGAAAATTGCAGGGGCAATCAGCTTCCTTTTCAAGTGAGAAACCGCTACATTTTCATCGCGTTGTTATTGAAAGTCTTGTCTTCTTCATCATCGAGTAATCACCCGGTGATCTTCATCCTCTTGGACATTTTCATCGATTATCGAGTCGAACCATCTCAGAGATTGGTTTCTTTCCTTTCTGCGAGGAGGATGGTACTTCTTTTGAAGATGATGCAGCCTTAGCATCATGCTTGACTTCAGATACTTCTTCAGTATCGAGTTCTTTGGTGATAGCATTTACAGCATCCTGTAGCTCTTTAACTTCAGAGTAAGCAATCATCTCTTGAAGATATTGATCTTGTAGTTGATCAATCTTGTCTCTGGATCGAGCTATCTGGTCTTCCAGTTGAAGATGGAGCTGTTGTTCTTCCTCCAACAGTTTTTACGAGTTGGCGATTCTGGATTTTGTATTGACATTTTACATGCGATTTCCTTAGAATGCTCGACTACTTGTCTGATAGAATCTTTTTGTTGGGAAGATTGATGAGTTGACTTTTGGGGAGATGGAGCGGAGATTTACATGCTTTCCTCTCGGTTTGCTTTTATTGATTGAGGCATGATGTCTTTGTGAAATTCCTCCGGTCCCTGGTGTAGGGGCATCATCATCATCCTTTTTGTCTTCGTCATCCTTTTGGTGATGGTCAGTGGGAGGTTCATCGAAGTAGTTTTCGTTTATCTCTTCCTCCTCATCATCTTCAGATACAAGATTGATCACTTAGGGATAGTGATCTTACGATTAACCTCTTCTTGTTGAAGGTATAAATTACGATGCAGAAGCGGCTTGAATGCCATCTGTAATCTTGTCGACCATCACTTTGTTGAAGGCTTGTATCAATATCGCCACTTCTCTGGAGAAATCCTTATGCGATAGAATTATGGCGCATCTTTGTTGTAGGGAACATTGCATGGATATATGTCTCCAAGTCGAGAGCTCGTGCTCGTCGGTTGGTTGATCTGTGATTCTCAATATTTCGGAGAGATCGAGCACCTTAACCGCCATTTCTTGAAGCATTGGATGTGCTTCGGCAGTGTTTGAGCCTTGAAGAAGGGAAGTAGGTCCATTTTCTCATCAATGGGAACCTGCTTTGCACCTGTTTGAGCCTGAAAGAAAGAGTTTTGAGTGAGCTTCAAAACTTTTGTAGATATCTGAGGAGAAGTGTAGTTTAGTTTACGGTTGCACGATTATGAACATCATGCTCGGATACTTGAACCTTTGAGACGATGGGTGTCTCGGATATCTTGTTATGAGGTGGAGACTTGGAAATGCGGTCTTCATCAACCTTTCTTTCTTGATCCTGAGAATTAAGAATAATACAATACTTAGGAAATTGTTTGAAAGAATCTGTGCATAAATATTCTTTAATGAGTTCTGAGTTTTCCACTTACTTCCTCAAATGGAAGCTCAGAGTCATTTTTCTCAGAAACTTTTTCAGTTTCTGGTGTTCTTTCGAGTGATGTTGCCTTGGGGGCTTCATCAATTTCCATTGATGCAGGGGAAGTCACAACTTTGTCCCCTTACATTTCTACTTCTGAATGAGCCTGTAAGTAGAAAGTATTGAATATTTTAGAAGAAGTTTGAGATAACCCAAGATGAAGAATACTTATCACTTTGATTTTTCATATACCTTCATGTTAGAAGGCTTAGTGATGTGTTCTTCAGAAACCTTGTCGGTCTCTGGGTTCTTTACTGGCATTTTTGCCTTCTCTTCTTCTTTCTCAGTTGGAGCCTGTTAGAAACATTTATCTTAAATGATTAAGCACATAAACATATAACTGAAGAAGTGTTATCTTAAGAATCAATTATCACCTGTGGCACAGGCTCAGATATCTTAAGAGGCGAGGTTGAGGGAACCTCCTTCTCAATTTCTGAGGTAAGCTTTTCAGCTTCCTCTTGTTTCTGTGTTTCTAACTCAGCCTGTAACAAAGAAATTTTATGAGTAACAAGATGTATAAGCATAAAAGTTTTCACAAGATAAGAGTTAAACCAGTCAGCTACCTGAGCAGTTTAAGGCTGATTGGTCTCTGGAACTTGTGACCTTTCTATACTTTGGTCTTCTTGTCCCGGTGCAGTTTCTTTGCTTGAAGTTTCTGGTACTTCACACCTTTCCTGAGTATGCAACTCAGTTGCCTCCCCTGGTTGATTATTCTGAGTAGATGTCTCAGTTTGATCCCTCTCAGTGAGTTGGGGAACCTGCTCTATTGCAGGATTTTCTTCAGCGTATTGAAATGCTGGTAATTCGAAATGGAGTTCATTAACCATTTCATCAACCACTTGTGGCTGTTGTGGTTGTTGAGTTTGTGGTTGTTGTGGTTGTCTGGAAGCAGAAGATTGATCAGTGGAGCGTTCTTCCAGACTTTTAGACGTGGCATTCTCATCATCATCAGCCAGTACTAAATTACCACTCATCAGGGCTTCTTGAAGTTGTGCATAAGAAACGTTCCATGATGATGTGTTTGCACCAACAACCTTTGCTATAGGTTCCGCAACCTGTGGTGTAGGTTCTTCTTCAGATACCTTATCACCAGTTACTGTTACAGTAACCTTAGCCCTCTTTGTTCTTTCTAGGACTTGAGAGATGACTAGTTTATCTTCTTCATCATCAGAGCTCTCATCAGCATTGGGAACTGATTGGTCCATTACTCCTGCGATTTCTGCAGATGGGGCTTGGTGCTTTTCACCTGTTTTGGCAGCATTAATAAGTTCATCAGCAAGGCATTCTGTAATAGTCTTCACATTTCTGAACGCACTTTCTCTTGCTGAGTCTACTTGTTTAGTAGTTGTGAACTCTTTTGCAGCATTGATGAGTTCATCTGCCTTTATCAGTTCATCGGCAAGGCCTGCAGATATCTGAGAATCGACAACCTCAATGGGTGTGTCTTACATTTTGCCGACATACTTCTTTCTTGAAGTTACGGGCTTCTTAGTACAACCTTTTCTTCAGATATCTTTTCAGACTTTCACTTCTTAGAACCTTTCTGAGACCCAGTAACCTTTTTAATCATGTTTGTATACTCATATTTGTAGAATAGGTTACTGTTGGCTATTTCAGCCGTCTCTCTGAGCTCAATGCCGAGCTTCTCCAGCAAGTAGCATATCTTCAGACCATAGTTTACTGTGGCCTTTGGCTCAGCTAGTCCTTTGGCAATTTTAGGCTCGAAGCCTTGAATCTTCTTCACAAATTTCATGAAGGCGTACGTACTTTCCCGGTTGAAAGGGTTTTCCCGACCTTTTGTCTTGATTCGGCAAGAACATCATCATCCATCGTTCTTGGCTTATCTGTGACACCTCCTTGTAGACCATCAAAGCATCTGTGAAGAATGCAAGCGATACATCGATGAACCATCGGATATACGGTTCGGATGTCAAGCTTGAATTCGGTGGGTGTATCGATTTTCAAGATCACACGTCCTTTGTATTGTTAGCGACTTCAAGAGGAGATCATCATCCTTGGTGTTTATTTCAAAATCGTTTCCAAGATTTTGAACCTCAAACAACTTACAGAAAGTTGTTAAGTCCAGAAGGATTTCCTTTCCTTGGACTGAGGTTTTGTGAACACTATTGCGTGCCTTGAAACAAAGGAAATTATCACAGGTTGTTGTAGAATTCCAACACATCAGTGATGAAATTCCACTTGGGCGGCGGATAGAAAACCCTTGATTTGTGCCTTTTCAAGCATGTCGAGAATCGACTTTGTCGCTTGGTTTTCTATTGCGTGAGGTATTCCTCGACCATGGCACCACCCAAATCATTCTATGATTTGAAGTCAATAGACGGATTAAAGTCTCCTACTAGTCGGTTGTTTACAATAACCAACTCAGGTGCTTGCTTTTCAGCAGTACCAGTGGAGGATTGAGATTTCTGTGTAGAAGAGTTCTTGGGGGCCATCTCTTTATATAATGTAAGGGATTTGAAGTTGGTGTTTGAAAGAGATTTGATTCAGTGATTCTTTTCATAAAAACTTAATCTTGATTTGCAGAGATTGTAGAGGATTTGCAGAGAATCAAGAGAGGAATTTGCTATTTTTGTGCAAGATGAATTTTCGGATTAGGCAAAAGTGATTTCCTTTGCCAAAATCCTATATATATAGCAATAGAATCTCAACAGACATATACATACAAATTGATTTTGTGTATGCGTGTCCATGATTTACAAGGCGTGAGCAAAAGCTAGTTCTGCATTAAATGCAAAGTGGACTTCGTCGGAATTTTTACAGTGCACTATTTACTGTGACTTAATTTCCACCGTACAGATCAAACGTTCATTTTCATCAAGGGTCACCATTGCTTCTTCAGCAATGATCACAATCAACAAATGTAATTGTGCCCATTCAATGAATTTTGGCTATTAGCTATCTGAATCACGTTTTGTATGACGAGAACCATGTGCATCTGAATCGCCTTATACATAGAATTTGTCCAAGTTTTTCACAAAGATAGAAATAATCGCATTTCAGAGAGTAGTTATTGCGGATAGTTGTACTATTCTCCTTAGTGTTCTCTGTTTACAGAGTGATCCAGATATCTGAGTTCCTGTCTCAGAGATCTTAAGCTTTCTTTTTGCCCTTTAGCCTTTTTGATTTCTGGATACCCGTTCCAGATTTTCTCTTTTCTCTTTTCTGGATGCCCGTTCCAGATACCTCTTCTCTGGATACCGTTCCGGATATCGAACTTTGGTTCGAAGGTAGTTCCAATAGTCCAAGATTATGTCTTAAGACCAAGAATCTACTTTCTTGTAGCGGCTTGGTGAAGATATCTGCAAGTTGGTCTTCAGTGCCAATCTTGAGTATCTCTATATTGCCTTTTTCAACATGGTCTCTAATGAAGTGGTGTCTAACATCAATGTGCTTAGTTCTGGCATGAAACTTAGGATTCTGCGTAATCACAATAGCACTTGTGTTGTCACAGAAAATGGGAGTTTTCTCTTCATTGAGTCCATAGTCTTTGAGTTGTTGTTGAATCCACAGAATTTGTGTTGCACAACAACCAGCAGCAACATATTCAGCCTCTGTGGTAGAAGTTGCAATTGAGTTTTGCTTCTTGCTAAACCATGAGATAAGTCTAGTACCCAGCAAGTTCTGAGGTGCTTTTCCTATCAGCGGTGATCCGGCATAATCGACATCGAGTAACATAAACTCAATCCACTTTCTTTAGGATACCACGGACCTACATCTCTGTACCTTTTACATACCTTAATATTTTCATAGCCTTTGTTGTAGTGTGATTGCATTGGATTTATGCGAAATCTAGCTCACACTCAATTGCATATTGAATCAGGTCTACTTGCGATGGTAGAGTAGTGAACCTATCAATTTCCTATACTTATGTTCTTCAACACTCTTATCTGATTCAGTATAGGTCATTTTGGTTCCTATGCTCATAGGTATCTTAGCATTCTTTTCAGAAGGCTTTAGATTGAACTTCGTGAGCATATCTTTTGCATACTTTGTTTGACTGATGAATATTCCATCATTGATTTCCTTGACTTGCAATCCTAGGAAATAATTCATTTCTCCCATCATGCTCATCTCAAACTTGCTTTTCATGAGATTTGCAAAGTCATCACAAAGTTGCTTGTCCTTAGATCCAAATATAATGTCATCAACATATATTTGAACTAAGAGTAGTTTCCCGTCATGATTCAAGGTAAATAAAGTTTTATCAACTTCACCTTTCTTGAAACCACTTTCCAGAAGGTATTTGGCCAAAGTGTCATACCACGCTCTTGGAGCCTGTTTCAGTCCATATAGAGCTTTCTGTAATTTATAAACCACTCTACTTTCTGAGGAAACTTCAAAGCCAGGTGGTTGCTCAACATAGACTTCCTCAGCAAGTTCACCGTTCAAGAATGCACTTTTGACATCCATCTGATAAACTTTAAAGTCTTTATGAGCTGCAAAGGCTAGAAAGAGTCTTATTGCATCAATCGGCAAGCTGGTGCATATGACTCATCAAAATCTGAACCTTGATGCAGGTAAATCCTTAGCGACCAATTTGTTTTGGTTATTTCACGATTTCATTCATTTTGTTTACGAAAACCCACTTAGTTCCAATCACAGATATTCCATCTACAAATGGAACTAGTTTCCAGACTTTGTTTCTCTCAAATTGATCCAGCTCTTCTTGCATTTCAGAGATCCAGTCTTGGTCTCCTAATGCTTCTTCTATAGTTTTAGGTTGATATTTGAGATGAAACATCGAAGAAGAAGATTTAGCGTTTTCTATTGCTCTCTAGTCCTAACACCTTGATTAATTGGTCCAATTACATCTTTTGCAGGATGATCCTTGATCCATTTCATCATTGGTTTAGTGCTAGTAGGATCAACATCTAAGTGATCTGAATGTGAATCACTAAGATTTTGATTAGATACTTTTTCAGTATCTAAGACATTTTGCTCCTCGGAAGGGCAATTTATGTCTGACACTTGTTCAGTGTTTGTGTTGGTCCAGATAACGGCAAAGTAAAAGACTAGAGGGGGGGTGAATAGTCTTTTAAAACTTTTGTCGATAACAAATGTTTCTCGATATACGAATGGATATCGATACTTAGAATCAGTGCGGAAGACTTAATAAAGATAAGTGTAGAAAGCAGTTAATAAGTGTGTGTGTGTTCTTTGAAGTATAAATCTGAAATGTAAATGACCACGGCAAGTATAGTGCTATACGAGGTGGCGTAATCCTCCAACTAATCCACTTGTCTATCGAGAGACCTAGAATTCACTAGAACAGATAATTGAGATAACCTTACAAAAATCCTATTCTAAGATTCTTAACAATTGGTTCCCAACCAAATGTTCCCCCTGAGTTGTTCCCTAGCTTCTTCAGCCAAGTACTTCCTATACTCAGAAACATTTGAGTTGTTCCCTAGCTTCCCAAGCTAAGTACTTCCTATACTCAAAAACCTTGGAGTTATTCCTTAGTTTCCCAAATCAAGTACTTCCTATACTCCGGTAACCTTGGAGTTATTCACGATTTTTCAAACTAAGTACTTCACATACTCCACTTGGTTTTGGTGTTGGTTTGATTTAAGTTGTCGGATGGCGTCTTAATAACTTTTAGTTATTGAGATAGCTCTGTGAACTAAGTTACTTAATACACTTTCTGTATGGTATCTTGTTGATTTCTTGACCCAGTCTTATGATATACATTCAAAGAATGAATCTCGGATAATTGATCTTTTGATTCAACTCCTTCACAGATAGCTTTGCTTGTTTAGGATCGGGACACTTAGAACTTGATGTTTACTCAAGATCACAAGCTTTAGTCATGAGCGAAGCTTTGATAATAAGTAAGTTGCTTTGAGAGAGTAGGATGTTCAGAGTTCTATGTTTCAGCGTATGCAATGTGTGTCCTTCTTCTCAAGCTGTCTAAGTGTTGATATTTATAGATGAATTTGAGTGCCGTTTGAATAGTATCCATTAGGCTCAAATTCAAACTATCGATATCTGTGTGTATAATCTTTATGTGTGAGTTTTGTCTTCTTCTCGAAGTTGCGTTGCTTTTACTCGGACATCTCTGTCCGTGCATTAAATGCATTGTACTATACTTTTTGTCTGTAGTGTCAGCGGAACTATGCTTTATGTCGGAGACTAGACTTGTTATGCGATTCTTTGCGTCCTTATCTTCATTCTTGAGATACCACTTGTATTGATTGAAACAACTTTGTTTGCAATATATGTTCCTTTTTGAAGCGTGGTTAGCGCTCGAGGTATCGAGAATAGATATGTCTGGACACTTTCCTTGTCTTGGATATGTATCTCATTTCTCGAGATATCTCTTGTGACAGTTTGTTTGAAGCTGTGTATACAAGATGTCGGCTAAGATATCTGAACAACAGTTGATAATCTTGTGCGATTTCTTGAGTCTTCAATTCTTGTTGAGCTTTACCTTAGATGTCTTCTTCTTGGTCTTCTCTTCATAAAATAAAATTACATTTTGAGACCTATCATCTATACAAGATTAGCTAGACTATCATACTTAGTGGGTTTCCTCTTTTACAATGTTCAAGTGAACGAGAGTACTAATCACCTTTACGAGACTAAGATAAGTCATCATGTTCTTTGAACAAAACCTAAGCAGATATTCTAACAAAATATCTAACAAATTTCCCCATTTTGATCGATCGGCGATGACTATCTTCCTATTACAAATCTGGATGAGAAACAATCCACCACTTAATCATTTCTTAAAATCTTTCAAATCATATAATTAAGTGCGAAAGTAGACATCAACGAAATCACGAGGTGTGATCTTTCTTGACAAGTTATCTTTTATAAAATACTATCGAGAGTAAGTTCTTGAGATAAGTCGCAACTAAAGATTACAGATAACTTAAATACATGATCTGATTAAGCTCGATCGGCAAAAATACAAAAATTACTTAGTAATTTAGGACAGCAGAGTAACGAAGCTCAGTAAACATCTAAAGAACTAGTCTTCAAGTCTTCAATCTTGAAGTCTTCAACGGTGTTTCTATGGATCGATCTGCCAAATTTCCTATCTCGAAACCTTTTGATGTCATCGAATAATCATAAAGAAGAGTTGACAAGCATCTATGTTTCTCGGCAAATCCAGATTTCTTTGTAGGTTTTGGTAGGATTTTTCTTGACAAAATGCTTGACCCATGGTACTTTCCCCACTTCGGGCATGCTCTATTACGATGTCTGAAAGCTTGAAGTATTAGTAGATAATCTTGGATATCGATGTCACCTTGTATTGATCTTACATCGGATAGAGCGACTCATGGGGTTCTCTGAAGTCTTGGTCTTGTGCACATTCTGTGATATTGAATTTTGTGCACATCATACGCTTTCCATATGGACAATCATCGAGAGGTCCTTCTTCATGGCAGTTCTCTTGACAACTTCAAAATCGACCATGCTTTGATGTGATTGGTGTTGATCAAGGTAGGTTTATCCTTTCTCCATGCCATAAGTTGTTTGAGGATTGGTTACGGAAATCTTGAATTTACCAATAGATGCTTAAGTTCGAATCGAATAGCCATTTTAAGTTGATGCACTGTGAGCGGAGGAATCATTGTCATACTTCACATACTCAATTTTGGCTTCTACGGCACGAGTGGAAGTTGATTTTGTCGTTGCTCGACTCTCGATCTGTTCCTTTTACATCTTGAATTCTCTTTGGGGTTGTTGCTTGAAGAACAACCACCTGGATAGACTTGGTATTTCCGGAGGGTGTTTTAGGCGCTAGTGGCTTTGCGACTATGGGCTCGATTAGGCTTTCAAGTTTCCTTTTTACGTGAAGAGGGCTTCATCTTCATTAGTCTCTTCATCATCTTCATCAAGATCAATTCTTGTGAGATCTTTGCCTTCTTCATTGCCACAGGACTTGATTTGACCTTCTTCTTCTTCTTGGAAGATTCATCAATCCCTAACTTTTCTTCTCCTTGGAGCCTTGGTACTCCTTGGAGGTTTACGTGCCGTGGCCTTGTTATCATTCATCGTTCCTTGATGGGTCTCGGGCGGCTTGGCTTGAGGAGGATTCATAGATTACGAGTGGTGGTGGGAAGTTTTCTTTTTCCTTTAAAGCGGCCTTGACTCAGTTCTTCTTGTTTTCATCTCCTCCTTCCCATTCCCGACTTTGAGGTCCAGTTGTACTTTCTTTCCCCTTAGTCATTGTTGGTGACTCGGTCTCATAAAGGAATCGAGAGAGTCAAAGTGCCCTTGTAGATAGTTGTGGCGGTGACCAACTTGAAGTTGACTTTGAGCTCTGATTTTGCTTGATAAGTCCATTGTCCTTATCGGTGAGCTACGCTTGATGGGCTTTAGGATGGCATCTACTTTTCGTGGTGTAACTTGCCTCTTGAAAAGCTTTTCAACTAAAGACATATCATCGTCCCTTGTCATTCCGGATCTTTACGAGCAATGACCATGCTAGTTGTTCTCTGGTGATGAGCTCGGTGAACTTTCTCATTCGAGAGGGTGAGGCGATTACTTCCTTGTTTTGAAGATATCTCCTTATTGAGTAGCGATGCTTGGTACTGCTCATGTACTCATGGGAGTGGACATTTGGCGGTTTGTTGAAGATTGTAGGAGCAATCAACTTTCTTTTAAGTGAGAAACGCTAGATGTTCATGGCGGTGTCTGCGAATCTTGTCTTCTTCATCATCGAGGATTAGCGGTGATCTTCATCCTCTTGGACATTTTCATCAATCGTATCAAGTCCGGCAACCATCTCGGAGATTGGTTTCTTTCCTTTACGGGAGGAGGATGGTGCTTCTTTGAAGAGGATGCGACCTTAGCATCATGCTTGACTTGGATACTTCTTGATGTCGAGTTCTTTGGCGATCTCTTGCCTGACATCCGTAGCTCGTTAACTTGAGTAAGCATTCATTTATTTGAGGTATTGATCTTCTAGTTGATCAAGCCTTTCTGCAGATTGAGCTATTTGATCTTCGATTGAAGATGGGCTGTTGTTCTTCTTCAGCGGTTATGCGAGTTGAGCACTTACATTTTGAGTATTCAAAATTTTACGATTGGTTTCCTCGGAGAACTTCGACTACTTGTTCGAGGAAGCTGCGTGTTGGTTAGAAGATGGATGAGTAGATTTACGAGGAGATGGAGGCGGAGATTTACGTGAAGTCTTCTCGGTTTGCTTCTGACGGCCCGAGGCATTGTTTCTCTCTGTGAAATTCCTCCGGTCCCTGGTGCAGGAGCATCATCATCATCCTTTTTGTCATTATCATCCTTTTGGTGATGGTCAGTGGGAGGTTCATCAAAGAAATTTTCATTCATTTCTTCCTACTCGTCATCTTCAGATAAAAGATTGATCACTTAGGGATAGTGATCTTACGCTTGTCTTCTTCTTGTTAGGAAGGTATGAATTGCAGTGCAGAGGCGGCTTGAATGCCATCTGTAATCTTGTCGACCATCACTTTGTTCAAAGGCATGTATCAAACTATCGCCACTTCTGGAAAAGTCCTTGTGTAGTAGAGTCATGGCGTATGTTGTTACATGGCGAACATTGCTTGGACATATGTTTCGGTCGAGCTCGTGCCGTCTGGTTGGTTGATCGATTATTCTCAATATTTCGAGAGATCGAGCACCTTAACCGCCATTTCTTGAAGCATTGAATATGCTTTGGCAAAGTGTGAGCTTTGAAGAAGTGAAGTAGGTCCCTTGTTTCTTCAATGGGAACCTGCTTTGCATCTGTTTGAGCCTGAGTATGAACATCAGGCTCAGATACTTGTTCTACTGAGACAATTGGTGTCTCAGATATCTTGTTGTGAGGTGGAGACTTGGAAGTTTGGTCCTCATCAACCTTTCTTTCTTGAACCTCCATGGGAGGCTCAGATACTTGTCTCTCAGAGATTTGTGCAGTCTCTGGAATCTTTTCTTGTGATGAAGGCCTTGATGCCTCATCAATTTCCATAGGTGCAGGGGATGTCGCAACTCTGTCCCCTTGCACTTCTACTTCGGATTGAGCCTTCAAGTTTGAAGGCTCAGTGATGTGTTCTTCAGAAACTTTGTTGGTTTCTGGGTTTGTCTCTGGCATTTCTGCCTTATCTTCTTCCATCTCAGTTGGAGCCTGTGGCACAGGCTCAGATTTCTCAAGAGTTGAGGTTGAAGGAACCTCTTTTTCAGTATCTGAGGTAAGCTTTTCAGCTTCCTCTTGTTTTTCCGTTTCTAACTCAGCCTGTAACAAAGAGATTCCTATAAGGTAACAAGATTTATAAGTATAGAATTTTTCACAAGGTTAGAGTTAAACCAGTCATTTACCGGCGGTTTGGTGATTGGTCTCTAGAACTTGTGACCTTTCTATACATTGGTCGTCTTGTCGATTCGGTTTCTTTGTTTGAAGTTTACGGTACTTCACACCTTCCTGAGTATCTGACTCGATTTGCCTCCACAGTTGATCATTACGAGTAGATGTCTCGGTTTGATCCCTCTCATTGAGTTGGGAACTGTTCGATTCTGATTTTCTTGACATCTTTGTATTCTTTGGTAATTCAAAATGGAGTTCATTTACCATTTCATCAACCACTTGTGGTTGTTGTGGTTGTTGTGGTTGTCTGAAAGCAGAAGATTGATCGAGAATGTTCTTCGATTCTTAGATGTGGCATTTCCATCGACATACGCGATACTAAGATACCACTCATCGAGGGCTTTGTGAAGTTGTGCAAGAAGTCATTCCACGATGATGTGTTTGCTGACAACCTTTGCTATAGGTTGACAACTTTGTGGTGTAGGTTCTTCTTGGATACCTTATCACCGATTACTTGTTGATAACCTTAGCCCTCTTTGATTTTCTAGGACTTGAGAGATGACTAGTTCATCATCTTCATCGTCGAGCTCTCATCGACATCGGGGCTGATTGGTCCATTATTCCTGCGGTTTACTGAGATGGGGCTTGGTGTTTTCACCACTCTTGGCGATGTTATGAGTTCATCGGCAAGGCTTTACGCATTAGTCGTAACATTTAAAGCACTTCCTCTTCTTTGAGTCTACTTATTCGATGGTGATAACTCTTTTGTAGCATTGATGAGTTCATACGCCATGTTTGTAGAGATAGAATTGACAACCTCTTTGGGTGTGTCTTACATTTTGCACATACTTCTTTCTTGAAGTTACAGGCTTCTTAGTCAATCTTTTCTTGAGATATCTTTTGATTTTCTCTTCTTAGGACCTTTACGAGACCCGGTAACCTTTTCATGATTTGTATACTCGTACTTGTAGAGTAAATTCTTTGTTGGCTATTCGGTAGTCTCTCTGAGCTCGATGCGAAGCTTTTCGACCAAATAGCATATCTTGGACCATATCCTCATGGCCTTTGGCTCAGCTAGTCCTTTAACAATCTTAGGCTCGAAGCCTTGAATCTTCTTCACGAATTTCATGAAGGCGTACTTTCCCCAGTTGAAAGTGTTTTCCAGCCTTTTGTCTTGTTGATTCAGCAAGAACATCATGATCCATCATTCTTGGCTTATCTGGTGACACCTCCTTGTAGACCATCAAAGCATCTGTGAAGAATGCAAGCGGTACATCGGTGAACCAGATATACGGTTGGGATGTCGACAAGTTTGAACTTCGGTGGTGTGTCGATTTCTCAAGATCACACACATCTTTGTAAAGTTCTTTAACACCTTCAAGGAGTTCCTCATCCTTGGTGTTTATTTCAAAATCCTTTCCAAGATTTTGAACCTCAAACAACTTACAGAAAGTTGTTAAGTCCAGAAGGATTTCCTTTCCTTGGACTGAGGTTTTGATAGACACTATTTCAGTGCCTTCAGATACACAGGAAATAATCCTGGAGTTGTTGTAAAATTCCATCACATCAAGTGATGAAATTCCACTAGGGCGAGCAGATAGAAAGCCCTTGATTTGTGCCTTTTCAAGCATGTCAAGAATTAGCTTTCTGTCGGCTTGGTTCTCTATTCCAGCCGTGAGGTATTCCTCAACCATGGCACCACCCCAAATCATTCTGTGACTTGAAGTCCAATGGTCAGGATTGAAAGCTCCTACCAGTCGATTGTTAACAATAACCAACTCTGGTGCTTGCTTTTCAGCAGTACCAGTGGAGGATTGGGATTTCTGTGTAGAAATGTTCTTGGAGGCCATCTCTTTATATAGTATAGGGATTTGAAGCTTGTGTTTGAAAGAGATTCGATTGAGTGATTCCTTTCAGAAAAACTTAATCAAGAATTGCAGAGATTTTAGAGAAGTTGCAGAGGATCAGGAGAAGGTTTTTGCTGTTTTGATGCAAGTTGAAATTTCGGATTAGGCAAAAGTGATTTCATTTGCCAAAATCCTATACATATAGCAAGTAAATCTCAACAGACAAATACATACAAATTGATTTTGTGTGTACGTATCTGTGATTTGCAAGCCGGCATGATCAAAAGTAACTTCGGCATTAAATGCAAAGTGGTCTTTGTCGGAATTTTTCTGATCCACTATTCTTTGTGAATTAATTTCTGCCGTTCAGATCAAGCGCTTGAATTCATCAAGGGTCACTATTGCTTCTCCAGCAATGATCACAATCAACAAATGTAATTGTGCCCATTTAATGAATTTTGGCTAATAGCTATCTGAATCACAATTCTGTTGGAGCAAGGACACTGTTCGCATCTGAATCTGTCTTATACTTAGGATTTTCCCAAGTTTTTCATCAAGATAGAAATAGTGCGAGCTTCAAGAGAGTAGTTGACTGCATATAGTTATACTATTCTCTTTTGTGTTCCCCGTTTATAGAATGATTCAGATATCTGAGTTCCCGTCTCAGAGATCTTAAGCTATCTTTTTTCTCTTTAGCCTTTTTGACTTCTGGTTTCCCGTTCCAGATACCTCTTCTCTCTTTACGGATACCGTTCGATTCCTCTTCTCTGGATGCCGTTCTAGATACCTCTTTTACGGATGCGTTCGGATACCTCTTCTCTGGATGCCCGTTCGGATACGAACTTTTCGGTTCATTGGTAGTTCCATTAGTCGAAGACTATGTCTTAAGGCTAAGAATCTACTTTCTTGTAGTGGCTTAGTGAAGATATACGCAAGTTGGTCTTGATCCCAATCTTTAGTATCTCTATATTGCCTTTTCAACATGGTCTACGATGAAGTGATGTCTAACATCAATGTGCTTTGTTACGGCATGAAATTTAGGATTACGTGTAATCATGATAGCACTTGTGTTGTCACGAGAAAATGGGAGTTTTCTTCTCATGAGTCCATAGTCTTTAAGTTGTTGTTGTATCCGAGAATTTGTGTTGCACAACAACTTGACAATATATTGAGCCTCTGTGGTAGAAGTTGCAATTGAGTTTTGCTTCTTGCTAAACCATGAGATAAGTCTAGTGCTTGACCCAAGTTCTGAGGTGCTTTTCCTATCAAGCAATAATCCGGCATAATCGATGTCGAGTACCCGGCTAAACTTCGATCCACTTTCTTTAGGATACCACGATCCTACATCTCTGTACCCTTCACATACCTTAATATTTTCATAGCAATGTTGTAGTGTGTTTGCATTGGATTTATGCGAAATCTAGCACATACTCAATGACATATTGAATATCGAGTCTACTTGCAGTGAGGTAAAGTAGTGAACCTATCAATTTCCTATACTTATGTTCTTCAACACTCTTATCTGATTCAGTATAGGTCATTTTGGTTCCAATGCTCATAGGTATCTTAGCATTCTTTTCAGAAGACTTAAGATTGAATTTTGTGAGCATGTCTTTTGCATACTTTGTTTGACTAATGAATATTCCATCATTGAGTTGCTTGACTTGCAATCCTAGGAAGTAATTCATTTCTCCCATCATGCTCATCTCAAACTTGCTTTTCATGAGATTTGCAAAGTCATTACAAAGTTGCTTGTCCTTAGATCCAAATATGATGTCATCAACATATACTTGAACTAAGAGTAGTTTCCCATCATGGTTTAAGGTAAATAAAGTTTTATCAACTTCACCTTTCTTGAAACCACTTTCCAGAAGATATTTGGCCAAAGTGTCATACCATGCTCTTGGAGCCTGTTTGATCCATCTGAGCTTTACGTAATTTATAGACCATTCTACTTTACGAGGAAACTTCAAAGCGGTGGTTGCTCAACATAAACTTCTACGCAAGTTCACCGTTTAGGAATGCGCTTTTGACATCCATCTGATAAACTTTGAAATCTCTATGAGCTGCAAAGGCTAGAAAGAGTCTTATTGCATCCAATCTGGCAACTGGTGCATATGACTCATCAAAATCTAAGCCTTCAGTCTGAGTGAAACCCTTGGCAACCAATCTTGCTTTGTTTCTGGTTATTTCACGGTTTCATTCATTTTGTTTACGAAACCCACTTAGTTCCAATCACGGATATTCCTTCTATAAATGGAACTAGTTTCTAGACTGTTTCTCTCAAAATGATCGACTCTTCTTGCATTGTAGAGATCCGTCTTGGTCTCCTAATGCTTCTTCTATACTTTTAGGTTCAATATTGAGATGAAACATCGAAAGAGAGAATCGGCATTTTCACTATTGCTCTCCTAGTCTAACACCGATTAATTGGTCGATTATATCCTTTGCGGGATGATCTTTGATCCATTTCATCAAAGGTTTAGAGCTAGTAGGATCAATATCCGGTGATCTGAATGTGAATCACTAAGATTTTGATTTGATACTTTTCGATGTCGAGATATCGACATATGGGAAATGTCATGGATATCGATACTTTTCGATGTTAGAGATATACGAGACATGCATTTGAGTATTCTTATTTTGAGATACCTCTTCATGATGAAGGTTCTCGATAACTTTGTTCCATTTGGAAAACTTCATAGGAAATTCCTCATCATGTTTGTGAGTCATCTTGTTGTTACTAGGCTTTTCAAGCTTTTCTCGTCAGTCATCCTCACTTTCCATAACGATGTTTTCCTTTACGAGGATTCTTCTTTAGTATCCTGATAATAGTTCTTTGAACTTTTACGAGAGTTCATCGATGGGAGGTGTTTTCTTACTTCCTTCATAGAATCTGACATAGGCGATTCTTGAATTTTCTTTGTTCTTTTGTTGTAAACTATGTAAGCTTTCTTGTTTGTGGAATAGCGAAAAACACCTTCATCGCCTTTAGTTGAAATGTTCTCGGATAATCTTTCCCATTGTTTAGAACAAAACATCTCTGACGAAATACTCTCGGATGTTTGATATTAGGAGGTCTTCGACCAAAATTTCATAGGGGTCTGTCATGGTGTTTGTTTATCAAGCATCTGTTCTAAGTGTAGCGGTGTGTTTACGACTTGAACCCGATATATTTCACTTATCTCGATGTCATTAGCATTGTCCTTGCGGCTTCTTTAAGGGTTCTGTTTTTCCTTTACGCAACACCATTTTGTTGAGGTGTTCTTACAGAGAAAGTTGGTGTTGTATACCTTTGCGGTCTGAAAACTCCTTTATGTCTTGATTGACAAACTTCGGTACCATGATGCGATACGATTGCGAGATACCTTGTCATTTTCATGACTTGAAGCTTTTGACAAGTTTGGTATCTCCACCACAGCATCATTTGTGTTTAAGAAAACTGACCAGTGAATCTTGAGAAGTCATCTACAACAACGGACCATACTTCTTCTGCATAACTAATTCAGATGATTCAAAAGATCCATATGTAAAAGTTGCGTTGGTCTAACACTAGAGTGTATGATTTTGGACTTGAAAGAGATCTTAGATTGTTTCCCCATCGGCGAGCGAGCAGATACCATCCTTTACGAAAGATGTTTTGGGAAGACCGACCACTAACTCTTTCTTGGCAAGTCTATTGAGTTTTGAAATTCAAGTGACTCATTCTTTTGTGCCATAACGGTGCTCTTACATGTGACGGATTGACTCACCATGAGACATTCTTGATTGTGGCGAGATCGGCAACATAAAGGCGCCTTTCGCCGACCAACTAAGGTATGCGCTTTGACTCATTGTCGATTAGTTTGCGATGTTAGCTTTGAATTTTATAGTAAAACCCTTATGCAAAGCTGGCTCATGCTAAATAGATTGTATTTCAAATCCTTAACATATGTCGTCGGTGATTGTTAAAATTCCCAATTTAGCGTTGCGAATCGGAGAGGATTTAATTCTCCTCGACAAATCGATATCTGGTCTGTGTTGCAAGCTTTGTAGTCGACAGTTGCTTTGTCTCTGTCATGTGCTTTCGCATCCACTATCAAATAGCCATTGTGCTTTAGTCGGAAGCGATACGCACCTGACGAAGCAGAGATTAGGTTCTCATATCTTTGATGGAACCGTCGAATCAAAAGTTCTCCCAAGAATCCATTTTGAATGAATTTCTTTGAAATATGCTTTTGTCAGCGAGGAGCGTAAGGAGAATTCTTTTTGAATGAAAGTTATCATTAGTAAAATTATTTTCTTCCTTGGTGTGTTCCTAGGTGCTCCATATGATGCTTTCGGATACTGGGTTTAGTTTGATTTCAACAAACTTAGCCTTCCTTGTCGATTTCTTCTAGCCACGGCATTGATTTTCGGTGGCTTGATTTAACTTCCGCCGATAATTGCTTTGAGCAATTCTAGCTTTCGACCATCGTTCTTGCTCTGCTTGTACTCATGAGCAAGTTGTTTTCCGATGCCTTTGTAGATGCCATTTGAGCACTTGAAGCTATCGAGATCTTTTCTCGTGACTTTGCTAGTCTCTGGTTGATCGATTTCTTTCGGAAAAAGTGACATGGGAGAATTTGCGACTCTGCAATTCTACCTTTTGAGAGACATAGCTTTGTGGGTGTTTACACTTTTCGGTGTTGTGTTTCTTTTCGAGACGATACTCATCGGTTTGTTTTTGACTTGTTTTTCCCACAAAGGTCTGATCATTGCCTTTCCTTTGTCGACAATCTTTGTCTTTTCACCAATACTATAGATTGCATGGGAACCGTCTTCTTTGAGTAATTACAAATGTTCTCTTCTCCTTACTCTTATTGAGTAATAGAACAATCTGTCTGAGTATTATTGAGTCCTTTCTTTTCGAAGGATCTCTTAAGTAAGATTGTACTTGATGAGTGTCACTAGCTTTGGCATAAGATTGAAAGGATAGTTCTTTCTTCTTGAGTTCCTTGTTTTGAGAAAGAAGATTTTCATAATTCTTTCGTAACTTCCATTGCTTCTTCATGTGACTTTTAGCCTCGGATATACGAGCTTTGAGAAATCGTTTTGACATCCTTTCCCTCGGAATCTTTAACTAATTGAGAATTTTCCTTTTCAAGAGAACTCTTTTCTTCTTGAGGTTTCGGCTCTAGCTCGAATCATTAGAAATTCTCTTTCATAGATGTCAAGTTCTTTCTGAGATTTTCTAGATTTTTATTTCCTCTTCATCACTTTCATAAGTGTAGCAAAGTATGTGTTACCTCATCGGCCATAAGCAGGTTTTCTATGTTGGAGATGTACGGTAGTCAATTTGACAACTCCACATATTTCACTCTTCTTGAGGCCGAAGTCGATTATGTCATGAGTAACTCCACATAATTCTGGTGAAGGTAGGGTTGAATCATCTGAATTGTCATCTTCAGAATCTGTCTCAACGTCTAGAGCATCCAGTTGAATCTGGATTTTCTTTCTTTCTTGATTAACAAAGCTTTGCTTCTTGAAGATTCTTACATCTTTCTTGTCACTTTGTCCTTAGTTTGTTGAGGCGGGACAATCCTTCTTGAAGTGGCGGGTTTACGACAATAGAAATAGATACCGTTTCCAATTTACGCTTCCTCGATTACATGATGCTTTACGAATGGCTTGTTATTGAGCTGCATATTTTGTCTTGGTGATAGTTTGAACTAGATGCTTTTGACATCTCTTTGGCTTTTCTTCTCTCAATTTCTCGACTGACAAATTTGCTCATTTGCTTTGCAGCAAGAGCATCCTCAGTCTCCTCCTTGCTTTTCTTCTTTTCAGAAGTTCCTTGATTAACTAGAGCAACATTCTGCAACTTTGCAGTTGTTTGTTCTCTCTGAGTTGTCTCATAGTCAACAGTAGCAAGATGAGAGAAAAGTTCCACTGGAGTGCTATTTGGCATACCTTGGTTAAAATAGAAGAATTTAGTATGCTCCCAGTTGTGGTTAAGACTTCTGACAATAATCTTAATTTTCTACGTTGAGTATCTATTGCTTTCCCCAAGTGCTGCCATATAACTCATAAGAGTGGTAAATCTGAAATCAAGTTCTTCCAGAGTTTCAGTGGGACCTTGTTTGAAATTTTGAAATTTCAACTTTAGAACTTCGAACTTGTTTTCCTTGGTTTTCTCGATTAAACCTGATTTCTTCAATCGGTTGCGAGCGACTTTCGCCGTTTAGCACCCAGTTTACCTTGTATGTGCTCTGGTGTCGATCGATGATGATGTTCTGAGCTTGACCATCCAGACGATTCCTCTTGGCATCTTAGATGTCGAGTTTTACAGGCTTTGGTTCGTAAATAACGTGACGATAGATCTTCCACTAGTTGGCGCTTGTTTGTGAAGATCCTTGCTTTGATCTCTGTCTCTTCCACTTGAAACCTCCATGACTTGCTTAAGTTGTTGAATGACTATTGGGCCATTCTTTATTACTTGATCATCTCGTCACTTATGGCTTCAAGGTGGAGCATCATGTTTTTCCATTTCTCGTAGTTCTCTGGTTTGAGAGCGGGTGCATCACTCGAGACATACACACTTAACACACAAATTAAATAGTCCTCAAAATGGACAAAGTTCCTTCACCTATCACGGGGATCTAGGTTGGTCTGAAGGTGGTGAACCTCCTGCTCTGATACCACTTGTTGGTCGGATAACGGCAAAGTAAAAAGACTAGAAGGGGGTGAATAGTCTTTTAAAACTTTTATCGATAACAAATGTTTCTCGAGATATACGAATGGATATCGATACTTAGAATCAGTGTGGAAGACTTAATAAAGATAAGTGTAGAAAGCAGGTTAATAAGTGTGTGTGTGTGTTCTTTGAAGTATAAATCTGAAATGTAAATGACACGGCAAGTATAGTGGTATACGGAGGTGGCGTAATCCTCCGACTAATCCACTTTGGTCTATCGAGACCTAGAATTCACTAGAAAGATAATTGAGATAACCTTACAAAATCCTATTCTAAGATTCTTAACAATTGGTTCCCGACCAAATATTCCCCGAGTTGTTCCTAGCTTCTTGATGAGTACTTCCTATACTCGAAACCTTTGAGTTGTTCCCTAGCTTCTGACTAAGTACTTCCTATACTCAAAAACCTTGGAGTTATTCCTTAGTTTCCCAAATCAAGTACTTCCTATACTCGGTAACCTTGGAGTTATTCACGATTTTCAAACTAAGTACTTCATGTACTCACGCGGTTTTGGTGTTGGTTTTGGTTTAAGTTGTCGGATGAGCGTCTTAATAACTTTTGATTATTGAGATAGCTCTGTGAACTAAGTTACTTAATACACTTTACGGTATGGTATCTTGTTCGATTTCTTGACCCAAGTCTTATGATATGTTCAAAGAATGAATCTCGGATAGTTGATCTTTTGATTCAACTCCTTCACGAGATAGCTTTGCTTGTTTAGGATCGGGACACTTAGAACTTGGTGTTTACTCAAGATCACAAGCTTTAGTATGTGAAGCTTTGATAATAAGTAAGTTGCTTTGAGAGAGTAGGATGTTGAGTTCTATGTTTGGTATGTCAATGTGTGTCCTTCTTCTCAATTTGTCTAAGTGTTGATATTTATAGATGAATTTGAGTGCCGTTTGAATAGTATCCGTTAGGCTCAAATTCAAACTATCGATATCTGTGTGTATAATCTTTATGTGAGTTTTGTCTTCTTCTCGAAGTTGCGTTGCTTTTACTCGGACATCTCTGTCCGTGCATTAAATGCATTGTACTATACTTTACATCTGTAGTGTCAGCGGAACTATACTTTATGTCGGAGACTAGACTTGTTATGCGATTCTTTGCCGTCCTTATCTTCATTCTTGAGATACCACTTGTATTGATTGAAACAACTTTGTTTGCAATATATGTTCCTTTTTGAAGCGTGGTTACTTCGAGTGTCGAGAATAGATATCATGGACACTTTCCTTGTCTTGGATATGTATCTCATTTCTCGATATCTCTTGTGACCAGTTTGTTTGAAGCTATTATGTCTGAATGTCGCTAAGATATCTGAACAACGATTCGATAATCTTGTGCAGTTTTCTTCAAGTCTTCAATTCTTGTTGAGCTTTCTGCTTGGATGTCTTCTTCTTGGTCTTCTCTTCATAAAATAAAAATTACATTTTGAGACCTATCATCCTATACAAGATTAGCTAGACTATCATACTTAGTGGGTTTCCTCTTTTACAATGTTCAAGTGAACGAAGTACTAATCACCTTTACGAGACTAAGATAAGTCATCATGTTCTTTGAACAAAATCTAGCAGATATTCTAACAAAATATCTATGATTTGAGCTATCTGGAACATATCTTTCAGAGAGATTATTTCCAGAGATAGCTTCATGATGAATATCTACAGTTTCCATTTCTGGAAGTTTCATAGGAAATTCTTCATCATGTTTGTGAGTCATCTGGTTGTTACTAGGCATTTCATGCTTTTCTACGTCAGAGTCATCCTCGCCTTCCACAATGATGCTTTTCCTTTCTGAGGGTTCTTTTTAAGAATCCTTTATCATTAGTTCTCTGAACTTTTCTGAGATTTCATTTGTAAGAGGTGTTTTCTTACTTCCTTCATAGAATACAACATGAAATTCTTCAATCTTCTTTGTTCTTTTGTTGTAAATTCATAGCTTTGCTATTCATAGAATAACGAAATACACCTTCATCCGCCTTTGGTTGAAATGTTTGAGATATTCCTTTCCGTTGTTGAGAACAAAACATCTGACGAAATACTCTCGGATGTTTGATATTTGGGGTCTACCAACCAAGATTTCATAGGGGTCTTGTCATGGTGTTTGTTTATCAAACATACATTACGAGTGTAGCAATTTGTATTCTGACTTCAACCGATAAACTTCACTTATTTGATGTCATTAGCATTGACCTTCTTTGCTTCTTTAAGGTTCTGTTTTCCTTTCGCAACACCATTTTATTGAGGTGTTCTTACGGAGGAAAATGGTGTTGTATACCTTTGGTACAAACTCCTTTATGTCTTGATTGACAAACTCGGTACCATGATCTATCGATTGAGATACATTGTCATTTTCATGACTTGAAGCTTTTTGACAAGTTTGGTATCTCCACCTGGCATGATTTGTGTTTAAGAAAACTGACCCAGTGAATCTTGAGAAGTCATCTACAACAACGGACCATACTTCTTTCTGCATAACTAATTCTGAGATGATTCAAAAGATCCATATGTAAAAGTTGCGTTGGTCTAACACTTAGAGTGTACGATTTTGGACTTGAAAGAGATCTTAGATTGTTTCCCCATCGGCGGTGAAACGGATACCATCCTTTGTGAAAGATGTTTTGGGAAGACCAACCACTAACTCTTTCTTGTAGTCTATTGAGTTTTGAAATTCAAGTGACTCATTCTTTTGTGCCATAACGGTGCTCTTACGTGTGACCAGATTGACTCACCATGAGACATTCTTGATTGTGGCGGATGCCCAATCGGCAACATAAAGGCGCCTTTCCATGACCAACTAAGGTATGCGCTTTGACTCATTGTCGATTAGTTTGCGATGTTAGCTTTGAATTTTATAGTAAAACCGCTTATGCAAATGGCTCATGCAAAATAGATTGTATTTCAAATCCTTAACATGTAATCGTCGGTGATTGTTAAAGTTCCCAATTTGGCGTTGCGGATCGAGAGGATTTAATTCTCCTCAAGCCGTCGATATCTGGTCACATGTTTGCAAGCTTTGTAGTCGACCAGATTTTCTTTGTCTCCTGTCATATGCTTTCCGCATCCACTATCAAATAGCCATTGTGCTTTAGTCCAAGAAGCGTTCTGCACATAACAGGAAACAGGAGATTAGGTTCTCATATCTTTGATGGAACCGTCAGGATCAAAAGATCTTCCAGTAGGAATCCATTTTTGAATGAATTTCTTTGAAATATTCTTTTGTCTGACAGGAACATAAGGAGGAATTCTAGTTGAATGATTATCATTGTTAAGAATTATTTTCTTCCTTGGTGTGTTCCTAGGTGCTCCATTTGGTGCTTTCAGATACTGTCGGGTTTACGAGTTTGCTTTTCGACAAACTTAGCTTTCCTAAGATTTCTTCTAGCCGGCATTGATTTTCAGTGGCTTGATTCATCTTCCACTTCTAATAATTGCTTTGAGCAATTCTAGCCTTCAGCCATCGTTCTTGCTCCTGCTTGTACTCATGAGCAAGTTGTTTTTCGATGCCTTTATAGCCAATACCATTTCGATCACTTGAGGTTATCTGAGATCTTTTCTCAGCAGCTTTGCTAGTCTCTGGTTGTTCTAATTTCTTTCCAGAAAATGTGACATGGGAGAATTTGCCAGCTCCTGCAATTCTACCCTTTTGAGAGACATAGCACTGTGGGTGTTTACACTTTTCAGTGTTATGTTTCTTTTCAGAGACATATGACAGTTTCATTTGACTTGTTTTTCCCACAAAGGATTAGTCGCAACTGCCTTTCCTTTGTCTACAATCTTTGTCTTCTGACCGATACTGTAGATTGTATGGGAACCATCTTGCTGAGTACTTACAAATGTTCTCTTTTCTTCACTCTTATTCAGAGTGGTAGAACAGTCTGTCTGTGTATCCAGCCCAAGTCCTTTCTTTTCAGAAGGATCTCTTAAGTAAGATTGTACTTCAGTAAGAGTGTCACTAGCTTTGGCATAAGATTGAAAAGATAATTCTTTCTTTTTGAGTTCCTTGTTTTCAGAAAGAAGATCTTCATATTTCTTTAGTAGTTCAGCCATTGCTTCTCTATGTGACTTTTAGGTTTGGATATCGAGCTTTGAAATGCATTTTGGCATCCTTTTCTCAGATATCTTAACCAATTTAGAGTTTTCCTTTGCAAGAAAATTCTTTTCTTCTTCGAGATTTTCGGCTCTAGCTCAGATCATTAGAAATTCTCTTTCATAGATATCAAGTTCTTTCCTGAGATTTTCTAGATCTTTTCTTTCTTCTTCATCACTTTCATAAGTGTAACAAGAAGTATGTGTTACCCCATCAGACATAACACAGTTTTCAATGTTAGAGATGTCTGGACCGTCAATCTCAGCAACTCCGCACATTTCATTCTTCTTGAGGCCGAAGTCGATTATATCGTGAGTAACTCCACATAATTCTTGTGATGGTAAAGTTGAGTCATCTGAATCATCTTGATGCATCTCAACGTCCAGAGCATCCAGTTGAGTTTGGATTTTCTTTCTTTCTTCAGTTAGTAAAGCTTTCTGGCTTCTTCTGAAGATTCTTCTATCTTTCCTGTCACCTGTCTTTAGTTTGTTGAAGGCAGGACAATCCTTCTTGAAGTGACCAGGTTTTTGACAATAGAAACAGATATCGTTACCAATTTTTGCTTCCTCAATACATGGTGCTTCTGAGCTGGCTATTTCAACGAGCTTTGCAGATCTTTGTACTCGTGATAGTTTGAGCCTAGATGCTTTTTCAGCTTTTCTTTGGCTTTTCTTCTCTCAATTTCTCGACTGACATATTTGCTCATTTGCTTTGCAGCAAGAGCATCCTCAGTCTCTTCCTTGCTTTTCTTCTTTTCAGAAGTTCCTTGAGTGATTAGAGCAACATTTTGCAACTTTTCAGTTGTTTGTTCTCTTTGAGTTGTCTCATAATCAACCATAGCAAGATGAGAGAAAAGTTCCACTGGAGTGATATTTGGCATTCCTTGGTTAAAATAAAAGAATTTAGTATGCTCCCAGTTGTGGTTAAGACTTCTGACAATGGTCTTAATCTTCTCATTTGAGTATCTATTCTTTCCCAGTCTTTATATCACTCATGAGAGTGGTAAATCTGAAATCAAGTTCTTCGAGTTTGGTGGGTCCTTGTTTGAAATTTTGAAATTTCAACTTGAGAACTTCGAACTTGTTTTCCTTGGTTTTCTCGGTTCGCCTGATTTCTTCAATCGGTTGCGAGCGACTTTCGCCGTTTAGCACCCACGATTTACCTTGTATGTGCTTTCAGTGTCGATCGATGATGATATTACAAGCTTGACCATCGACGATTCCTCTTGGCATCTTAGATGTCGAGTTCTCTGAGCTTCGGTTCGTAAATAACTTGACGATAGATCTTCCACTTGTTGGCGATACATTTGTGAAGATCCTTCGCTTTGATCTCTGTCTCTTCCATTTGAGACCTCCATGACTTTCTTAAGTTGTTGAATGACTATTGGGCCATTCTTTATCACTTCGATCATTTCGTCACTTATGGCTTCAAGGTGGAGCATCATGTTATTTTTCCATTTCTCGTAGTTCTCTGGTTTGAGAACAGGTGCATCACTTTCGAGACATACACACTTAACACACAAATTAAATAGTCCTCGAAAGTGGACAAAGTTCCTTCACCTATCTGGGATCTAGGTTGGTCTGGAAGGCTGGTGAACCTCCTGCTCTGATACCACTTGTTGGTCCAGATAACGGCAAAGTAAAAGACTGGAGGGGGGGGGTGAATAGTCTTTTAAAACTTTTGTCGATAAACACGATTTCTCAGATATCTGATACTTAGATTCAAAGCGCAGAAGACTTAAGATAGATAAGTGCAGAAACAGTTAAAGTGTGTGTGTGTGTTGCTGAAATGTAAGTGCAGAAATGTAATTAACACAGCAAGTATAGTGGTATCTGGAGGTGGCGTAATCTTCCAACTAATCCACTTCGGTCTTCCAAAGACCTAGAATTCACTAGAATAGATGATTGAGGTCACCTTACAATAATTCTATTCTAAGATTTCTAAACAAATGGTTCCCAACCAAATGTTCCCCCTGAGTTGTTCCCCGGCTTTCTCAGCCAAGTACTTCCTATACTCGGAAACCTTTTTGAGTTATTCCCTAGCTTCCCAAGCTAAGTACTTCCTATACTCAATAACCTTGGAGTTATTCCCTAGCTTCTCAAGCTAAGTACTTCCTGTACTCCACGCCAGTTATGGTGTTGGTTTTGGTTTGAGTTGTCAGGTGAGCTTCTTTTATTAACTCTTTAGTTAATCAGATAGCTCTGTGAATCAAGTATACTTAATACACTTTTCAATGTTCAAGAGAATGAATCTCAGATATTTGATCTTTCGATTCAACTCTTTCACAGATAGCTTTACTTGTTTACGATCAGGACACTTAGAACTTTAGTGCTACTTAAGATCACTAGCTTTGGTCGCAACAGAAAGCTTTGAGAATAAGTAGTTTACTTGAGAAAGTATGTTCGTGTATAAGGTATTCAGTAAGTTCTGTGTGTGTGTTCTCAAGCTGTCTAAGTGTTGATATTTATAGATGAATTTGAATGCCGTTGAATTGTATCCGTTAGGCTCAAATTCAAACTATCGATATCTGTGTATAGTATTGTAGCAGGTTTGTCTTCTTCTTCAGAAGCTACCGTTGCTTTTGGTTCAGACATCTCTGTCCGTGCATTAAATGCATTGTACTATACTTTTTGTCCTGTAGTGCCAACGGAAATATGCTTTGTATCAGAAAATTAACTTGACCAGTTTTCTCTGAGTTTTTCGCACGTTCTTATCTTCAACCTCAGATACCACTTAAATTGAAACAACTTTGTTTGCAATATATATTTCTATTTCAGAAATGTGGTTAAAGCTCAAGGTATCTGAGTGTAGATATCTGTGGACACTTTCCTTGTTTTCCAGATAGACTCTTTTGATTCTCAGATATCTCTTGTGACACAGTTTGTTCAAAACTATTCGTGTCTTCAAGATATCTGGCCAAGGTATCTGTAAAACCATTTCAGTAATCTTGTGCAGTTCTTCAAATCTTCAATGTCGTTGAACTTGTTCTGCTTGGATGTCTTCTTCTTGGTCTTCTCTTCATAAAATAAAAATTACATTTTGAGACCTAACATCCTATACAAGATTAGCTAGACTATCATACTTGTTGAGGGATAAACCTCTCAACACCAACACTACCACTGCAAGCAACCTAATCGAAGCTCGCCTCGACTTGAAGTCAGATAAAAGGCTTGTCAGAAAGAGCACTGAAAGGACTAAGTGGGGGGTTAGAATGGGTTGCGGGATTCTGGTCGATCCGAATGAGGCTTACTCAAAGGAGAGATGGTAGCTCTCGATGCGATAGTAATGGGAAAGGTCTAGTTACTTCATTTCGCTTCCCTTAAGGTCACGGACCTTGTGCTATATTTATAGTTATCATATACTCATGAAGTAGCTCATAAGATGATGCAGTACGATCGATTTAGACACCAATGCTACCTTTGGCCCATGGCCCATTAGTGAGCAGTAGTCAATACCGATAAGTGGGCACAGGGGTAGTTTGGACCTTTTCCTCTGAAATCTTGTTCCTTTGTTGGTTCCGTGTTAGTCCCTCGGACGGTCATGCCTTGGTTGATCTGCCCTTGGGTAACTCTGGATGTCCGAGCCCAGAGTCTCACGGAAGCATCTCAGTGGTTCTGTTATATACGTTTGGTCTTAATGTAATGGTGGTGTCCGAGATTCTCTCATACGGTCCGTTAGGCATCTCTGTACTGACATGGTCAGGTTTGGAAGTCCTTTCCTTAGCCGGCTCGGACTAGCTGTGGAGATGTAGTGACTTCAGCGTACTGGTCGATTCACTTTGGGCGAACCATGTGAGGTCGGACCAGTACTGAATTGGCTAGTTAAGCCGTGATGCGCTTTAGGACACGCTCTATGGCGCCCTTAACAGATTGGACATATTTCCGTATCAACATATGTCCCCCCAGTTTCCAAGTATCTTAGTAGAAGATAGTTGGTAACTATGAGGATCGATCGTAATACGTGGGCGTTTAGAATCGTTAAAAAGGAAGAAATCCTTTTTGTCGGAATCCGTCGTCCGTGTCCTCGAGGATTGATATATCTCTTCCCCCCTTTTCCGTCTACAGTCCGAGTTATCACATAACTAGGACTGTAGAGGAAAAAAATATTATATCCGAGATATATGGGTCGAAATGCGGTTAGGATCGGCGTAGCCCTCGAAGTGTCCGTTGGGCGATTGTTGAATTGGTCCTCTCGTAAGCAAGAGGCCCGATAGGTTGTCCGTTCGTCCACGGAGAAAGATCCGAGTAAAGGGGCGTGGCCCGTTGGATCGAGACAACATCAGCGGTTGAGTTCGATCCGATTGATGTGGCGTCTTGTCGAAGCATTAAATGACGTCTTGTGACCATCCACTCATGAAATCTGACCCAGGATTGGAGAGGATCGGCGGTGGGATTCAAATCCAAGCGACGTGACTCTTGGCTATCCCCAAATTGCCCTTATAAATAGTCAGCCCATCAGTCACTTTCACACTTTTAGCAATCTCGAAACTCAGAGCAATCGCAAAGCAATCCAAGCGTTTGAAGACACATCCGAGCAAGCAAGAGTCGCAAGATTTGAAAGTTCCTTCTTCGAATCTGTACCCTCGGAGGAGAAGCAAGGCTTAGTCGTCCGTTCGAACTTATCAAATCAACTTTACCAAGTACGTACATCTTCACTTTTGCTGAGTTGTTTCTTTTTCACGATATGCTTACTTCGTGGTCATATGTTTTTGCCCTGCTCGGATATGAAATGGTCGAGTCTGTTTTTGCCGATGTTGCGTGTGAAAGGCTTTAGCAACGTTCTTAGGTGAAACAATTTTTCTTTTGTACTGTTGCATGCCAATTTATTGCCAGTATCTTGTTGATGCATTTCATGCGTATGCCGACTGTAACCAAGATTTGATTATGCATGCTTATTTGGTAGTGTGTTGGTGCCATTGGCTACGATCTTCCATAAATTTGCCCTTTCGTCTTGGGTAAGGTAGGTGATAGTGCCAGCGGCGCGTTAAGTATAAATCCGTAGGCTTCCTTTGACTTAAGAAATTACCTAAACGAACTCTCAGACAATCAAGACCATCATTCCTGACTTGTTTCCTACGCCTAGGATGTCGGGAGCGATAGTCGGGAGGACCACGAGCCCAAGGTCATAGAGGCGCGATAGATTTAGGGATCGGGTCCGTGGACTGAGCTCGTTCGTGAAAGATTTTGTGGATCTTGGTGCGTCGGAGATTGAGCCTTTGAGCACGGGCTTCATGATGCGGCCTGAGCCGGCGTTCCGGCGGACCGGTGTCCTTGCTAAGACTAGTCGTCAATCCGATCTTGAGCGTAGGTGGAATTGGGACATCCACGTAGTGCAGCGAAGCTGCGTGCGAGCGGGAAGGGGCAATGATGCAGGCGGAAGAAGTCGAGGTGTTGAGGCGGGTGGAGGACCGTGTTGTGGCGGAGCAGGTCCGTCCACCAAAACGCGTCCAAGGCAGGAAGATACTAATGATGATGAAGAAGATGGTGAGGAAGGCGAAGATGGGGCGAGGGAAGAAGGAGAAGGATCCCCATGCTCGTCCCTCTAGGCGATCGATCGGCGGATTGCACTACATCTGCTGCGTCCGTTCGGTCGATCTTGATTAATCGAAGGTCGTGGTGCAAATTGCGCGAATCAAGTTCCCGTCCTGCGTCATTTACAATAGTGGAATGATTTGGAGAATTAAACACGGACGGGCTTCTTCCTACATGTCCATCCGGGGTTAGGGCGGAGGACATCCCAGTGGGCGGAAATGGGAGATCCGACTCCGTAGAAATCATGGTTCCGAGCGGTCATGCCTTTTACAACCCGCCTTATGTATATGTGTCTGCGAGGTAGCTTTTGCTTGTGGGTGGAAGGTACCCATTACAGCGGAGTTGAAGCACATCTAAATCACATTGGGATTGGTCAAGTCGAGTTATCCGAAATCTTTGGGTAATCTTATTTGCTTGTCGTTTTTGCAAGAAGAAAGGCATTTCGTAAACTTTGAGAACTTGATGACTCTTTCCGTTTCATTTAGTCAGAATCCCTTTTTATACCTTCTGAATAGGAAACCTTATAACTTCATTTGTGACTCCATTTAAGTCGTTGGAATTGAAGTGGTGGGATAAGTTCATATTCGTGGATGGCTCTGAAACCGAGTCAGAAGCGGAAAACGATGGGGCCCTTACAAAGTTTACGAGAGCATCCGGATGGCGCCCTCTTCGAAAGAATGTGGCTCCGTGGGTGTTGCTATTCATAAGAAACGCGATCCATGACCTATCCATACCGCAGATGATCATCGACCTCTGCCGTATTTGTCTTGAAATGTGTGATCGAGTTGGAGGAAAACGGACTTAAGAGTTAGGTTATATTCTATTCTGTTCAGTAAGAATCTGATTACTTCGAGTCTTTATGCTTGCCATTCGTCGAGATACTTTATTCGGATTACGTATTTCCGCAATTCTGACAATCCTTCGTTAACCCGCCTGTATCTAACGCCCTTGGTTTATTGTGCGACTCCTTGGTTCGATTACATCATGTCGACTCTCGGAGAGAAGAAGAGGTTGCGACGGCAAGCTTTGGAGGTCGCGGCTGGTCGAAGGACCGAATCATTAACACTTCCAGGTGCGCCCATGCGGATCCGAAAAATCTTCTGTTCGTTGAAGAAGAAAAGCGAACAAGTGGTGAAGACTCGAGGCCTGGCGGTGCTGATAAGGCAAGAGCTCACCTTTCTGCGGGCGTACTGCCAACACTCGAGCTGACGAGGCGTGCTTATGCGGGGCGCCATCATCTCGGGCAAAAAAGGCGGCAAGCTCGGAGGCTCTGCTACATGAAGGCGTGATTGGCGTTGTCCTTCTGTGGACCAAGCGCTCTGGATAAGGAATCTGGCTTGCGGACTCCAGAAATGGGCGGTCGGAGAATTTGGATGCTCTATACCGGTAAATAATCATCCTTGGTTTACTTGTTTTGTTCTTAACGTGATACCAATATAACTTGTATCTACTCGGGTGTTTCCCCAGCTTGGGTGTTTCATCAAGGCCGTGCAGTGGAAGGACAGCGAACGGGCCACCATCGAAGAGGACCTTCACAGGTTGTGGCCACATCCAGCGGATGAGGCGGAAAAAGTGAAGCGGTTGGAAATGAAGTGAAGGAAAGAGGTGAATTTCCTGGTGAAGACCGTTGGGAGAAAGTTAAGGCGGAACTTCGACCACGGAGATTCATCGATAAAGCGTCTGAGCTTTCTGGATTTTAAGAACTTCTGGTTGGAGGCCTCGAATATGTCCGTCTTCTGGCCGTGACTTCTTGAGGTCCTTCTTTCGAGTTCACGATGTCGGACAAGTCGGATGCCTCCCGCTTTGGATGGGTTTGTGTCGCGATCGACGGACATTTGCGATCGAGGACTTCTTCCACTAGACTTTGGTGGAAGGCGGAGGGTTGATCCCCTCTGCGGATGCAGCGATGTCGAAGTGCCGCCGATAGTGTCTCAGACGGCGATTGGTGCACATGTGAGTTTGTGGGCAGTCCTGAGGAAGGCGAATTGAGATCCAGAACGGCGGGCCTTTCCTTCCTAGGTTCGTCACGGAAGCTCTTCTGAAGGTGGGCCTTGTACCTTTTAATGATTATCGATCTTTCCTGCAAAAGTGGTTTGCCACCTTTGCCGCGTTCTTGATCTTCCATTGATTTCGACTTGTTTGCCGCCTTGAAGATCTTGCGGAAGCCACCCGAAGATCTAGGCATGATCGGCTGGTGAAAAAGTGTCCAAGCCAAATGGGCCCAGTGAAGTCAGGGTATGCCGTTGAAATTCTGTTCTTGACTTTTTGTTGTATTTGCATCTTTTGATAACTCGGAATGTCCTTTCATATTATAACAATGTTTCGTATTTTATCCGAGGAGATGAACCTCCTATGCTTCCGAACTATTACTTGCTCTCTTCTTCGTTCCCTTTTTATACATTGCTCATGGTGAGTTTTATAAATTACCCATCTCTTAAAACCACGAACAGCGTAGATGGTATCGATGTAGAAATCGGACCATCATCTTTCCGATACTCGAATTGTTAGCCCTTAGGATGCAAGATTCTTCTAGAAGGAGGAAGGTGAAAGCAGTGAAATAGCAGCGATGGAAAAGTCATTATATTGCGTCTTTTCATCTTCCCAGTCATCGGATGATTGACAGATGGCGAGATCTGGAAGACTCGTCGCCACTATAAATAAGGGTGTGGTAATTCTCCTTTTTCACTGTTGTACCTTCCCTTACTCTTTCTTGCGTTTTATCCACTTTATTATCTAGCAGAAGTCAGTGTTCTTTAGAATGTCAGAATCGGGCGATGAAGAGTATAGTCCTTTGGGTGAAGCTGCTTGTGGCACATGCATCCGCCCATCTATCCGGGTAGAGGCACATAAAGACCCTATTGTCTGGATTTCAAAGGCGATCCCCTCGATGCCCGAGGATAGCTAGGAGATTGGTGAGGAGGAGAGAGAGACGAGGTTGATCCGTATGAGGATCTGCGTTGCAACAAGCTCGTCGGGGCGAGGTGGAGGTGGGAATCAAAGGCTCGACTTAGAGTGCAGTGAAGGAACAATGAGGTATGCCCCGTGGATGCATGTACTTCCCCTCAGACCTTTTCATATTGTTCCTCTCTTATGTAAATGTTCAGATAATTTTGTTTATAAAATTCGAACTATTTTTCCTCGGATGGGATCTCCATCTTTTTTCCCTTTGCAGACCTCGTCGGATGATACTGACGCATATATTTTTTGTAAAAATGGCTAAGAAACTTCGAGCGTAGTTGATGGGCTTGTTTGGGCTTGATCGGATAAACCCGTGCGGCTGACCTTATTGACCAAATGAATAGTTTAAGCCCATTGTCGACGTCAAAGTTCCGACGTGTCGGACGCCCATTGGTTCATCACTCCTATAAATACTGCGGATCCCTCTTGGCCTTGGTCTTACAAATCCAACCTCCATTTTCCAAATCTACCCAAAAGCAAGAAGACGGTCTCTTGAATAGTTTCCCCCTCTTGACTCCCGTCCACTCTCAAGTCGGCGTTCATCCTGAGCTTGAGAGTGGAGTAATCTAGAGGAAAATTGTGAAGATCGATCATAGAAAATCATAGATCTCGGTTTGAGTGTATATCTCCGTTTCTTCGCTTTCTTCAACCCCACTTTAGTGGTTCAAATCTCTTATATTGGAAATGGTTTAGAATTTGAGAGAGTTTGAGTCTCTAAAGCCGATGGTAAATCTCTTCTGTCACTTTGTTTTCCCGGATCGGGACTTTCCTTCCATGTTTTGGTGGTATCTGAAGGATTCGGCATGTTTAACCGTTCTCTTGTGCGGTAGATCGAATTCACGGCCTCATGAAAACCGGACTTTTCCGCTTTGACACGGTGGAAGCTTTTCCTAGGAGCGATCTTTCTTTGGGAGATGGCGTATCTCGGAGACATTCTACGCCTTTTTCTCGTTCGTCCGTAAGTGGGATATCGATCCGAGATTGCAAATTATCTTGACAAGATTAAGTGTCATTCGTCTTTGTAAGAGCGAAATCTCTTGCTTTCTTTGTAGTTAATCGAACATTAGATCTCGGATGCATAGATCGAAAATCACAAACGAAAGATAGAAGTTGTATTGATTTGGCGGAAATTCAATTACAACTTGCGGGCTCTATATTGATGACAAAGGATCAAAAAAGCAGGCGGCGGAGTTACGTGTAACAAATGGTTGAATATTGAGATGATCAATCGACATGATGGAGCTCAGCGCAATTATCTTTAAGCATAGAACTTACGAAGGTTTCTAGCATTCCACGGGCCTTTGAGGAGATGTCGTTCTCATCTTCTAATTCATAACTCCCATTTACTTTTGCCCGACAATCTTGTAGGTCCTTCCCACTAGGCTTGAGTTTTCCAACATTGCTTAAAATGTCGGCAGACACTAGGTCCCAAACTTGCAAGTTCGCCGCATGAGCGTTCTGTTGTAGGCTCGGGCGGCGGTTGCACGATACCTAAGGATATTAGCGATTACATCGGACCTTTTACATTCAAACATGTCCATTTCGAATATCGAGCTTCTCGGTTTGCCTTGTCTTCAAACTCTTGGATTCTCAAAGTCTCTGACAATCTCGGACGGTATGGCGCCTCGAACCATACACGAGGAGAAAGGAGTTTCTTTCGTCGCGATGCAATGCGATGGTGCGATCGCCCATATACGCCTTCGGTCGTCCTTGACTTTCTTGCGAAGTTCTAATCGCTTCTCGAGGATCTTGACTATTGTTTTGTTTGTTGACTCGGCTGTCCATTGGCTTGCGGGTATCAGCAGATGTAAATCGTTGCTTTCGATTTTGAAGGCCTTAAGCCGTTCCTTGAGCTATGTCACGAGCTGGGCACCATTGTCGAGCGAGAATCTGGCGAGCAAGCGGCGATGATATTCTTCGGATAAAGGTCCGCTTTTCGACTTTACGTAATGGTTACCTTGACCTCGGCTTCTACCCATTTGGTAAAAGTACTCCTGACCACGATAAGAAACTTTTTCTTTGGTACCCTCGGAAATGGTCAGCAATGCCGATACCCCAGCGATCGAGCGGACCGCGCTATGATTGGCGGAATCATAGGGTTCGTCGACGATGTGGGATGTTTGCGTAATATTGGCAATCGACATCTCGGCGTGGTCGGAATCTTCTACGATGGTGGGCGATAATAGCCTTGTCGTATGATTTTACGGCGAGGTCCTCCCGGAATGACTCCCACTTAGTTGTGTATCTCTTCCGGCCTGATGCATGCTTCTTGTGGTTCAAGCATCTTAGGTGGGTCCGGAAAAAGATCTTTTATGCAGATCATCGGCCGTTATAAAATATCTATTTGTTCGGCATTGCACTCCTTGATTCTTCGGATCGGCGGCAAAGATCCGTCCTTGAGATAGTTAAAAATGTCGGTCATCGGTTTCTTCTGTGTCAGTATCATGGCCTTGACCGGGACCCGTGGCGGATAGTCGATAATGGTGAGTAGAATTACTCTCCTTGTGTCCAAAGCCGTAAGCGGATCGTATTTTGCGAGCATCGACTCTTTCGTTCAAACTCTGTCAAACTTTTCCAAGGTGAATTCCTAGAAGTGGTTGTCCTCAATATTGAGTAGCTCAAGATAATTGATCATAGAAGGACCTTTTGTGGCAAAACTTCATGAAAATTGGGCCTCGACGGCTGTGAGTCCGTGTAGCTTTGACCTTAGAGCTTGGAGACTTGGCTGTATGACCCACTAAAAGTGCCTCATACTACGCCTCATTATTGGTAACTTTGAAATCGAGGAAATTGCATAGTCGAGTTCCGCCCTCTGAGCTCTTAAGGTAGATTCAATTCCTCCCACTCTTCGATTGGAAGAACCATCGACTTCAATGTCCGGATATCGGAAGGATGTTCTTTGATTTGGAGATCTCCTACATTTCTGAGGTTCGCTCTTGGTTCATCCCCTCAGGTGATTTTCGTTACGATGTTGTCGGCTGGGATTTACAGGAACATCACCAAGTAAAACATTTGGTTGACGAGTTTCCCCCTCGGACGAAGGGAGGGCGATTGATGTTGGGCTTCCTCGAGGTTTTGGGTTGAACATTGGCGAAATTTGGATTTGGACTATATGTTTGGTGATTAAGCACTTTCGAACACTTGCTTGTCGGGGACTTTCTGAATCCTTCTGGGTAATCCGCTAAGAAGTCGGCGAGGACTGAGCCTTTTTGGTGACAGAGTAGCAAATGTAAATGAGCTCGATCACCCGCTCGGAGAGTCGTCCAGTTGGTCGGGCTTTCCTAGGACTGTTTCAAAGGTTCATGATTAGTACCACTATTTTGTGAGACTTAAAGTAAGGTTTTAACCGTCAGCGGTATAAACTAAAGCGTGTCACGAGCTTCTCGATCTTCCGTATCTTGTCTCCGCTGACAAGGCTTTGCTAAGATAGTAGATCGGCAAATGCTCGTTAGCTTGAATCCGTATTAGGACGGAACTCATTGCCTCTTCCGTAATTGCTAGGTAGAGTGTTTCTCCTTCGACGGGCTTGGAGAGCAGTGGAGGGGAATGGTGGTATTCTTTCAATTTTTCGAAAGCCTCAGAACATTCCGCGGTCCACACAAAGTTCTCTCCTTTCCGGAGGGTTTTGAAGAACGGAAGATTCTTCTCGGATGATCGGGAAATAAAACGACTTAAGGACATGAGACTTCCTATGAGCCGCTTACCTCATTGAGGCTTTTCGGGTGTGGCAGATCTAGGATCGCCTTGATTTTCTCGGGATTGGCGCTTATTCCCCTTTCCGTGACCATGTATCCGAGGAATTTTCCTCCCTTTACTCCGAAAGTGCATTTTTCCGGATTCAGTTTCATCCCATACTTCCGCAGAATGGAAAAGCAATTGTTGAGATGATCTATATGCTCTTCTTCAGTCTTACTTTTAACAAGCATGTCGTCTACGTAGACTTCCATCGTCTTCCCGATTTCGTCTTTGAACATTTGGTTTACCAGTCGCTGGTAGGTGGCTCCCGCGTTCTTCAGTCCGAATGGCATCACCTTGAAGCAGTATACTCCTCCTGCCGCGAAGAAAGCCGTTTTCTTAACGTCCTCCTTGGCCATCCGAATTTGGTAGAAGCCTTGGTATGCGTCCATGAAGCTCGATGGCGCACATCCGGAGGTAGTCGACAGTTGATCTATCCGTGGCAATGAATCACGGATCCTTGTGGCAAAACTTGTTCAACCTTGTGAAGTCATTACACATTCGCCACTTGCTGGCGACTTTTACCGAACAACATTGCAAACCCGGTCGAATAGCGGACTTCCTCGATGTATCACGCCTTTAGGAGTCGATCGACTTGGCGGATATGATGGCATCCTTGATTGGGCCAAAGTCTTTCCTTTTACATCGGATGTATTTGACGAAGGATCCATGTTGAGACGGTGAAGCTGTAACCCGTGGGTCGATCCTTGATCGTCGGTACTCGGCGAACACATATTGTTTTCTCGGAGGCAAGCGATGAGCTTCATCTCTACTTCCACATTCATTTCGGTCCGATCCTTGTTTTCTTCGGGATGTGACAATAATCTCGATCTCTTTAAGGGTCTCATGGGGCTCAATTCGCATCGTTCTAGGAAATTTTTCCTACGGCTTCCTACCGACTTGCGAGTCCTCTTTTGGGTGGAAGGACGGTGGGGCGTCGAGTCATGGTGAATGTTAGCACGGTATGACGCCCTTCTTGTGGACATGATATAACATTCCCAAGCTTCTCGACATTTCCGAGCTCTTGTCCGACTCGAAGGCCGTTGGGAACTTCATCCTATTGTGGAAGTAGATGAAGCTTTCGGGCTGGTTGAGACACAGGCGTCCGAAGATGGCCTTGTAGTCGAAAGTTTGTTCGACCACCAAGCCGGACCTCTTGTGTCACCCTTGCGGAAAGGTGCCGAGAGAAACATGTAACATGATACTTAGGGTCGTGCAGTTCCTCCTCGAATCTAATATGGAGGTGTGCACTCTGCCATATCGGACTCTGCCGATGCCATCGATCCGGTGTCCTCTTAGAGATGATGTTGAGGAACTTCCGTGTCGACGAAGATCTTATTCACTCGGTAGGTTGCAATGGTCAGCGGAGACCACCGATGGGACATACGGGTTTCGATGTCTTCTCCCCTGCCGTGGGAGGAGGAATTTCCATCATCGAATGATATGGCGTTAGTGCACATTGCGGACTAGCATATGCTCGATCGTTGTTTGGAGGTTTTGCGGCGCTCCCTTGCGTTCTGCTATCTCCCCGTTGGTCCTCTGCTGATAGTGTTGATCACCCATTTGTATGGGCGTTTTCCATTCGATATCGTCGTATATCGGTAAACGTTAGTCGGATGGGGCGAATAGTTGGTTGGCGGAGGGGGCAGAGGCAATGAGTGTGGTGGTGGTTCCGTCATCCTCTCATCTCTCCTTTGCTCTGTTTTATCGTGTCGTACAGGTTCGTCCTTATAGATATGTTCCTTCAATTTTCCATCCCTTATCAGGTGTTCCTTACATCTTCAGTGAATCTGAATCGTCGTTTCGTGTCGCGACACTTGTGAAACTTCTGATAGCCTTTTGCGTTCTTGCTCTTCTGGCCATTGTGAGGGCTTGGCCGTTAGACGTCGGCTTCTTCTCAACAATAGTTGCCAAGATGCCGGATCTTGATGCATTGGCCGGGTATAGTCCGTATATCGTCTTGGCGGACTTCTCTCCCTGTGCAAACCTCTGTCTCTTTGATCCCTTCTTGAATCAGACTTTACCGGGCGTTGGTCTTGCTTCACCGGATCCTTTGCTTTCTTGGAGCTGGCTCTCACTGGAACATTCCTTCTGTAATCTTCTCCATACATCACTTCCTCACAGATGTCTTCTAAGTACTTTTAAGCTTCTTACCTCTTGACTTGAGAGTTTTCTTGAGTTCGAGTTGAGAGTATTAGCATACGGTGTCGGACCCGTTCTTTATCTTGTGTGGCTCGACCGAAGAACCTCCGTGAAATCGATCGAAAGTCCTTAGATCCTCGTGCTCTCCACATATAACTTTGCTAGATGCTCCACGATGCGTTTTCTCCTCTTGGATTTGCGAATCGAGCGAATTTAGAAGACAGATCCGCGTACGACTGTATCGAATTATTCGGCAAAGAGGTGTACCAATCCATGGCAGTCCCGAAGAGAGTGGGCGAGAAAGTGAGGGCTTTAGTGTTGTCACTCATCCCTTTGGAATCCATCTTCTTTGTTGAAGCGTGTCGGGTGACCAGCGGACATGCGTCCCCATAGTAGTACTCAGTTTGGAATCACTTGGTCAATTCTGTTTCTCTCCTTCTCTCTCATGATCTTGTCACATAGGGATTTGGCACATTTGGTAGTTATCTGCTTCGTGATCTTTTACGAGGCGCCCGAGGCTTAAATTTGAGCTTCTAAAGCCTTTCTTTGGGCATAGATCTCGTCGCCATCATGATCTCCTGTCCTCGGATGCATGGCCACATCAGCGGGAAGTTCGTTCATGCGGGCTCTTGGAATTGTTTCGCCACTTGATCCTGTCCCTCGGAGGCCTTTGGGGTGGAACTTACAGGTGTCTATTTTTCCCGTCTTGGCTCTCTCTCCTTACGTGATGGCTGCCTTCCCTCGGTTGTGAGGTGATGCACTTTGTCGATAGATCTCGCAAATCCTCACAGGTTCTTGATCTCTAATCTCTGCTTTGGATAGGGCGTTGTCCGTTCTAGATAATCTTGGCTCTGCACGAGGCGTAACCCTTGGCGGAGTGGCTTGTTGTGGAGGAGCATTGTTGGATCGAGCACCCTTGGATGATCGTTAGCGACTGTCAGCGCATCTCGCTCAATCGAGGTCGTTAGTCGGACAATCGTCCATCGGGCATCGTGAATTGTTGGGGTGCGGGTGGGCCTTGAGCTCTGTCGGGCTTCGGGCGCACCTTCTTAGGAAGGAAGGCGTGCGTCCCTCGCTTGGATATCTTCCTCTTACCGTTGCAGCCCTGCGTCCCCGGGCGGGCGGGCGTTCCCGCGGGCGTGGCGGTGGAGTTCTTAATTCTGTAGTACCAGCCCTCGCTGTTCGTCTCCTTCTTGCCATTGGTTTACTCGAAACACAGATGCTTTTTGTAAGTTTCCCACAGACGGTGCCAAAATGTTGAGGGATAAACCTCTCAACACCAACACTACTATGAGCAACCTAATCGCTCGCCTCAACTTGAAGTCAGATAAAGGCTTGAGAAAGAGCACTGAAAGGACTAAGTGGGGGGTTAGAATGGGTTGCCGGATTGCGAGTCGATCCGGAATGAGGCTTACTCGAAGGAGATGGTAGCTCTCAATGCAATAGTAATGGGAAAGGTCTAGTTACTTCCAGCTCGCTTCCCTTAAGGTCCTGGACCTTGTGCTATATTTATAGTTATCATATACTCATGAAGTAGCTCATAAGATGATGCCAAGTGTACGATCCAGATTTAGACACCAATGCTACCTTTGGCCCATGGCCCATTAGTGAAACGATAGTCAATACCGATAAGTGGGCACAGGAGGGTAGTTTGGACCTTTTCCCTCTGAAAATCTTTATTCGCTGTTGGGTCCATGTTAGTCCCTCAGACGGATCATGCCTTGGTTGATCGCCCTTGGGTAACTCTGGATGTCCGAGCAGGAGTCTCGGAAGCATCTCGGTGGTTACATTATATCGTTTGGTCTTAATGTAATGGTGGCGTCGAGATTCTCTAAATGCGTCCGTTAAACATCTCTGTCTTGACATGGTCGGTTTGGAAGTCCTTTCCTTAGCGGCTCGGACTAGGCTGTGGAGATGTAGTGACTTGACGTCTTGGTCGATTCACTTTGGGCGGACCATGTGAGGTCGGACCAGTACTGAATTGGCTAGTTAAGCCGTGATGCGCTTTAGGACACGCTCTATGGCGCCCTTAACGGATTGGACACATTTCCGTATCAACAATACTAAGTGGGTTTCCTCTTTTACAATGTTCAAGTGAACCAAGAGTACTAATCACCTTTCTGAGACTAAGATAGGTCATCATGTTGCTGATCAAAACTAAACAGATATTCTTGACAAAATATCTAACAGAAATTCCTATCAAATTTCCTAACAAATTTCCTAACAGCCTGCCTAAAGTCCCTTTCGACCTGATGAGACGAGTACAATAGCATAAGATAGTCTAGGCATCTTTGTGACGAAAGTCGTCTTCACAGTTTACTCTTTGAGCATATACCTTATTTGGTCACTTCCAAGAGAGAGAGTTACACTACAATCACCTGTGAGGGACTAGTGAACTAGACTTAAGTGTTATTTACTTGAAGCGATCTTATCGATTTTCCGTGTACTATTACGCGAGGTAATTGACAAAACTTTTGCATCTTGTGAATTTAATGTTTACAATGGTAGATTCGGTCACTTGGGAGTTGAACTCAGTTATGTGTTATTTGTTTCGAGTCTAGTTCTTGTCTAGGTTGTTTGTTTCTCGAGGACGAGCAAAGGTTCGGTTTGGGGAGTTTGATGAGACGATAATTTAGAGTCTCATCTTACCTTTTTTACCGTCTTTTGGTTAGTCTTTGTTGGCATTTTGTAGTGTTTTTGTGCGTTTTTATGCTTTGGTACTTTGTTTGTGTTTTGTCGGATTTTTGTGTTGCGAAGGTGAAAACCGGAGTGAAAACTATGGTTCTATAGAATTGAAATTGGAGTAACTCGGCGAAAATGGAAGTGGATTCGGAGGTCGGACGAACAATTGAGAGCCATTTTAACGAGACTTGCAAAAGTGAAATTTTACGGAGCAGTCTAGCCATTTTGGCCATAACTCTCTCATACGATGTCCGATTGACCTGATCTTGGTGTCCACGCAAAGATAATTCAAAGGGATACAATTTTAGTTTTAGAATCATGGGATAATTCTGTCTGTAGGAAAAGTTACGAAGGTTTTAATCTCGCCGCGGCGAAAGGATATTCTCGCCGAGGCGAGATTTCGAGAGGCAAAAAGGGGGCTTAAACAGTGCTTTTCGCCATGGTGAGATTGCGATTAGGCGGCATATTTTTCCTTTTTATGTTAGAATTAGGCAATTTTTTGCCATAACTTCTTTTACTCGAATTTTTCCTAGAAAAAGCTCCTAGACCTAGATTTTGACATTGATTGATCTTGGAGCTTGGTTCTTCTCTTGTAACGAATCATTGACATCGAATTCTTAGTAAGTTGATAATTTTCTATTGGTTCCATACAATTGTGCTTGATTCATCTGTCAAATTGTATGCTCTAGCTTGCGATTATCATTATGTTTATGCTTTGCGTGGTCAAGATTATAAATTCTTTCGTCTTTGCTTTAATTATGAGTAGCTAAACCTCTCCTGAACTCGGTAGTTATGTGATGGTTATGCGTATTCGAATCTAGGGTTTATATTTGTTCATATAGGTTCGTCTAGTTTGAGATTTTCGTATAAACCTTCAATCCAATACGCTAATTTGAGATCTTCTAAATTTTTTTGGTTAAGAATTGTCGCTCTGACAAACCTGACGATTTCTCTATTTCAAAATCTTCGAAAAACAGCTTGGTTAAATTGGATTGATTGCTTTTCTGTACACCGACCGTGTGACAAATATGAACGATTACCTTAGAATTGAATTAGCATAAATGGATCATCACTACCGTGTTCGGTTTCTATCATTTGATCAAACCGTTTATTTGCTTTAGTATTAATTTGTGTTTGAGTAAAATCACTCATTGACTTGTTACTTCACAAACAAACGTTCTGCTCTATTTCGTTGTGGTAGCTTTATTGATTCCCTAGAGAACGATACCAAGTTAAGCATAGTCTTCAACTACATCTTATTCTCTTAAGTTATTTAGAGTATAATTTGGCTTATCACAATTGATCTTTTTATTACACATGTGTTGGAATTTTGAATAATGTAGTAGTTTAGTATTTTTTTTGTACATTTTCTTTGAATGATAAATATGTTGTTTCGAGATATTTTTATATATGTTTTTTAAATACCTGTCGAATCTCGACGGGCCATAAACTAGTTTATTTTTTAAAAAAATGAAACTATCCGTCGCTATTTAGCGACGGATAATTATCCGCCTCACCATGTACAGATTTATGCATTTAAAAATAAATAAAAAAAAACACCTTATCCGTCGCGAAATTCGTCGCTAATTAGCGACGGATGCTTATCCGTCACAAAAAGGGCAATGACGGTCAACGAATTTATCCGTCACGAACCGTCGCTAAATTAGACGGATAAATTATCCGTCTCTAAAAATTTTGTGACGACAGAATTAGAGACGAGTGATTTATCCGTCGCGAAGGATTTAGCGACGGATCGGCCTGGATTTAGCGACGGATTTATCCGTCACTTAGTTTTTTTGTAGTGATATTGAGTCACTTTGTAGAATCTTTTTGTGGACTGGAAAGGAAGAACAAAGTAGGAAGGCTCATGTGGCTTGGGAGAGTGTCTGTGATCCTAAGAACGTAGGTGGTCTAGGGATGATTTCCTTGGTGGAATGGAACATTGCTAGCATTGCCAAGATGTTATGGAATATACATGCTAAGGCTGACAAACTTTGGGTTCAATGGGTGCATATCTATTTCCTTAAAAAGTCGGTGTGGCGGAGTGTCGATGACTTCCTCTGGTCCTAGAATCTTTGAAAGGTATTTTCAAGTGTAGAGACACACTATCTGATAACTAATAACTTTGGGTTCATGAGGCTTGGGCTGATGTCATTTAATCTGGGATTTATAAGACAAAACTTGTCTATAGAGACTTGCGAGGGGAAAAGGCTCATGTAGCATGGAGGAAGATCCTATATACTAACTTAGCTCGACCTAGGGATCTGTTTGTCCTATGGTTACTCTTGTTGGGTCGTCTTCCTACGAAGGACATGCTCTTAGATTTGGGATTAGTGATGGGTTGTGTTGTCTTTGGGGGGGGTTGAAACTCATGACCATTTATTCTTTCTTTGTCCTACTACTGGGCAGGTTTGGAGACAGGTTTTGATTAGGATTTCACCATATTCCTGCTCGTGGAATGTTGAGAGTAATTGGCTTAATAGAGAATGCAATAAAAAAGGATGGAGGCGTAAAGCTTTGAAGGTTGCAGCTGCTGAAACTGTATTCTCTTTGGAGGCTACAATGATGTTATAGTTGCCCAAAGACTTTTGGACTACACTTAGTCAGGATATTTTACATATAGTCCGGCTTAGATGTAGTCAGACACCAAGCTAAGGTTGAAGCTACCTGTTGTATAGTTAATGTGCCTCTGTTTGTTGAGTTGGTTAGCTTAGTATGCTTGGGTACTTGTTTGTATGCGAGAACTACGGATCGGCTGTTTTGTTGGCTTTTGGTATTTAAGGAAAGTAAAGTTATTAGTTCAAAAAAAAGTTAGTTTTAACATTAATGGTGTTAGTTTCATTAATTTCAGTTGAAGTCAACATCCCAATCGGCGCGTGTTAGTTTCAACATCTGTTTTGAATCAATATATAATAATGTTAGTTTCATTAGTTTAACCATCACGGTATTAGTTTCATTAGTTTGGTTGAAACCAACGGCAACACCACAATGGACATGTATAATAGTTTCAGCGGTAAGTATTAATTTAAATGGTTTCAAGTGAAAACAAGTTGGTTAGTTTCATTGGTAGTTATATCTAAATACTTCTTTTTTTTTTTTTTTTTTTTTTTTGTGGTGTTTTAATTTAACTGGCAGTGTAAGGACTGCAAAAAAAAAAATATTACAGTAGCACCAAACTAGTCATCAAAGGATAAACCATCTAAGTTCCTAACAACCTGCCTAGCAACCCGTGCATAACATTATTAGCAGAATGATAAATAGTCTCTGCACAAGTCGAAAGACAAGGTGCATGTGAACTGATCGCATTTATAACCACAAGACAGTCGCTTTCAAGGATAATATGTCTCCAGCCAAAATCTCTAGCCAACTTCACTCCTTCCAAGATTGCCATAGTCTCTGCAGATTCGGGGCAAAGTATATTGGGTTTGAATCTCTGTCTCCAAGCAATTACGTCACCTGTAGCATCGCGCGCAACTACGCCAAGTCCAGCTCCCCTGGGCTGCTGTAAGATGGATGCATCGGTGTTGATTTTGACAGACTCACCTTGTGGTGGAGACCAGGTCTGCGGAGCCACAGGTGGTCGCTGCACAGCAAATTGTACTTTCGCCTCCTTGAATCTATTCAAATAATCTCTAGTGAACTGCAGCAATGCCACTGGATCAGGGTCCTTGTCATGCATCATACTGTTCCTTGCATACCATATGCTCCAACAAATGAAAATGAATAATTCGAATTCTTCGGTCTTGAATACCTGTTTGACATTGGATATCCATTCCCAACCTGTCCCATCAGATTTCAAGAAATTGGAGACTGCTATATCCCCAATATGATCTATATCAGGGGTTAGGGGCTGCCTACTTTTTGTTCCAGGAATCCACTTGTCTTTCCATACATTAACTGATTCCCCGTTCCCAATACGCCAGATTAGACCCCTCTTAACCAACACAATAGAAGCAAAGATGCTTTTCCAGGTATAAGACGCATTTTGATTAGGTTTTGCATCCAGCACATCACAAGAAGGGAAATATTTGGCCTTTAAAATACGACTAAGGAGAGAGTTTGGTTGTTGTATGATTCGCCAGACCTGTTTCCCTAGCATCGCCAAATTAAAAGATCTCAAGTCACGGAAACCCATCCCACCATCTCTTTTATTCTCACAAAGGGTATCCCACTTAACCCAAAGAATTTTATCCTTTTGCCCATCCCCCACCAGAATTTGGCAATCATAGACTCCAACTCATGAAGCAAGTACTCAGGAAGTTTGAAACACCCCATAACATAGGTAGGAATCGATTGTAAAACTGATTTAATCATGACCTCTTTACCCGCTTGAGATAAATGATTCTCTCCAAAACCCTGAGTTCTAGCCCAAAGTCTCTCTCTAATCCAACTAAACACCTCCTTAGATCTACCCATTTCTGTTGGAAGTCCCAGATATTTTTCATGTTTCTCAACTACTTCCACAGGCAGAATATTCCTCACCTCATCAATGCGATCAACCCCAACATTCTTACTAAAAACCACAGTCGACTTCTCTAAATTAATAAGTTGACCCGACGCCAAACTATAAATATGTAAGATCCTATTAATTTCAACAGCCGACTCCCTAGATGCATCACAAAATATTAAGGTATCATCCGCGAATAAAAGATGGGAAACAGAAGGAGCCCGAGGATTAACAGTAACACCACGAATGACTCCTTTAGACTCAACATCAACAAGTAAAGAACTGAAAGCCTATGTACAAAATAAGAACAAGTAAGGGGATAAAGGGTCCCCCTGTCGCAAACCTCTCTCAGGCTGGATGGGTCCAAACAACTCACCGTTCATCTTAATAGAATAAGAGACTGAACGCACACAGAGCATAATCAAGCTAATAAAATGATGCTCAAAACCTAGCCTATATAACACACGTTCAAGGAAAGGCCACTCAACCCGGTCATAAGACTTACTCATATCTAATTTTAAAGCCATAAAAACATCTTTGCCTTTTGTTTTTCTTTTCAAAAAATGGTTGATTTCATAAGAGACCAACACATTATCAGTGATTAACCTATAGGGCACAAAAGCAGAGCTATGATATTATGCATGTGTGGCTTGAGTCTATTGGTAATTGCCTTAGAAGCAATTTTAAAAATAACATTACTCAAGCTAATTGGTCGGAATTGGGTAATTAACTCTGTTGCTTTACACTTGGGAATAAGAATAATGTGGGTAAAATTAAGCTGGGGGTTCAAACAGTGATCATTCAAAATACTGAGCACACAGTCAGTCACATTTTTACCAATAATATGCCAGAATGTTTGATAAAAAAGAGCAGGCATATACCATCAAGGCCAGGGATTTGGTAGAAACCTATCAAAAAGAGCAATTTTTACCTCTATCGAAGTGAACAATCTGGACAGGTCCTGGTTGATTAAGCTATCCACTTTCGATCTCATAGTTCCTACCACCTACTCTATATCCGGCTCTGTTGGATGAATACTGGAGAAAATATCACCAAAATACTCCATAGCAATACGCCCCATAAACCCTAAATCAGACTGTAAATTACCCATTGAGTCTCTCAAACCATTAACCATGTTCTGTTTCGCTCTCTTGGAAGCTTGCGAGTGAAAAAACTTCGTATTTCGGTCACCCTCTGCCAACCATTGTGTCTTAGCGTGTTGACTCGACATCAACTCCTCTCTATCTAACATTTCCTCCAAATGTTGTTTCAACTCTCTGATTTTCGATTTAACCTCAGCCGTGTAAGGGAGTCGATTGAGCTTCTCCAGCTCGAGATGGGTTTTCCTCATTTCAGCTCGAATATTCAGGTACTTTTCTTTGCTCCAATTCAACAACCCCACTGTACAGTTTCCCAAATTCGCCATAAAATCGATGCTTTGATCCCAATTATCACGAATGACCCGACTACAATCATCTGCCGGAAGCCAAATTTGCTCAAACCTGAATGGTCTTGGTCGATTTGGTCTGCTGTAGTTTATGCGGAAAGAATTAGGTGGATTGGAGGTAGGTTGGCTGTGGTTGAAGGCTCTAGGCCGATTGGGTGTGAAAGAGGTGCGGCTGGACAGGTTGTGTGAATTGGGAGTGAAGGAACTGTTGTGGGGCGGAATGGATGGCTGGAAATGGTTAGGTGAGTTGTGGGGGAAGGTAGGTGAAGTATGGGAGAAGGAAGCATGGAGAGCCATATGATCAGATCATCTAACAATGATATGTCTAATGCGATAAGAAGGAAAAACATCACACCACTGAGAGTTCGCCACACCCCTATCCAGTCTGAGTTTAGTATTGTTTGGAACTGCACGATTATTCAACCACGTAAAGGGTAGTAGCTAAGCGAGATCAAATAAATCATTCATAGTCAACGTCTCCCGAAAATCACGCAATCTCCACTCCGGGGTTAACACACCACCTAATTTCTCATCGTGAGCCAAAATTTCATTAAAATCACCCATCACTAACCATTCTCTCGTAGAAGTCGTACCAAGCCGTCTCAAAAGATTTCAAGTACTCTTCCTTAGCATTATCCGACTCCCCATAAAAACCCGTAAATCTCTAAATAATTGAACTATCCACAAGTTGAATGTTAGCATCAATATGAATTTTGCTATAACTCAACACAGTAACTGATGTCTCCTTATCCCAAAGTAATGCGAGTCCTCCTGATTTACCAATAGTTGCCACTCCAAACGTATTTAAATTCTGCGCACTTGTATCAAACCCATGGTCATCTAGCTTAGTTTCCATGAGAAAGACCACATTGGGGATTAGATCTCGGATGAGCCCTTGTAACCTTGAAGCTTTCCAGCGATTCACGTGGCAGCGATTCCGGCCAGTATTTCGTTGGTGTAGGCGGGGTTGCATCGCAACCTCCGCCTCTGGTAAGTTCTGACTAGCACCACATACTTTCTTCTGATTCGGTTCATCATTTTCTTTATTCTCCACTGGACCACCAACAACAAAAGCCTCCTTATTTCTACTACCCACTGGACGACCTCGTTTCTTACCTACCGATGATCCACTAGACTGATCATTAACCGACAGGTTGGTCTTACTGCTGGCTTTTAGTTTCACAATTCTACGTAGCTGGGTCTTGGGCTGCCTGGGTGTTTGGGTTTTGATGGGGTTGGATCGGAGATGGGCTATGAAAGTATCTCAGGTTTGGTTGATGGTATCAGAAACGGGCAGTAGAGGTTGTATTGTTATTGGGCTTGAGATCAAGCATGGAGTTTGGTCCAAGTTGGGCAATGGAACAATGACTAATGGGGTTGGGCTAGGGGACACCGGTATGGGTTGGTTAGCTGGGTTATTGGATTCGGTTATGGGCTGGACAGATGGGCTGGGTTGGGATGGTATAAGGGAGTCGATACACATCTGATTTGGATCAGGATTGACGATTGGATATTGGTAATGGTAAAGGAAAAGATCTTGCTTAGAAGAATGGTTGTGATTTGTTATAACAATTTCTTTACCAGAAGGAACAAAAGTAACGTCCTCGTCAATTACCACATCCTTTCCTTTATTAGCTCCTAAATCCCCTCCAACAGATTTTCGCAAATCAGGCTCAAGATTCTCCCTTTGAGAATTCTCCTTACTATTTTCAGCATTTGCAGAAAGGTCCTTTGAATTTGTTACATTCGATCCACCTCCCCTTTCCTGGGCAGCCACTGGACGCCATGATTCCTGATCAGAACGGCCCATGATACGGTGAAGGCTGACATGCTCGACCTTGGCCTGTTGTGCATTAAAGTTCGTTCGCAGCCAATCTCCATACATCAATTTTTCCTCCGGTACCTCCCCGGACAAATCAGCCAGGTCCAAACATTTCCCACAATCCTTCACAAGATGTCCCAATATGCCACAGTAGTAACAAAAATTAGGTAAACGCTCATACACAAGCCTAACCTGAATCTCCTGCCCCTCCGGTCCTGCGATGTTGATCATCTGACGAATGGGTTTGGTAACATCCATACTAACTTTGAAACGCAAATTAGTACCAATAAAACCTCTAGCATGGGTCGTATCCATCTCCTTAAACCTGCCCATGGCGTTGCCCAGGACCTCCGCCATGGCCTATATCTCATCATCACTGGTATCCCCGAAGCATGGACATAAAACTCGCAAAAATCCAATGAGACTGTTTGTGGATCCTCATGCTCTTTGAGATCACGTAGAACGACCAAGTTCTTATCGAACGCCCATGGCCCTTTCCCCATAACTCTATTCTTATCAGTCTCATGAGAAAACTGAACAAGAATTCTGTCCTCACCTATTTTTTGCATTTTCACCATACGAGGTATACCCCCCAACCATTCAACATCGTACGCTCAAAAGCTTCGAGATTGATCGTTTTGCGAGACAACACTCTCCCAACCAAGCAAAGATCATGATTCAACTCCGATGTATTCCAAACTTCAACTGGGACGTTAATTGTTTGCCTCTCAGAATCCGTGAGACTCATTTTTGCATTGAAACCCTCCAAAATTCGATCCATCTTCACCAACAGAGTAAGACCAGAGCAAGTAGAAGAACTATGAGAGAATTGGGACGGCCAAATCAAACAAAACGTCCTGTTCAAACAGTAAGAAAGAAAATGAAAACTGCCCCCAAGCACCAAAGTTAGCAAGGTAGGCTAGAAGGTTAGAAAAAGAAATGTTAATCACGTTTGAAAAGATTTGAATTTATTTTTTTTTTATTTTTTTTAAAAGCAAAGAAGATAAACTAGAGACTTACAAACCGGGCGAGGGACGAAACCAAGAACACCAACACTCGGAACGATATCGATGGCCTTAAAATCAATGTAGCTAGAATTTGAAGTCCACTTAATTAGATTAATTAGATTTGAAGGCACAAAAAATTGATTGAATTTTTTTAAAGAGTTTATTAGATTTTAGGACACCAAAAATATAATGGACCTTTGTTAGAGTTTTATTAAGTTAGCCTCTTATATATTAGTACACCACCTAAAGTGGCATCTTTATGTAATAAACTTAGTATAATTTATGGGGTTGTTATATATGGTGTGGAAGAATGAAGTGATGGATTCTAGTTTTTTAAAGTCATTTGATTGGTTTCAATGTTGTTTGATTAATTTAAGATTGTTAGTTTGATTGGAAAAGTAAATATAGATAAAAAGATAAAAAGTAGGGTAGAAAGAGAAGGATAATGTTAAGTGGAGTAAGAATTGAATTAAATTTTTTAATTTTTAACTTGATGCCGATTACTTAGAAAAAAATTAACTTAGTTTTAATTAATTTAGTGGTATAACAAATACACGTAAGTATTTTCCCTAATTTTATTAAAAATATTAAGAGACAGATCTCGAAGATGCGTAGATAATTTATCTGAGCGGATCTATATTTTCGAAAATTATTGATGTTAATCAAAATCGTATATTACCAGCGTTGGTGTTTTTCGTATCGCAACAAACATATTTCATTAACAATATAGACATTTTAATTATAACATTGATGGTTTATTGATAACTAGAAACTACATCACACGCTACGTGTGTGAAGCAGCGTATTTCGGTCCTGCTCTATAGTTTGCCTAGTTATACTTGACCTACTTGAGTTCAATTCTAATGATATCTATTTAAACTCATGTTTAATTGTCAAAGTTTGCTAATGTTATAAAAATGTATAGAAGTTACAGAAGAAAAAAATAATATTGAGCGTATCATTACGAATCATGACGAAAAGTTAATGCTTATATTACTTAATCTGATGTTTGATTCTGTAAGATCTCTGTGTAAAATAACATTTCTTGTCTTCGTGTGGACAACGGAGTCAACCGTAGGAGGCCTAATCAATACCCTAATCGCAGATGATCTCCGTGCTCTTGATGACATATCTGTTGTCCATGGGAGAAGGCATGCATGGCAAATAGATCCCAACCTTTTCTAGTGTTTGTCCCTGTGCCTTGTTTATCGTCATTGCAAAGCATAACCTTATTTGAAATTGCTTCCTCGTGAAAGGTATTAGACATTTGAGATTGTCCTTCGGCTCCAGTGATATCCTTGGTATCATAACATACTTTCCTCTGTGCTCTCCAGAAGCTATTGTCGCACCGATGATTCGTTTCCCGAGCTCTTTTACTACCATCCTTGTCCCATTGCACAATCCTTATGTTGCATTTAGATTTCTCAACATCGTTATCAGACAGTTTACCTTTAGCCTTAGGACGTGTTGTGGGAGTCCCGGTACGTCTGTAGCATTGAGAAAATCATGATAGTATGTATGTTGGGTAGTGTCTTGTGCTAGGTCTGTGTTGTAGAACTCGAATATCTACCCTGGGAACTTGTCGATCAGAGAATCATTTATTTGGTCAACACAGTCGTTCCTCGGCATAAGGATTGCTCTGTCCATGACCGAGTAAGGGTTGCTGCTGAATTCTTTGAAGGACGGGTAAATCTCTGATATTAAATGTTCCAATAGCTTTTCGTAGTCTCTATATCTGATGCACATGTGTTCCGAAAGGTTGACCTTATAGCCTCTCTCCGATGGATATTTATCGTCGGCAATTCGCATTAGATACTCCATAAACTGTGGGTCTTCTCTCGCTCTCATGTTCTCTGTCAATCTTAGTTTACGAAGCATTTGCCAAATTACTGATCTCACCAGGCATGCATCTATCGTTTCCCTTCTTCCTCCTCTTCTGACAACGACGGTCTTTCGGAAATCTCCCCCAAATACTACAATCTTTCCGCCGAATAACTTTGCTTTTCCTGTCAGGTCGCGGAGCAAGTTGTCCAGTGCCTCAATGAGCTTGCGGTTCGCCATTGTTGCCTCGTCCCATATTATCAGCCTTGCTTCGATTATTAGGAGGGCATCTTCGCTTTGCTTGCTTATTGACGAAGATACCTTATCATCGATCTCGATTGGGAATCCAAATATGTTATGAGCAGTTCGTCCCCCCGGTAACAGGGATGTTGCTACCCCTATTTGGTTTTTCGACCTCACATAAGCCAGTGAAGCCCTGTAAATGAATGTCTTTCCCGATCCTCCGGGGCCGTCGAGGAAGAATGCTCCTCCATGTTCTCCGTTGATCGCAGTTGTTATCTCATCGAAAGCTTTCTTCTGGGGGCGAGTTTAGTAGCTTCGATGCATTTAGGTCTTCTTAAAGCATTATTTGGACCTCATTGTTGTAGTTCCTGGTTCTCCTCTCTTCTCCAGTGCCTCCTACCTTGTGTGGGACGATTTTGTAGTCATTTATCGAACGGTTGTAAATCTGGAGGAACAGATCTATCGATTTGAGTGAGTTGTTATATGCTTCATCTTATGTGGTTCCTGGTGCTTTTAGGAAATCATATGACATCTCCTCCTTGAATTCTTCCCACAGTGCGTTTGGGTCTGACGGAGAATTGTAGTACAAGATGGTGGCAAACAGTCCGCGCAGTGAGTATGGCATCCTGTATCCACATGCTTCGTGTAATGTTTCTCGAATGTCCGTGTCTTCACAGCGTGTTAAGCCGGTATATTAACATTCATTTATGTAAAATTTCTTGTACATACAATTTAAATCATAACAGATTTGATCTACTAAGTGTTGGTGGGTTTTGATTATTCTCCGTTCTTAATGTTTTGTTCTCTTCATCTGAAAAACCATTAATTTTGTTTTAGTTTAGGTTTGTTTAGTTGTTTTTTATACTTTAAATAAATTCAGTTCAGTCGAAGAGTGAAATTTAATTATCTAATACAAATACTTCCTTGAAGCATGTTTACAACCAGTTTACAACCAGTTAGAAACTGTGTTGCACATTGGTTTGTTACATTTTGAAGACATAACTGAGATAAGCAACAAAATCAAAATAACCCCTAATGATATTTGTCCTGTGATTATGTGACATCTATGGTCTATGGCACATAATCCTTAGTCAGTTACTAAGTTAGCAACATGGAACAACTAGCAGAGAACAAATCAAACTAAACAAAAAAAGATTGTAAAAATTCAATTTAAGTCAATCCAAGCAAAACAGTTATAAACATCAAGAATGTATAATTGAACCTGTAAAGAAACAAAGAAAACCTCTCAGCCTATACACATTACTTCCATTTGTGCCTTTGAACATGAAGAGAGTTCACAAACACAAAATTCCTCAAACTCATAAAATAAAAAAAGCAGCACAAAACTCAATCATGGATCTAAAAGTACAACAGATTTCTTGTCTTGTGTCATTTGATCAGAAGTATAAAGGCACCCACCAAACTCTAACTCGAACACTCTTAATTATCAAGACTCGAGCTATACAACTCTCATCGGAGACACTTGCAGACACTTAACATGCCCCTAATCACTTAACACTTGAGATGGAAATAAGATTTGGGTGGAGAAAGTAGAAGAGAGAGGAGGACGATTATGGGAGAAGAAAGAGAGAATCTCTCATATATGAACACGCCCACACGCTTGATATGTGAGTCTGGGCTTTTTTTCTTCATTTTAGCGGGACTTGTACTATTTTTGGCGAAATTGAACAAAAATCGGAAGGAAAATTTGATTTCCCCACTTGCCTTCTATTGGTTATATCATTACTTTGAATATAAGTTGTCTCTAGATAAGTTATCTAGAAACCGTGTTGTAAGATAAAGTAGCTTCGACCCATTAAACAATTTTTAATACAAGCCAAGTTAAACTAAGCAGAAGTCAATAACATTCATTTGTTACCAAAAAAAGAAAAAAAGTTTCACCATGGAATACCAATGCCAAGTAAGTTTTAACAAAGAGCCAGAATGTAAACATCTAAACCAAGTGAAAGATTTAGTAGAACAAAATTACATGCCAGCCTCTACTGACAAGATTCGATGCAGATACAAAGTATCGTTGCCACGAACAGAAGAAAGAAAAAAAAATCAAAGACCAACCATTTTCGATTTGATATAGCCTCCTTTTCATGCTTCTTGTATTCTGTTTCGAAGTGGTACCAGGCAGCTCCAGTTACAATCAATCCAATCACAATAATCAGTACATGCCAGATTATTCTAGCATCACAGTTAAATCGGTCGGTTTGCAGTCATAGTAGCACAGAATATTAGGGCAACACCCAGAAGATATACCAAAAGATATCCTATATGATTGGCTTGCTGTTGGTTTTTCGCTGCCATAGAGTCTTCTCTCAAGTTATTCACAGAATCAGTCAACTCGTTCAGCTTGCTTTCTTCTAGATCGATCATATCCCTTAATTGCTGTTGGTTTGCGGGGATAATCCTTTCTGTCAACTCCTGCAGCTTGCTTTCTTCTAGATTGATCATATCCCTTAATTGCTGTTGGTTTGCGGGGATAGTCCTTTCTGTCAACTCCTTCAGCTTTCTTTTTTCTTGGTCGATCATATTTGTGAATTGCTTAATGTGCAGTTCTCTTGACCTGATGATGTCCTTCACATTTTCTTCTCCAGTATTTATCCGTTCTCTTAATTGCTGCAGCTCTCGTGTTTCGATACTATCTCTAATACTATCTCGGTGCACATAGAGTACCTATTTAAAAGAGAGACATCTAAATCTTACCAATACGAAGTGAATATTAGAATTAAAGTAATTTGACATGAGATTTACCGTGCCATCGACACTTCTTGATTGAGTCAGATTCTGGAAAACATCTAAGCAAGAATGAAAACAATCAGCATTCGTCCTTCGACACTCATCATAGAATCCACACACCTGAGTTGCTTGATGATATCCACGAAGGAGAGTTATATCCTTCGGGTAACTGCCAGGCCGGAACAGATGAAATTAGATACATTAACCAATGAATGGAATTATCTACTACAAATACATAAATGTCTCTTTCATGATAAGAAAATCCATATCTTTGCAAGTACATTCTTTGCAAAGATACAGATCTAACAGTTTCAGGATATATATCTTTGCAAGTACATTCTTTGCAAAGTTTCCAACATGCACCAAATATGTAACAACAAATCGTACTGAATCATAAGAAAATTTACAGGCAAACTACTCACCTTGCTTTCAGAAGCAAAAGAAAAGTTAAAAATTTAAAACCGTGCTCCAGATAATTTCCCTGGCAACAGAATAAGCAGGCAGCATAAGTTCAATCACCAAATATATAAACTGAAGGTCATAAAGAATAGACTAATTACCCTATAAATGTACTCTGTGCCAGGTAAACCTAAACATGTACATATTTCTGAAGCTCCACGTGCATCGAAAATTTCCTTTAATTCAGACAGTTTTGATATCTCCCAACACACTGTAAGAGCACTACCGACAGGCTGAGCATTAGACTCCTCAATTAGGATCGACTTTACCTGGATAAGGTAACATTTAACGATTCAAGTATTAAACAGCGTCAATGATTAACAAAAATTGAATACACAGAAATAACAAACAAACAGAAGGAATATCATCATAAATTGAGGACATCAGGAATAATCGCCAATGGCCCAACTAAGCTGGGAACTCACAGATTAAGCATGCAGGGCAAGAATTAAATCCTCTATTCAACCATTACAAAAAGGTTAGATCAAGAGCGCCACCTAACTAAAATACCAAACCTTACAGATAAGTAACAATGTCCACCCAAATCAACTCAACTGAAACTCCAATCAAACCAGAAAACCAATCCGGACAAAAATCGATCCTAACCACTAACAACACAAATGCGAAACTATTCAGTCCACGAAAATGTCCCCCAATTCTGAAGGCACACATAATCTTTAACTTTCTACCAGAAACACAGTACATTTCAACGATTACAGATCAAGAACGCCACCAAAGTAAAATACCAAACCTCAAGCAACAACTGGCAGATAAGTAACAATGTGCACTATTCAAAGGTAATCAGCTAAATTCACATTCCAATTAAACCAGAAAACAAAGCCGGAGAAAAACCCTAACCACAAACGACCGAAATGCGAAACTATTCACGAAAATGTTCGCCAAGCACACAGATTCTTTAACTTTTTACCAGAAACACAAATACGTAGGTCCATTTCAACGATTACAGATCAAGAACGCCACCAAAGTAAAATACCAAACCTCAAGCAACAACTGGCAGATAAGTAACAATGTGCACTCTTCAAAGCTAATCAGCTCAATTCACATTCCAATTAAACCAAAAACAAATCCTGAGAAAAACCCTAACCACTAACGACCGAAATGCGAAACTATTCAGTTCACGAAATGTTCGCCAAGCACACAGATTCTTTAACTTTGTAAAGCGGAGCAAGTAAACCTGCCTTTTTGCAGAGCTTCTTAAATTCATCCTCAGGCAAGAGCTCTCCGTCCCAGCTTGCCAAGTCCATTCCGTTAGCCGGTGATGGTGGCGGTGAGAATCGCCGATCGGGAGGAAGAAAGGCGCCTTTTTATTTTTGGAAATTTCCCTCGTTTGTATTCTACTGTTTATCAAACTACTGCTAATATGATAAGGACTTTGCGGTTAAAAGTAGGGAAAAATCCCTAAATGATGCATATGTTGTCTGAATTTCGTTTTAATCTTTCTTTGTGTGACAATTTTTATACCTTACGTTAACTTTCCGTCCAATTTTACTACTCCGTTAGTCAAAATTGACGGACCCGTCAATTTGGACCGAACTAGCACGAATTAGAACGGATTCGTCGAATTTTCCGTGAGTAAGTCGCGTGTCGAACACGCGCCTGATTAAAAAATTTTTTTTTTTATAAAATTTATGTTTATTTTTTTAGAACGTTTAAAAAACGAAAAATGAAAAAACCATTACAATTTCTTCTGCAAATCACTTTACCCGACTTTAAATCATTCTCTCTTACCCCCAAATCAAATCGGAAGAACCCTAGTCTGAAGAAAACAACGACTTGGTCGAATGGCATCGTCTGGAAGTGAATCAAGTGGTGTAACAAACCGCAAATGTCGTTGCGGGAAGATTCCTCGTCAATATTGTTCATGGAAGGCAGCAACTGTTGGTCGTCGATTCTTTGGATGTCCCGACTATAATGTAAGTTTGGTATTTTTGGGAAGTTAAGGATTTTCGTTTGTATGGGTATGGGTATGGGTAATTTGCCCGGTTTATTGGATGATATGAAACTTGTCTGTTAATTGGTGTATTGATAGATATATGTTTACTGTTTCTGCAGAAGTTTGAAAAACATGGGTGTAAGTATTTTGATTGGGTTGATGATCCTTTTGATAGTAGACTGAGTGGCGTGTTAAGTTTCCTGGTTAATAGTAAACGTATAGCAGAGGAGATGTCTGTGAGACTTGATGCTCAAGTGAAAGAGTTAAGCTTGATTTGGACGATTATGATTCTTTGCAAATGACAATTTGTTAGTCTCACACAAAATCTTTGGAGGAGAAGCTTAAGATCTTTGGAGAGTGAGAAGGAAGCATCTGATAAGAAGATTAGGGTACTGGTTAAGGCAATTGGACTGCTTTGTGTGGTGATCATTTGGCTTTTGTTGTTTTATGTAATGTAGATGCTATGGTTTGTGGTATTAGGCTGATAAGATGTAATCTATATTAGAAAAGAATTAGCAGGTGGAGTGCAGGTAGTCGAGATGTGCTCTATGTAATTTTGGCTATGTAATTGATGTAATCAAGCACAAAAAATGTAGTTGATCTTGCTATTCTGGCTATGGAATTTTGGGCATTGGGATCCCTGAAATCAATATTCAACTTGGCAGTTTCTTATATTGACTCAAGGTAGATACTTGAACTGTTAATGTTAATGTAAATGAACAATGAAACATGGAACAATAAAGCTGAAGCAGTCTTCTAATTTCATCCAACAAAATATGCAAATGGATTCTCAAATTCAGGACATAAATTCTAAAGCAAAAGTGTGCCAAAGTATGAGTAACACTAGACAAAAGAACATAAATTCTAAAGCAAATCACATTAGTGACAAATTCAATTCTTCTTTCTTTGCCTTCTTTGCTTGATCAACTTTCTCCTTCTTCACTTTAATCGACTGTTTTGCTTGTTCTACCTTATCTTGCTTCACTTTCATCAACTGATCACTTGTGATGAAACTACCTCCAGGGGGTTTGAATATGGACTGTTCCCCATCAATCTTCAGAGTTTTGGAGTAATTGGCCAAATCAACTCCTCCTTCTTTGCAATGCATAAAATCATTTGGTCTTTTTTCTTTGTCGACTTCCTTGACTTGTTCAGTTCTTGAACAATGCTTGATGAACCATCCTACATTATTAACAACTAATCAAATTGGAGTCTAAATCAAACTAGAACTACTCAAAATATATAACAAAGGTAAAGTGTGTCATTAATGTTGCTTGAAGTTCCAGAAGTTCCCTGAAGTTCCTTTTGCACTTTAGATACATCATTTACCTGTGTCATATAGCTAATTTAGTTTCATAATACATCACCAAACAAATACAACATACAAATGGGGATATATACCTTGTCTTGAGCTTCCATTTCATCAATCAATTGCAGGTTCTTCTTAAGATCACACCCCCTCTGATTATGGCCAAGTTCATGGCAGTATCCACACTTGACTGTGTCTTGTTGCTTCTTCATTTGGTACTTGCTCTTTTTGGAGATAGCTGGTGGTCCACCTCCTCTTGGCCTTGACTTCCTTTTGACTTGGTGTGCAGGCTCATCAGGCTCCCTTCTCCTAGCCTTTCTTGGCCTGCCTCTCTTTTTCACTTCAAATGGTGGTACAATTGGTACATCAAGTCTACACCATTCCTTTCTTCCATTGATAGGAACCACAACAGGCTAGTCAAACAAGCAAACAAATAGACATATTCATGACTCCATAAGCATATAATCAACAAGCATAAGCAAATGGTAAAGAAAGTTAGGGACATATATTACCTCATAGCATGCCTTGTATGTCTTAACATAATAGGCCTCATCTACAAATTCTTCTACATCCCACTTATTTTCGACAATGGCGAGCATGCATGTTTGCAAGGGATTCAATTAAATCCCATTTCCTACCCACATGTCTTCTCTTTCAAATTCACACTATATTTCATGCCCTTAGTATCCTCATTGTCCATAACCACTTGGTTGAAGAAAATGGAATACAATCCACGGTTCTTGTTGATTTAGGTAGGTTAGTAGATCACTAATCTTAGGACATAACTTACTACCTTTCCACCTTTGACTACAACTCCCTATTTACTTGGAATCTTTTCATAATATACTCAAAATCCAATCACACATTGCAACTATACCAATTTGCCTCCCTTGAGAATAACACTATTAAAACACTCACGACATTGTTGAGAAGGATATCACATTTCTTGTGTGTAGGAAGTGTGATCTGCTCCATTGACTTGGATCTCTTTGTTGTAGCCACAGGCTTGTCTTGGGATCAAGCTTCCACAATTCTTCTCTTTGTCATCAAGCGCCTTAATGTAGTGGCAGTAGCCATGTTCCATAAGGCTTCCTTGATTGGAGTACCTGTTGCAAACAAATAACACAAGCAATTATCAGTTAATATGCATCATTATGTATACATTACAACAAGTAACAAGTTCTAGTACCAGTGTGTCCTGCAGATTTCATGTTCCCATGTAGGTGTCTCACACAAAACCTATGATCAGATTCATTGAAGTTCTTGCTCATTGCCTTGATCAAGCCCTTTTGCTTATCACTCATAAAAGTGAATTTCTTATGATCTTGCATCTCTAAATCAGTCTCAAGTGTTGACAAGAACCAGTCCCATGTCTCAAAGTCTTCTTGCTTCACTACTGCCCATGCAATTGGGAAAATATTGTTGTTTGGGTCAACTCTTACTGCAGTAAGCAATACACCCCCATATTTGCCTTTCAAGTGACAACCATCCAAGCCTATGATAGGTCTACAATGTTTAAATCCCTCCTTGCAGGCAGCCAATCTTACATACATCTTCTCAAACCTATCAGTTTCATTATTTGCAACAACAAACATGCAAGTTCGGGGTTTTATCGACACCTCAACAATGTAGGCATCTGATTGACATCTTGCTCCTCGATGTCCCATATAGCATCTCGATGCCAATTTTCTTGCCCTGTGCACTTGTTGTCTAGAAATTGTTATCTTCAACTCAAGTCTCACCTCCCTCCTTATAGTTTTTGTTTTCCTCCTAGGATCAATGAGGAACCTGGCAAGGTAATATCTTGCCAACCAAGCTGACTTGATGTTAGTCACAGTTTGATCTTCTTGGCAGTTGTGCTTGGGCATGTACTTATGTATCCTATAACAGTAACCTTCACCCTTAGTTCTGACTGCATTAATCCTAAACTGGCAGTTTCTCCCACCTGCACACTTCACATACATCCTCCTATCATCATTAGGCTTAATCTTCAGTGGTTTTTGTATTCTCATTGCATGAGAGTGCACTGCAGTCCTAAACATAAGCTTGCTAGTGAAAAGTGTACCCAAGCTGAACTCTGGGTTGAACAAGTCTTTCTCTTGGAATACAGATTCTTTAATTGGTCTGCCCTTCTTGTTGTTCCCATGCTTGGTGATAAAATCCCTCAACAGCTGCCTATGACTTTTCTTTCTAGTAGTACCCTCTTCTTCATCAGAGGAGCAACTAGTGAAGTCCACACTATCCAAACAGACATCTTCCTCTCCACTATAAGGCATATCACTGTCAGAATCACTCTCATCAGGTGATTCAATTTCAGGACTTGAGTAACCATCTTCATTATCTTAAACTTTGGCCTTACCTTTTGAATCCATTTTCAGCCTTTCATCCTCCTCCTCCTCTCCACTATCTGTTGAATCATCATCTTCATTGTCATCTATCCCTTTCCCAGTATGTACCTTATCCTTGATCATGTCTTCCTCAAACTCATACACAGGATCATAGAACTCATCTAAGTTCAAGTCTTCATCATCTCCACTTGACTTTTTCCCTTTCACTGTTGACTTCTTAGGTACAACTGGTTCCTCACTAGACTTCGTCTTCGATGGGTCTCCAATCATACGCCATCAAATCATCATCACCCTTCCTTGCGGTCTCACCGACTTTGACTCCACTCGAGTTTGTGTTTGTGTATTACACACTTGAGAAGCTGGTTCTTGTGTAGGTTGATGTCATCTTCTAACTCCACCTCGTCAAATCGCCACACTTTAGCATCCACATACAAATCGACTCTCCTTATTAACTCCTTTCATCCATGTTTTAATCCTTTGCATTGGTGTAGTAAGCATAATGAACCCCCATCATTAAGGTCATAAAATCCTTTAACACGAAATCTCAATTCTTGAACAAATGTCAATCATGCCTTCCAAACTAGCATGAGTTCCACCCGTCTTAGGTATTTGAGCAGAGAACCCACTGACATATGTACCCGGGCATATGAACAAATGAGCCACCAAACCACGAAACATTTCAAACTTCGACATTGCTTGTGTCATTGCAATTAACAAATGCAAGTATTAAGATAAACTAACTATGTAATCCCCACTAACTATAAAATTACTTAATAAACTACTAATTATGTCATTAAGATTAAACTAAGTCGACTAATTATCATTAGCATTATAATAAAGCCACTACACACTAATCCACATATGCCTTTTTCGACAAAAGAGCACAAACCACACTTAGAATCTTTTCAAGCCAAAAGCAGAATCAAAGAGATAACATGTCTTTGTTGAAGGGGACCAAGCGAACATCAATACATTCAATATTGAAATATTCTCACCAACCAACATTTACTATCTTGCTGACTTTCCCACTATATATACGAGAGTTCACTGACACATAAATCAGTCACCCACGCATAACATAAACCATAAACACAACTATACACATAAATCATAGAAATCATCCACCACCCATCAATCTCGGCAAACCCCATTATACTCGGTCAATTCGAAAACAAAGTAAAGACAAAGGAAACACCAAGCACTTACCGTTTCTCTTGTCCAACGCTGTAAAAATCCTCGACGGAGTGTTCATTCCAATCGTCTTCTCCGTTACATACGACTTCAATGGAGATTTCAAACAACTCGTCTTCTCCTTATCAGGTGGTTTGCCCAGACGACTCTCCGTCGACTTCGATCTCCCTTTTCCAGTCGACTTCAACGGAGTACTCATCCAGTTTGATTAGTTACACCAATTCGTTCTATGTGAGACGACTAGGGTTCTTCACACAAATTTGGGGATTTCTGTTCCCGGTTTTAGTTTTGATTTGAATAATGGCCAATTGTGTTGTTTAGTCTTTCTTATTTTCATTTCTTTTTTTAATTTGTTTTATGTTTTCTTAATTTGTTTTATGTTTTTTTTATTAAATTTAAACGGGCGCGTGTCACTCACGCGAATATAATGACGTCACCATGACGTTTTTCGAGTAAATTAACGGCGATTGTAATTCACGCGTCGGGTCCGTCAATTTCGACTAACAGAGTAGTAAAATTGGACGGAAAGTTAACGTAAGGTATACAAATTGTACTGTGTCAAAGAAAGGTACCAAAGCATTGAAATGCAATTAAAGGTACCATTTATGGATTTTTCCCGTTAAAAGTTTGTTTTATTAGCTCCTGATCTGAAGTGACGTTACATGAAGGAAGGAAGGAAGGAGGCGCAGTCTGCAGTGACTAGGGGTGTAAATGAACAGAGCCGTTCGTGAACGTTAAATGAAAAAAGCTGATCGGCCTTCGGTTCGTTATCGAGTTAACTTAGAACTCGAGCAGTTATAACGTGTTTAGTAATTATCGAGCGAGTTTGAAACTTGGTGGTTATGGTTTCGAGTGTTAGCGAGCGGTTGTGACATAGATATATATCTATATATATATATATATATATATATATATATATATATATTCAATTATTATTTTTATAATTATATTTATATAAAACAAAACAATTATACCTAAACCTAACAGATCCCAGATCCAATTATTCAAACACTCCGCTCCAGTTCCAGTCGACTTTTCCTTCGTCTTCTTCCAATCGACTTTTCCTTCGTCTTCTTCCGCCGCATCTCTGCTCCACTCCTCTCCGTCGCATCTCCTCTACTCTTCTCCACTTCCAATCTTGTCCAAGTTCCGATCTGCTGCTCCAATTCTGCCGCCACTCCCCCTCCGACGACTTCCGGCGGCTGGGCTCTCCGACGACGACTTCCGAACTTCCGATCTGCTGCTCTTCTGTGCAGGTACTCTTTCTGGATGAGACAGCCGATCTACACTTATATACTTATACTACTGATTTAGTTGTGGAGTTGTATTATTCAAGTTCATGCAAAATAGTGTGCTTGATCTTGTCTGATTGTTTATCTAATGATGAGGTTTTTGGTACTGTTCTTACTGATTTCTTTGGAGTGTAAGATGATCCATGTGCTTTGTTTTACCAAGATTTGGTGATTTTTTCTTTACCCGCAAGTTTGAAGTCATATACTGCTATTGTAATTTAATGATATCAGAGGTGATATACTTCAATTTATCATCTGAGGCGTGATACAGTCATCTCTGTGATTTATTTTCTGTCGAGCGCGCCTTGAAACCTTACGGGACTATGGGAGGATGGAGAAAGTTCAGGTGAGTACTTGTGATGGGGTTGATAACTGTGAACATCGTCAAAAAAATTGTGAAAGTTAAACGGTTTGTGCAAATTCACTTGTCTTGTGCTTCCTCTTTATTATTATTATCATTTTTTTCCTTGAATCCATATTACTGAAGTCCAGTTGCAAGTTTTGGAGTAAAGAAGTAAAAATGTAGGAAATGTAATTTCTAAAGAGTATCTAACTTCTCGATGCTATTGAAGATCTTCTACATTATTACTTAAATGTTGTGTTGTATAGCTTTTATTCTTGCTCAATGCTGATCCAGTTCCTATTTCAGTTCTTCTATGAAGTAATTAAATCATCAGACGAATATTAAGTGTTTGATAAAATGCAGGACAATAACTTTGTTCGTGAAATGGTGAATGTCTTTCTACGTTTTCTATTGAAAGAAACCACCGGTTACAATCGAAATTGGGTGGTGGATAACGACGATGAGAGTCTGAGTTTGGCGAAAGATCAATTCTAGATGAACAAATATTGTGTAGCTTGCACAGGACAGCTTGATGATTAACCCGTGCCCAGTTTTGGGCGTCTTCTCGAAGTTTTGGGTATCTGGTAAAAAGGTTCGGGTCTGATAGGGCAAGCTGGAGTAAGTTTCAAGGTTTGATTTTAGTTTCTTGATTTGGTTTTGCTTCTTGATAGCTGATAAAGTTATGTTTCAATTTTTTTCCAGATTAAGTAAATCTCATCAAACATTTAGTTGAAATGTGCTAACTTGATGGCTAAAGACAACTGAAGTTTCAAAGGCCAATGACTAATATCCATTTTGTTGTTTCTTATTTGTTGAGTTTTTTGGGATCCCGATGGCCTTGATGGAGTTGCTTTGGGTTGCAGTGTCCATTAACAAGTGAATCTTTGTATCTGTTAAAATAGAAGGCATTCTTAAGTTTCATGGATACTTCAATCAGAGGTTTTAATACTATCTCTAATTTCTCTCCTCTAGCTGTACAGTCTAAATCTGCTACTTGCTTCTATCCTAATGATCCAATCTATATATCTTTGGATTTTTGAGAATCAACTTGTCTACTGCTGGCCATCCTGTAGTGTTTGAGTGCAGAGTCTCAGACTATACTTTTTAAACAATGAGCTTATGCTTAGTCAGGCCAGTACGATACATACCATCCATTTCTAGGGAGTTTATGCATAGTGCCTACAATGAATAGATTAATAACCTCGTCTTTCTGTGAAAAAATGAGCTTTTCTTTTTTACTATTTCACAATTGGACAATGTACTTCTCGATGAATCTGCTATTTTGGCTCATGTTTAGTACCTTCACTTGATTTCCCGCTCTCTGGACAGATTGAGATAAGTAGTCAATCCTTGGTGATGGTTTATATTAGCTGATGTTTATTTCTATTTGGATGATTTGGATGTGTCCACCAAATTAGAAACTGGTTTTCTAGGAAGAAAAAACAAGTGAATGCATTATATTATGTATCCTCACTTGGTTAGTTCCCTCAAGTCTGATGCTAGATTAGTAGACATTGCTGCAAAATAAAGAGGTGTTTTCACCATGTTAAGGCTAGGATGATATTTATGCTTGACCTCCAGCTAATTTACAATACAATTGTTATTTGTCTCATTTACCATGAATTTTACCAACTGGTGCTTGAGGTCTATGTTCAATCGGGTTTAGATGGGAAAAAAGGGGATTTTCATTCTTTATAAGCTTATTGTGCTCTGCCATGTTCATTAAATTTTTGTTGTTCATAATATGTGGTTTTGGCCTCTTGGTGGAGCCGTTATGAGTGCCAAAGTTTTCACGTAGAATGGAATGAACACTATACTTTCTCAATCATTTTGTTTCTCCTTCTTGATAGATATATTGTTCTGCAGGCTGTTGTGAGAGATGATCTTGTGCATAATACATTAAGATGCAATGATGCGTGTCATGTGTTATTTACTCACAAGTGGTGAAGGTCAGGTCCAGTCCACAATCGATAGGAGGAATTGTGAGCCCATCTGGACGTTCAAAATGTGGAGCATGTAGTGTGGAAACATCCTGATAGATTAAAATAAGCTTTGATGGTGCACTCTCGACAAAAGGCAGAATGTGTGGAGCAAGGGAATTATTAAATACTATACATGAATCGTCCTGACTTGGAAGCGAAAGAGATTGTTGGGTAAGTCCTAATTTTGCAGAAGCTATAGTTGTGCATATGGATTTGGAGTTTGAGCAACAGATGGGATACTGGACGATCGCCCTTGAAGATATTTGAACTTCATTTTTGGTTTCGAATTTGTGGAACACATATTTTGTAATGGAAATTTGAAACCTTGTGTTTCGAATGTAACAAATAGAAGTATTTTATGCATCTTGTGTATGTTAGATTTGAAAATTGATATATATTTGTCCTTGTTCGAGCTAAACGAGCAAATTTCGAGCATTAACGAGCTTTTTCGAACATAAACGATCATAATTGTCGAACACAAACGAACACAAGCGAACATAAGCGAGCAGGCATTCACGAACATATTCGATCATAATTAGAAGTGGACCGAACACGAGCCGAGCTCGAACTTGAAAAGATCGTCGATCCCGAACACGAACACGAACATAAGTGCATTGTTCACGAACAAGGCTCGTTTAGTGTAAAGCTCGGCTCGTTCGGTTCGTATACAGGCCTAGCAGTGACAAGAAAGAGACGGAGGATTGAGATTTGAGGCTGCTTGTGGAGAATAGGAGATTGGGAATGAAGAGAGTAACCCTATTGGGCTTTTGGGCTTGTCACTTGTGGAAGGTTGGACTTTTCAATTGTACTTAGACTATAAAGCAAAAAATAACATCTAAACAGAACGGACCTTACCGGGCTAAAAGGATCGAGCCTTACCGGTTCGCGGGCTTATCCGGTCTAGGGCCGGTGGTGCCGGGCTGACGATTTTAACCGGTTACGGGCCGATCCCGTCAGGGCCTCCAAAACAAAGGCCCTTATGACCCACATAACTTAAATGTACATGGGCCGGTCCGGACCAAATATTAAATGGACCGGGCTGTGCCGGTTTTTAAGCAGGTCGGGTCGTGCCGGGTTGTTCTGCGACCGGCCTAAATAACACATCTGGTCAATGGCTAGTCGGGACATGGAGACAATACTCAAAATAAAAAATAAATAAATCTTATATAATATGTCGAAGTTGAAAATCATATTAAAACTACAATGTGAGAAAATGCATGATCTAATCGCTTAAAGCCTGCAACATTGCGTCGAAATTCATCGATAATTGTAAAAGTTTGCAAAATCCTAAGTAGTGAGATTCAACGCTGTCATATAAAAAACGTAGTCGACACTATAATAACTTGGTAATGGTTACACATATAAAAGATAAAAATTACCTCAAATTTGTCGAACACTTCTTTGTAGACTACGTTTTTTGTCGTGTCATATGTTTTACCCTCTTCGTGGCAAATTAACACTTTCAATTCCTTCATATTGTAAACTCTAAATAGAGCAACATATAATCGGCCGTGGCTGGATACGGGTGAGGGGAGGTAGAGGTCGACGTGTGTGAGAGATTGTCCATGACTCTTGTGTATGGTAATAACAAAGCAGACGGATGTGGAAATTGTCTCTTATCAAAATTGATAGGGAACTTCGTCTCATCCGATGGGCTCATCATGATCCTCTGAATTAACTTTTTTTTGTCTCGCGTTGATTGCAGATATCATCATTACCTTGAATCTTGATGATGTGTTTTCCAAGATTAGTAACTATCAGCCTTGTGCCATTGCACAATCGGAAGCTTAGTCAATATTCCTCAGAAGCATTATCATACAAACAACCTTCAGGACGATCCTATGTCAAGGCAATCCAGAGGATTTAATGTTGTTGAGGAATTTTATCGTGTTATCCCTCCGAGACCTTTAGCAAAGTCGTCTCCCTAGCAATGTTATTCGCGAAATATTCAACACTATATGTGGGCATCTTGACATAATGACGGTTATCTCACCAACTATTTCATTTGTAGGGGCAATTAAGAACAACCCGTGACCAAAATATTCCAGGTCAAGTGATGGATCGACCAAGTGTTCCAACAACGAAGGATATGTACTATCGGCAATGGTTGAAATTGGATGACTTACTTCTCGAATAAGTAAATCTTCAGGGATCTTGGTATCTACCTCGTCGTCATTAGGTTCACCGGCAACATCATCACCGACTTGTAGTATCCACTTAGCAAATTCTTTTGTCTCCTGAATCTCGAAAGATGAAGCGGACTATGTACGAATGAATTGGACGTTGAAAAAATATGTTCGATACGAAATAAGTATGAGTGGTATATAGATACTACATTAGTTACCTGCAGTCTCATGTTCTTTGTCAGCTGAAGCACCCACAAGCATTCCATATCCTAGATGAGCATATAGCGGCGTTCACGATATCATACCCACTTCGTCCTGGAATAAAGGAAAAATCTATCAAAAGTCCCCGTTGATGACAATCACCACCCCACGAAATGTCGAAACTCCTATCGAGCGCTTAAAAACAATGTTGAAATGTCATGGGAGCCTTGTCCCAAATAATAAGTCGGATATCCTTAAGTTGTCCCGTGACCTATGAATCATGTATGAGGTTATATTGAATCTCAAATGTGTCGTCCTACCCCTAGGAAGAAGAAGTGATGCAATCCCGTTGGATACAACTGGAAGTATAATATCTCCACTTGCCCTCAAACCAGAGCACATCGTTCTCCATATAAAGGTCATTATGATCCCTCCGTAGTCGTATAAGAAGAATACTCCCCCATTTCGGCCAGCAACAACAAACATAATCTTCTCATATATGGCACGTTGTTCATCGGTTAACCGTGGGCACAACCCATCGTGCTTTGCTCTCATTGTAACTCTATCATAGCACATTTCATCAACAATGAATGGTTTGTCGCATTGTGTATAATAGAATCGTCCCACACGGGCATACCATCAAATTAACTTAGACCATTACAATTTCTCTTCAACAACTTATCTACTTCCATGAGAGCAATGTTTATTATTTGCTCATTGAGTGAGCTTCAACCCTACATGGAGAATTCACTGATTTTACATAAAAATTGCATACAAAATTTAATCCGATAATTATTAGATGTAGGAAAAGATCATTAATTCTTTACAATTATTGTACCTCGACTGTGGGAATTCCTTTGTTGATTGTATAAAATATCGTTTGATAATAACTGTAATGTTTTGTTCCACACTTCCCCAGGCCTCGACATGTTGCGTGATAACAACATATTCGTGAAAAGGTGACGTAGAAACTCGCATATACCCATAGACTCGCCTCATTCAAACCACTAATATACTCTCCATCATCGAATAAGAGACTCCTAGCCCCGCATTCATCCTTGTGATAGACATGCACAACACTGTTCACCGTTCTATCATCTTCGAAGCATGTGGGCCCCTAACAAAATAAAACGTGGTACTTACGTTACTCCTTCCTGCATTTGTCATTTTTAGTTGTCTTGCAAAACTTCATACATTACTAAAAAAGAAATCTACCGTACACCCAATAAATAATAACAATCCCAACTTTACTCACAAATTACACATTTTACCACTAAAATTACACTTTTTCCCACATTTTTTTTTTATCTTTTATCATTACTTAAACTTTTCACCAAAATCTACGTGCCAACTTTAATGTATGAAGCTCTCCGGGACGATATAGTTCAACTTTTAGGTTTTCTTACAATATTATTTCTTGAACTCGATAAATGCATACTCCATGAGTTTTTCATTTGTTGATTTTCCATATAACTCCATACATTATCAACAATTGAAAACTATCCTGACATAATAAATAATTAAAAATGTAGGAGAAGAATGAAGAGGAAATATTAACATTAATTTTTAGGCAATGAAAATGTTTCAAGATGCCACGTAGGAATAATTAACCCAATGAGAAAGCACAATCCCAGCTAATTTATTGATTTGGCAGCCTTTAGAATGGCTCAAATGTATTTTGAACTATATATAGATAACAAAAGGTAATGTTTTCTAAACAATGTCACTAAAGGTCATCTTCCTAAACATGAGGCAAAACTCCAGTTATCAAGATCATTTCTTCCTCATTTTCACTCATATAAGGTTTATCTCCTTCAGGTTCATACTTAGGCATTTTTTTCCCCTTTTCCTCCTCATCCATTTTAACTCATTTATGGCTTCGGCTATGTTCTCTTCATCTGAAAACTCATTAATTTCAGTTTAGTTTAGTCCTGTTCAGATATATTTTATACTGCAATTCAGTTTAGATCAGTTATGTTCTGTTCAGACGAACAGAACAGAGCTTTCTCCTCCTCCTCCTCCTTCCTTTTTCTCCTCCTTCTCCCTCCTTCTCCTCCTTCTCCCTCCTTCTCCTTCTCCTTTTTGAGATAAATGTGTTGGTGGTACTGCGACATCACCATCGTCGCAACAACCATTTGAGGAATAGGCGTGATAGATGTTCATGCATTCTTTCGAGAAACCTATGGTGGAATTCGACACCTACTTGATTTATTGATGGAATGGAAATGCCCACTGCGAAATGGAGAGTGATTTTCCAACTTTTGTTTATTCGAATTTTTTTTGTGTTTAACATAATCGGTTAAATAGGTTATGCTATGATACTTACCATCAATTATGTATGATATACAAACTATCTTTTATAACTGAGAAATTGGTTACTTCACATAGGATCAGTTTCTAATTTAACTATGTCAACATATATCTAATATGTTTACTCTTCTTATGTCATGTTGCGTTTGCACTAGTAAGTTTGTAACTTAATTAGTCGGTGCATGTGCCTGTATTAGCACAATAAGCATAGATTTTTCTATTTATGTTTGGTTGCAAAAATAAAAAACTCATATGTTAAGTCAACCCTCGACGGGTCATGGTGACAGGACTAAATATAAAAAATTAATAAATTACATAATATGTCGAACAAACATATAAATTTTACAATGTGAGAAAATGTATTATCTAATCGTTTCAACATTGCATCAAAAGTCATCCATACCTATAAAAAGTCCAGAATTTTAATTAGTGAAATTGAGAACGAACATATAAAAACAATGTAGACAGCATTATAATCATTTGCTAAATCTTTTTACACAAAAAAGATAAAATCACCTTATAGCTTGTCGAACACCACTTTATAGACCATGTTGGTTGTCGTGTCATATCTATTACCCTCTTCATCACAAATCAATACCTTCAGTCCCTTCCTGATGGTAACTAACCATGGTTGAGTACATGTGAGGGGAGGTCCATGTCTTTTGTGTGGTCATGGCAAAGAAAACGGATATGGGGAATTGTCTCCTATCAAAATTGATAAAGACTTCAACTCCTTAGATGGGCTCACCATCATTCTCAGAATGAAAACCTCCGGATCCACATTGATATTAAATATCATTTTAGCCTCGATGATGTGCTTCCCAAGATTAACAGCTATGATTCTTGCGCCATTGCACAATTCAAAAACTTGATCAATTAATATTATTGAAAACCATTATCATACATCCAACCTTGAAGACAATCCTATGGTTAGGCAATCTAGAGCGGTTAATGGTGTCGAGAAATTTAACTAAGAAAACATCTTTGACACTATTTCTCAAAGTCATTGACCTTAGAAATGCTAGTTATGCTCAAACATTCAACACATTCTCTGGGCAACTACAACATGACAAATTGATTAATCTCACCAACCATTTCATTTGTAAGTGAAAGGACAACCCTATGATGAAAATATTTCGGGTGAAGTGATGGATCAATTAAATGATCCAACAACGACAGATATGTGCTATCTACAATGATTAAAATTGGATGACTTACTTCTCAAATAAGTAAATCTTCAGAGATCTTCATATGAACCTCACCATCATTAGCTTCACCGACATGCAGTGCCCACTTAGAAAATTATTTCATCTCTTGAATCTCGAAAGATGACTGATCGGACTGGATAGGATTGAATGTGACGTTAAAAAATATAAGTTGAATATAGAGCAAGTATAAAATGTGTTTTAAATTACACATTTACATGCATTCTCATGTTCTTTATCAAAGCACCTCCCAACAGGATAAGATGGCATTGTTTAAAATATCATACATACTTCTTCGTAGAACAACGAACAAATGAAAGAAAGGTCATGCTATAACTATATAGAGATTCAAGACAATGTCTATGTATCACGAAAGTCTCTTCCCAAATAATAAGTCGAGTCTCCTTGAGCAGTTCGGTAACATCAGAATCATGTTTGAGCTTATTGCCTGTCGGGTCCTTGTAAATTTATAATGGTATCATGAGTCTCGAATAAACCATCCTACCCCTATGAAGAAAGAGTGATGCCGCTAGATGAAACTGAAGGTACAAGATCTCCACTAACCTAATCAGAGCACAACGTTCTCCATAAAAATAAAATTTCATTCCCTCTGTAGCCATATAAGAAGAATACTCCACCACCGTGGCCATCAACAATATACATAATTTTCGCATATAGTACATGTTGCTCATCTGTCAACCGTGGGTACAAACTATCATGATCTGCTCCCTTTGCAAATCTATCATTGCAAATCTTATACAAAATAAACGATTTTGTAGAATTATGTATATGAGTTAAGCTTTGGCATAACGTCATTGAGGTGAAGTCCCCAAACACTTAATGATTTTTCCTTAAACTACTCGAGTCAGTGGCTAGGAAGTCTTGAGGTAAGAACAAGTGCTCGAAGAACCAGCGGTAAGAACACTGCACAAGTAGCTTGGGGGGGTTAGGACCTTATATCTGGTTTGCGGGATGTCAAACCGGACAAAGACTTCACTAGCGAGAGACTGAAGATCTACTCGGTATAATGATCGGGAATGAAACGTAATTATCACTTACGGTTATCATCGGAATGTGTGCCATATTTATAGATGTCTCCCAAAAAGGAAGGTTCACACCAGATCGCGACAAGTGTAAGGCTCAGATTGAGCATCCAAGGCTTTAATAGGCCCATGGCCCATTAATGAGACTTAACCCATTCCACTTTGGGCTTTTTAGGGGTGTTTAGTCATTAATCTGAGAGTTTTAATTTAGAGACTTTTTTGTAGTCTGTTTTAGACTAACGTCCGAGAGGGTAGGTCTGGACCTGTGGTCCGAGTCGTATTAGCTAGACTGTAAGATATCTTGAACAGTCTACTAAAGTACTCTTGTTCGGACCTGATGGCCTCGGACCCACTTGCTCTCTTGAAGCCAGTTTACTTGGTTACTTATGAGGTTAGTATCTTATGTACGAATCGACATCTGTGGGTCGGACCTTCACAATCTTCGGACCCTGGTCCGTATCGGTCTTAGGTTGGGTCGGACCTCCTAGCCTCGGAGACTGGGGTTCCTTGCCCATGCCAAGGGCTCTGGCCTCGGATTGGCCTTGGGGTCGGACCTCAAGCCAATTTGACCTTTAGACGGTCTAATACACCTTGGGATGCGTTCTCAAGGCGTCTATGACGGATGGGACATATTTCTGTATCAACAACGTCAAATGAACTGAATGAAACTAGAAACACAATGTATTCATTGGCCCTCAATCTGAAGCATAAATTTCTCCATATTAGGGTTTTTTTCTAATATCATGGAATAATATAAGAAAAAGGATATTCCATAACCTTATCATGTACTCTCTCCGCCTCATAGAAGCTGTCCACTTTTACCATTTCGAGTGTCCCATTGGAGTTGTCTACTTTCATTTTTTTTGTCATTTTAGGAATAATTATATAATTTTATATCATCCACTACTCCTAATAAAGTTAAAATGTAAGTTAAACAATCAAATCAACTACCAATACAGTCATAAAGTAAAGTCCACATGTACTATATAATGTTATAATATTAATCTCCTTAATTGATATGCATGAGCAGTAAACTGGGCAGCTTACCTCTAAGGAACAATTACATTGTCCTTTAGAATTCTTATCTCTCAGCCATCCCCTATATATGAACCGGTCTGTAGCATCGTTCACGACTTCATCATTCTGTATAGGCATACCATTAAATTGATTTAGACTAAAGCCCACTAATTATACACTATCTCTTATATCTCTTCAACATTTATATTTTATTTTTTATTTTTCTCAATCTCAATTTATCATAGATTTAGATGAAAAACTGATCACCTAATTATACACTATCTCTTATACTTTTATTTATTCAATTTTACATTTCATTCCCTCCATCAGCCTAATCTTGGATTGCATTTTTTTATGGACGTCCGTTTAATAGATACATATACAAAAATAGCAAAATACTAACCACTATTCTTCTTACTTTATTATATAACCCAATAAAATAATAAATAATCTTAATTTTACACATAAATCCGATTGAAGCGAACCTCAGAGCAGTATGCCTTCGAACCTCAAACGTTATTAGTATTAAAATAAATCTGATTTCGTTCCATTTACTAAAACGAGAGTATTAAAAAATAGTCCAAAGTTCCCCGATTCTCATGCATGATTCATTTCTTCCAAATATCAAAAGCCATTCTTTTTATAGAATTGGTTTTTTCAGACACTAAGGCTCTGTTCTTTTCGTCTGGACTGAACTGGACTGAACTTATTTGCAATATAAAAAAACAATTAAGCAGAACTGAATAAATTTGAACTGAAATTAATGAGTTTTCAGGTGAAGAGAACATAGCCAAATACTCGACTGGGTTTGCGGGGAATTAATTGAGAATAACCGAAAAATTAAGCCAGCTTCAACTTTTCTAAAACTTGGGCTCGCTCTTCCTGTTTCTCGATTCCAATTAATCTTATGATTTACGACTCTTCCCCATGCCTCGTTAGATCTCACTTTTTGAGAATTGGTTTATGCATGAAACTAATTTCGATTTAAGTGATTTTGACTAAGGCAGGGTTGGTCGAATATTCGATTTGAGATCTGTAGAAAGATATGATTGTCTATAAAGGTCAAGAATTGATTGATGAAGAAGAAATCCAGTTGAATGATGATTGATACATGGAAACCTAATAGAGAACATGAACTGAGCTTGAGATAGGTTCGAGATGGTGTGTAAGCGGGAAATAGAATCGATTTTAATTAATAGTTAATGGCCCGTCTACACTCAACGAGGTATGGAGGCCAAACTCAAAATAAGAAATGAATATTGTTGATACGGAAATATGTCCAATCCGTCATAAAGGATCTAGGAACGAATCCTAAGGCATCCCAAGTCATCCAATGGATCCGAGACACTTTGGTCCGAGCCAACGGTCCGATCCGGGCAGACCAACCATGGTCCGACCCACATTGAAAGAAAGGGACGAAGGATTTGGACCTACAAGGCCCGACCCGGAACCATGAGTCCGACCCACCTTGGTCCGAGCCTCTCTGGGAAAGGAGCATAGTGCTAAGTCAGTACCCTCTCCGACCCAAGGACTCCGATCCGGATGCCAACTCGAATCCATCATGACCATCTCGCCATAAAGCAAGCAATTGGGCACCAAAGAGTGAGGTGTCGAACCCGAGCTCGAATCGGAAGAGTTGAATGAGGCGAGAACTTCCTCGGTGACAACCCATTCGGTCGGACGAGCATCCGGACCAACCTTTCTTCCATTTGGGCCACAGGCCTATCAAGACATTGGGCCATGGGCCTAGAGCATTGTTGGCACGATCTGGGACGGACACTTGGCGCGATCTTGTGAGACCTCCCTTTCTCAAGGGAAACCTATAAATATGCACATATCCTCACAATGCAAAGTAAGTGAAGTCTTCTTCCTAGACTCTTACCTTCTCAACTATTACACAGAGTCGATCTTCAGTCGCTCTTGAGTAGTCTCAAATCCGGTTTGACACTTAGCAAACCGGATCCTAACCCCCCCCCTCCAAGTCACTTGTGCAGGTCCTTACGCATCGCCTCTTACCAGTACGACGGTTCTTACGGGCTCTTACTCTTTGGTTCTTACAAGCAAGGTGGTTCTTACTCAAAGGTGGTGTAGGTACTTAGAGTGAAGGAAAGCAAGGAAAATTCACTAAGTGTTTGGGGAGTTCTACCCTCAACATTTTGGCGCCGTCTGTGGGAATCTTTACAAATAGTTCCGTTCTCTTCAGTAATGGCAAGAACAAGAAGGTCCGTAAGAACCAACACTACTGCGGTTGGGATGTCCTCACCAAGGCAAAGAGGCAGACCTCCCACTCGGAGGGGAAGAGTGGCGAAACCACTTCAGAAACACGAGGATTATCAGTGATGGTCGCCTTTGCTAGTCTTTCTTCAGAAGAGGAAAGAGCCGTTGATCCTTCAATGAGAACTCTAGCATCCGGAGTTGAAGGACAAGTTCCTCTGTCAGGAACACATGGTCCTCCTCCCGAAAGAAACTTCACTCTTCCAAACGGGCATGTCACTCGCCCAAGTGAGTTAGGGATGAGCAAGAACCAGTTTGGTAAAAAATGGTAAAGGCTCATGAGAAATACTACGGTGATACTTGTCCCGAGGGTCATCTGACTAAGTATGAGGGCCGGCTGGAGTCCAATGGTCTGAATTATATATATATATATATGTGTGTGTGTGTGTGTGTGTTAGGAATATACATAGTATTTTGATCACTCATCACATGTTCTTATCTTAGCGAAAAGGTGATTAAGTACTCTTGGTTCACTTGAACATTGTAAAGAGGAAATCATGAGTATGATTAGTCTAGTAAATCTTGTATTAGGATTATGGGTCTCTGAGTGTAATTTTTATTTCAGGAAGACCATGAAGATCAATCTAGTAATGGAGCTTATCGAGGATTAGAAGGCGAAGATTGCAAGATTTATGAAGACATCAAGGTTTAGTCTAACTCAGAAAGACTATGTCCTCCTCACTTAAGTGTACTTACTTACATTTGAAATAAGGTTTTTGGACATATGACATCATGAGTATGGAGCATGCAAGCCATCAGAAAGGCTCCTGTATCCGTTGAAGACTACAGGACAAGAAATAGTACAAGTGCATTAATTGCATCGGCAGAAAAAGCATTTGAAGCCATGTCCTCTACGAGACATGAGACAAGGACTTCTGAGTACTCATTTCAAGATAAGTGTAGACTGAATTTGAATTGTGTCTAACGGATATCATTCCAACGACTCTCAAATTCATCTATAAATATCACATACTTAGATGCTGAGAAATACAACGACAACTACAACAACAAGAACAAAAAGAACAACTACATAAAGAAAAGTATTCTCTCAAGCACTCTGTTGAGGGGTAAAACCTCGAACACTAACTGACTAAACTATTACAAGTATCCTGAACTAGGTCCTGCCTTCTACTTGAAGTCCGAAGAAGTACTTGTCCGAGCTAGAGCACCTGAAAGGACTAAGTGGGGGGTTAGAACAGGATATCCGGATTGCCTATGTCAATCCGGTTAGAGACTTTACTCGAAAGAGAGTTGGAGGCTCTCGATTAATGAATTACGAGAAAGGTTATGAATTGCTTATTACTTATTGCGTATTGCTTACCCTAAGGTCTTGGACCTTGCGCCATATTTATAGTTATCGTGTACTTATGAAGAAGTTCACAAGGTGATGCCAAGTGTACGATCCAGATTTGGACACCAATGCTACCTTTGGCCCACGACCCATTGGTGAACAGTAATCCAATACCGATAAGTGGGCCTGGGAGGGTAGTTTGAACCTTTTCCCTCTGAAATCTTGTTAAGCTTGTTGGGTCCGTGTTAGTCCCTAAGGCGGATCATGCCTTGGTTGATGCCGTGGGGTAACTCTGGATGTCGAACTGAGTTTCTTGAAGTATCTCGATGGTTACATTATATACGCTTGGTCTTATCGTGATGGTGGCATCCGAGATTCTCTCGTCCGGTCCGTTTGGCATCTCTGTACTGACGTAGCCAGGTTTGGAAGTCCTTGCCCCAGCTAGCTCGGACTAGCTGTGAGGGTGTAGTGACTTTAGTGTACTGGTCGATTCACTTTGGGCGGACCATATGAGGTCGGACCAGTACTGAATTGGCTAATTAAGCCGTGATGCGCTTTAGGACACGATCTATGGCGCCCTTAACGGATTGGACACATGTCTGTAACAACATATGTCCCCCTAGTTTCCAAGTATCTTAGTAGAAGATAGTTGGTAACTATTTTTAGAACAAGTGTGTTGTGGAGCGTGTCCGAATCGTTAACTGGAGAAAGGAAAAAATCCCCTCTGTTGAGATCCATCATCCGTGTTCCGTGTTCCTAGGAATTCGATATCTCTCTCTCTCCCCCCCTTTTCCTTCTACAGTCCGAGTTATCAGAAGTGCTCGGACTGTAGACGGAAAAGGTATTTGTAATCGAGACATATAGATCCGAATGCGGTTAGGATGTAGTGTAGCCCTCTCGGGGCTATCCGTTAAACGACTTGTTGATTTGGTTCTCTGGGCGTGATACGTAAGTCAAAGAGACCCGATAGGTTGTCCGTTCGGCCCGGGAAAAGATCCGAGTAAGCGACACGGCCGTTGGATCGGGGCGACATTAGCGGTTGGGGTTGGAGGCCCGATTGATGCGGCAGCGTCATCACGCATTAAATGCGACGTACTGACAGCAACCTATTCGTGAAACGGTGCAACCCTTGGATTGGAAAGATCCAACGGCTGGGATTCAAATTCAAGTGATGTGACTCTTGGCTTTCTCTAAATTGCCCTTATAAATAGTCAGCGCATCGGTCACTTTCACACTTTTAGCAATATCGAAACTCAGCACAATCATATAGTAGCCCGAGCAAATTAAGGCGCATCCGAGCAAGTAAAACTCGCACAATTTTGGAAATTTCTGCTTCGAATATGTACCCTCGGAGGATCATCAACACTTAGTCGTCCGCATAAACTTCTACAGTCAACTGTTATCAAGTAAGTACATCTTTATTTAAGGAGTATTTTTCCTTTTCGTGATATGATTCCTTCTTGGGCGTTTACTTTTCTCTGCCTGAATATGATGTTGTCGAGTTTTGTTTTTGCTGATGTTGCGAGTGTTATGCTTTTAGCATCATTCCCAGTTGAAATAATACTACTTCGTACTGTTGCATGCTTAATACTCTGCGACCAAAACTCGAATATGCATGCTTATCTGGTAGTGTGTTGGTGCCAATTGGCACACAAGCCTCTGTAAACTGGCCCTACTTAGCGTGTCGGGTAGTGTAGATGCTAGTGCCGATGGCACATCTCAGTGTGCCAAGGTTGGTTCCACGAGTGCCGATACTAGACCTCATGCATGCGAACTTGGTTAAATCTGATGTCGTATTTGTTTTGACTTAAGAAGATACTTAAATGAACTCTCGGACAATCACCACTATCGTTGCTAACTCATTTCATACGCCCTAGGATGTGCGGGGCGATAGTCGAGAACGACTCGAGGCACGAGGCTCTGATGATGCGATGACTTAGGTCTTTGGGTCCGTAGATATGACCCTGTCCGTGGGAGATTTCCTTGTCGTAGATCTTGGGTCGTCGAGAGACTCTGATGCTGGGTACGGAGTCCATGGTTCAGCAGGAGCACAGGACGATACTGCACGGGACGATCTTGTTAGGACTAGAACATTGGTCCAATCTCGGACTATAGGAGGTGTCGGATCGTTCAGAGATCCGAATGAGCCGCATATGGAGCGGGAGGGCGATAGCGGTCGGCGATGAAGTCGAGATGTTCGGTGGGGTGGAAGGCCGTGTAAATGGCGAAGCAGGCCGTCCGACCCAAGCATATCTGGGAGACCTGAAAACATCAATGATGATGAGGAAGAAGGTGAGGAAGAAGATGACGATGAGGAGGAAGAAGAAGGTGAAGAATCTCCTGTCGCTCGCCCTCGTAGACGTGTTGGGCGTCGGGTCGCACTTCATCCTGCTGGTCCCATGCAGTCCAATCTTCCGTTAATTGCAGGGCGTGGCGCAAAAGCCGCCCGAATCAAATTCCCCCGTCCTGCGTCCGCTGTTATAATAGCGGATGAATTTGGAGAACTCAATGCCGACGGACTTCTTCCCACATGTCCATCCAGAGTGAGAGCGGAAGACATCCCCTAATGGAGGCGGAAGTGGGAGATCACTGACTACGTAGAGATCATGGTTCCTGATCCCGGACATGCATTTTATAATCCGCCAGCCGGTTATATGTGTGTGCACGAGATAACTTTAGCGTGTGGGTGGAAGATCTCAATTGCCACGGAACTGAAGCATATCCTAAACCATATTGGGATTGGTCCGAGTCAGGTTATCCCGAAGTCCTTGGGTAATCTTATTTGTTTCGTCGTCTTTTGTAAGAAGAAAGGGCATCCCGTAAATTTTGAAAACTTCAGGCAGCTCTTTCACGTTTCGTTCAGTCCGGGGAATCCACTATTCTATACATTCATGAATAGGAAACCCTACAACTTTATCTCGGACTCGATTTCATCGCTGGGATCGAAGTGGTGGGATAAGTACGTTTTCGTACGGATGGCTCTGAAACCTGGGGCGTCCGAAAGACAGCGAGAACAATGGGGGCTGCCCACAAAGTTTCTAAGGGAGAGCATCCCGGATTGGCGCCCCCTTCCAAAGAATGTGGCTCCGTGGGTGGCTGCAATCCATAAAAAGCACAACCCACCAACTTATCCGTACCACGGATTAATCTGTCAGCCACTTCCCTACTTGTGCGGGCTGACAGACACAGTGGAGGTTGGAGGGAAAATGGACTTCAGTAAGGACTTGATTACTTGACCCTTTTTGCTTTTTCTTCATCGGGATACTTTGTTTTGATTATGTGTTTCCGCGACTCTGGTGATTACTGGTCGGATAATGACAAAGTAAAAAGACTAGAGGGGGTGAATAGTCTTTTAAAACTTTTGTCGATAAACACAATTTCTCAGAAACCTGGGGGTTTCTGGTACTTAGATTCAGAGCGCGTAAGACTTTAAGATAGATAAGTGTAGAAACAATAAGTATGTGTGTGTGTGTGCTTTGCTGAAATGTAAATCTGAAGGTAAATGACCTGACAAGTATAGTGGTATCTGGAGGTGGCGTAATCCTCCAACTAATCCACTTCGGTCTTTCTGAGACCTAGAATTCACTAGAACAGATAATTGAGTTCACCTTACAATAATCCTATTCTAAGATTCTTAAACAAATGGTTCCCAACCAAATGTTCCCCCTGAGTTATTCCCTAGCTCCTAGAGCAAAGTAATTCCTCTACTTAGATAAACTTGGAGTTATTCCCTGATTTTCCAAATCAAGTACTTCCTCTACTCCACGCCTTGTTGGTGTTTGGTTATATGGTTTTTGTCAGAGAGGCTTCTCGTATAACTTTTCAGTTATGTTTTCAGAGAGCCTGATAGAACAAGACTACTTAATACACTTGTTCAGTGGATGGCGTACGCTCTTCTTGACCCAGTAATTGATGTCCGATTACGGAGAATGAGCTTGAAGGGTATCTGACGTTCAACTCTTTCACGAATAACAATCTCTTGTTAAGGTTCAGGACAACTTAGAACTACTAGTGATTCTTTAAGCAATCAGAAAGCTTTCAGAAAGGGTAGTAGAGTGCTTGAGAGAATACTTTGCTTGATGGTAAGTTTGCAAGATAGCACGTTCTAAGGTGTATTTCTCAGCATCTAAGTGTGTGATATATATAGATAAATTTGAGAGGCATTTGAATTATATCCGTTGTGCTCTCTATCAAATTATATCCGTTTATATCTTGAACTCTGTACTCAGAAGTCACTATCTCATTTTTCAGAGAGGACTTGCTTTACGTGGATTACGCGATGCATTTAATGCATAATCTTGTTCATTGTCCTTTAGTGTCAACGGATACATGAGCCTTTCTGATGGCTTGCATGCTCCTTACTCATGATGTCATATGTCCATAACCTGATTTCAAATGTAAGTAAATACACTTATTCGAGGATTAAGGACGTAGTCTTTCTGAGTTAGACTAAACCTTGATGTCTTCGTAAATCTTGTGCAATCTTCAGTCTTCTATTCTTCAGATAAGCTCCATTGCTAGGATTGATCTTCATGGTCTTCTTAAAATAAAAATTACACTCAGAGACCTATAATCCTAATACAAGATTTACTAGACTAATCATACTCAGTGATTTCCTCTTTTACAATGTTCAAGTGAACGAGTACTTAATCACCTTTACGGCTAAGATAAGAACATGTGATAAATGATCAAAATACTATGAGATATTCTAACAAATTTCCCCTTTTGATCGGTCATCCATGACTATCTTTTATGTCCTATTACAACTTTGTAATCACGGAAGAAAACAATCTGCCACTCAAACATTTCAAATGATATTCAATTTTAGTTGAATTAAGTGCAGAAAGTAAACATCAACCAAATCACAAGAAGTGATCTTTGCTGATAAGTTGTCATCTATTATAATGTTTCTGAGAGTATGATCTTCAGAAAGGTACAATTTACAGAACGAGATGCAACTTTTACAGATAGAGTAAAATTAGAACCAATCAGCAAGATTACAAAAAGTAACAAAACACACTAAGTAAATTAGAATAAGGAGGATCCAAGCTCCAAGAGAATATTCTAAAGTTACTAGTCTTCAAGTCTTTCAGAATTGTAACTTGGGTTCAGATACCTCAAGTTCTTCAGCATCCTTTCTGGATCAGTTGGCATGAGCATCCACTTTTCTGCATTCTTGGACATAATCATAGAGAGTCCTTTTGACAGAGAGTTCTGTCTTTCAGGATAAATCACATATTTCTTGGTAACTCTTGCCAAGCTTATGATTTTTCCGCAGAAAGTGTTTGACCCAGAAGTATTTTCCCCAGACCCAGGCATGGTCTACTTGCAGCTGAGATAGGTTGAAATATTTGTATATTTCTTCCAGATAGTGTATATCATCTAGGTATTCATCCAATGTCATGTAGAATGACTCATAGGTTGAAACACCTAGTTTGTTCTTCTTGTTGTAGCTACCATCCAGTTTTCGTACCTTGTGTACATCATCGGGCTTTGGGTAAGAGTGAAGGAGAGGTCCATCTTTCTGGCATCGTTTCTCTTTTCTACTTCAAAGTTTAGCTAGGCATGAAGGTGCTCAGTTTTTAGCAGTTCTGGCTTACCTTCTCTCCATTTCAGTATCTGGTTGAGGATGGGAGTTGGAAACTTATCATTGACAAGTAAATGTTGTAGTTCCAGAATCCAATACCCTCTATTGTTCAGAATGCACCTATATGAAGACTCTTCATTACTCGTCTTCACATATTCAATGTGGGCATCAGTTGGCCTTTCTTGAACAATTTCATTACTCGTCTTCACATATCCCTTCTTGCTTTTCTGTTGGGTGGCCTTCTGTCAGGAGATCCTCTAACCCTTTCTTCCTGCCTTGGGGCTGTGTTGGTGGAAGTTCCTTGTATTGACTTGGTATTTACAGAAGGAGTTACATTGCCAAAGGCATTCTTTGCCGAGAGGGGTTGTGAGGTGCTTGCTTGCCTTCTTCTCTTGTGAAGTGGATGTTCATCTGTATCAGATTCATCCTCATCATCATCATTGAAGTTCAACAATGGAGGCTTGCAGCTTTCTTGACCTCTTACTTCTCCTTCTTCTTGATCTTCTCCTTTTTCAGGATTATTTTGGTTGTTCCCTTCTGAGATCCTAAGGGACTTGGTTCCCCTAGTGACCATACTTCTCAACCTTACATTTGGTTGTTGCGGAACAACTTCTTGAGGCGTCTCCAGTGTCCTTGATGACTAGTTGACTTGAGGAGGGAGGCATAGATTTTTTTCTCTTTCTTCCTCTGCCTTTCTGAGGCATCTCTTCTTCTTCCCCCTTAGTCATGAATGATTGACTCATAATAGCATAAGCTTCAGAGAGTGAGTCAAAGTTTTTCTAGAGATTGTTGTGTACCCTGACCAATTCTTGGATTTCTTTCTTCAGCTCGTGGTTCTGCTTAACCAGTTCCTGCTCCTTTCTGTTGAGCTCTTCAAGTGGCCTAAGAATGGCATTGGCTTGCAGAACAACATGGCTGGCTTCATTGAATGCTGCATTAGCATTGTTGCAATCCTCATCCCTGACCAACCCTAGGTCTTTCTGAGAGAGCTATGTTGGTTGCTCTGATGAACACAATGACGAATGGCTTCATCTCTTAGGGGACGGATTGTAGCATACGTGTCTTGAGCAACTAGTGTCTTTACGAGTTCCAAAAGATCTTGTTTACGCACGGTGCTCTTCATTTCTTGAACTACTTGGTGCAGAGAATATATGAGGAGGAAGTAGGGCTCTCTTGTGTCGAGTGACAAGTCTCTCATCTTCTGCATCAGTAATCAAGTTTTTTTCAGCATCACTTTTATTATCCTTTTCTTGAATTGTTTGCAGATTGACAACCTTTTTCTGCTTTCCATCAAGTGTGCTGGCCTTCTGAGAAGATGTAGAAGGTCTTTCTGATGCAGTCTCAGCATCATATTCTGCATCATCATTGTCATCCATGGCATCTATTTCAGCAGCTATGACAATAATGGCATCCTTCAAAATTCTTTGCTCATCGAAGTGCGATTCCTTGGTATTAGATTCTTTGAGCTTTTGGATTTTGGCTTCCTTTTCATCAACAAGAGCCTGGCACTCTAAGTTGATTCGCTTCTCTTCTTCCAACACCTTTCTGAGTTGTTCAATCCTGAACTCAGCGGCAGATATCTCTTCAAGTATATCGTTCTGTTATGCCTGTTGGGTATTCTGATGAGACTTTGAGGGTGATGATGATTGGGCTTTCTGAGCATTGGAGGGAGTGTCCTTGTATTTACTCCCTTTGCTAGCCTTCTGAATCCCGCCTTGTCCAGGTTGGGGATCATCATTCTGATCATTATCATCATCATCCTTCTTGTTTTCTTGACTTGGGTGCTCAGAAGGGGGTTCTTGATAATCATTTTCGTCCGTCTCCTCTTCATCTTCCGAAACCACGCTGATCACATTTGGGAATGTAATCATCCTCCCATTTACTTCTTCTTGCTCAGCTGGGTAGGTAGTGAGCTTACTGGGCAAGGCAGGATGGGTTACCATCTGCTCTTGGGTTTGAGCATCCGCAGATTTGAAATCTGTTAGAAGTTTTTGTGCTACTTCATGAATGAAGTCTTCATGCATCAGAGTGGCAAAAGAATAAGACTCTGTTGGGAACATTGCATGGATGTAGTCTTCCAGATTTAGGGCTATTGCTCTCTTTTCTGGGACGTCGATTACCCATGCTATTTGGAAAGGTGACCTTTACGAGTTTACGCCATTGTCGAAGCACTTTAGATGTTTCTTGAGGTGTGCTTGGAAAGCCTTGAGTAAATCAAGCGGCACAAAACTTTGAGCACGAAAGAAAGGGATCAAGTTAGTTTTGTTCAAACCACTTGAGTTGGTATCTGTGTGCAAAAGTAAGCTTTCTGAGCATACCTGTGTAGAAACACCAGGCTCATTTGCTTGGACTTTCGCTTGCTTTGGCACAGAGGCCTTAGATACCTTGTTGTGAGGAGAAGTAGGATCCTCAACAACCTTTCTTTCTGCTTGAACACGAAACAAAATCAAGTATGTTTAGAAAGCATTATCGAGAAAAGATAAAAGATAAATAGAGATGCTTTTGAGACTTCACTTACTTCCAAGTGAGGAAGCTCGGTTGCATCTTTCTCGAAACCAGGGGTTTACGGCACCTTTTCAGAATCTTGCTTGTTAGTGATTTGGTTTCTATTGGAGGAGGTATCATGACTTTTTCTCCTTCCAATTGTTCTTCCGACTGAGCCTGTAAGAACAAACATAAGAGATTTAGTAGTGGGATTTCCAGAGCATTCTTGAAGAAGATTTTTACTGAGTACTTACCTTCTCAGCAGAAGGCTCAGTAAATGCTTCTTCAGAAAGCTTTTCAGCTTCTGGATTTTCTTGGGGTGTTGGTTCCACCACCACTACTTCCTCTCGATTAGAGCTGAAATTGAGACAAAAGAAATTTAGAACACAAGATATTAATTTTTTTTAAAGTAAGCTATTTCTTATTCAGAGATAACTTAGCTACATGTAGAACATGCTCTTCTTGTTGTTTTGAGGTTGGAGGAACCTCTTCTTCATTCAGAGGGGTGGACAAATTAACTTCCCGCTGAAAATGTGTCTCCAAAATGGCCTGTAACAAATGGAGCTTATGAGTAACAAGTTAACATTTAATTGTTGACAAGTTAGATATAAACTACTTTTGCTACCTGAAAAGAGTCAGGCTGATTATTGATCTTTTGGACTTGTGGTGATTCCTTAGTCTCTCTGTGCTCATTGTTGTTTTAAATGCGTAGCATCATTACGAGTCTCCATCTCGGTTTGATCACTTTTGAGAGTTGAGCTCTCTCGGAAGGTTGAGGAACTGTTGAAACGGGGTTTTCTTGACAATATTGAGTCTTTGGTATTGTAAATGTGGAAGCAATGTCAGTATCTTCCATCATTCTATCTTCCTCACCCAGGCCTTCTTCTTCCTGCTGGGCAGAGGGGCTGTTATCTGTCTGAAGAGTTAAGTTTGATGCACCTCCATGGGTCTCAAACTTATATCTTTGGAGCACTGTTGCTATTACTTCATCATCCTCAGAATCAACATTACGTGTTGGTGACCCATCTATGATATTTCTATCATCTACGGAGATTTTTGGGCGATCATTTGAGTTCTTGGGGCTTCTGGGCGCCTTTACGGCGAACAACATCTTACGAGACCTTGTCTCCAGAAGGTTGTGCCTCTTGAATGTTTATGGACTTGGAGGTCCTTTTGCCTTGACCCCTTTTTCTTTTGGCAGCTGGAGGTTTAGCTTGAGCTTGCTCAGAGACCTCCTCACCTTCTTTGCGATTTCTTACGCCTTCGAGTGCTTGCTCGTGACAATTCTCTCCTTTTCTTCAAAGGCGTGTCTGAAAAGGGAGTTGGTGACTGGGATTTCTTGTTTTTCTCTAAGAGTAATCCCCATAGTTTCCTGAATGTGGCATATCCTGAGACCAAAGTGCATATTGGCTTTTCGGCGGCAAGGCCATTGATGATTTTGGGCTCAAATTCCTCAACATGTCGAGAATTTGTTGGCGTACTTCCCCAATTGAAGTGGGTTTCACGCCTTCATTCTTCTTGTTAGGAAGATGCATCATCATCCGTCTATCCATACTTATCTGTCTACTCCACCTTTGTTGCCATCAAAGCAGCGGACGGGATGAGAGAAAGTACTCCAGTGTTTCTGAAGATGACTCGTTCTGATTGCTTTCAGAATAAAGTCTCCTGGGCAACCTTTTGCATTTTCCAAATGGATTGCCTCAAATAGTTCTTTGACGTCTTGAATCATTGAGGCATCCTTGATGTTGATATCCTCAATTGTTCCTCAATTTTTCAATCGGAATATTTTGCAGAAAGCCTTGCAGTCTAGAACAATTTCTTGTCCTTGGACTTCAGTCAGCAGGAGTAGATGATCCGGCCTTGGGGTTCTTGGTGGTCATCTTCTTGGGTGCCATCTCTTTATATAAAGTTTTGAATAAGTGGTTTTGCAGAAGGATTTTGTACAAGTAATTGGGATTAGTCTATCTTTTCAGAAGACTAAGCATAAAAAGTTGAGTTTGCAGAAATCTTGAGAGATTTTGCCAATTTGATGCAAGTTTGAAATTTCGGAATTGGTAAGAGTGTTTGTCTTTTACTCAATTCCTATATATATATATATATATATATATATATATATATATATAGCAGACAAAATGTATAGAGAAACAACATACATACATCTGAATATGAATGTGTGTCTTTATATCTGCATAGGCATGGTACGTCCTTTGTACTTCATTAAATGCGTAGTGGGTCATGTCTGCACTTTTCAACAGACATTACTTGCTTTGTTTTAATCTCAACCATTGAGATCTAACATTTATTCATCAAGGGCTTATATTGAATATCTTGTAATCAACAAATGGTATTGTGCCAACTTGATGGAATTTTAATATGCTACATTCATTGTGTCACTGAGTAAAGAGTGAGAACACTTTGATCGTTTGATCTTATCATTCTGAGTGTCAAGTCCTTATCTATATATATTGTTTATCATGGAAATGGTAAAAATACAAGACGTTTGGACATGTTTGACTTTCAGAACTTATACTTTTCGGGCTTAGTGTGTCTTTTCTCTTTATGACTAAATAGCTTTCTGAGTTCAAGTGTCAGAAGCTTTAGTTGTTTGAATGTAATTGACCCACTTTCTGTAAGTAAGTTCTAGTCTTATTTACTTACTGAATGTGTACCAACCTTTGCCTTTCTGGATACCCGTTCCAGAAATGTTTTGCCTTTCTAAGTGTTGTTACTCAGAAACCTTTGCATCACTTCTTATCAACTTGGCTTTCTGAGAATGTGTTCTCAGAGGCCTACTTCTTTTCTCCCTTACTAATTTTGACTTTAGAGATTCAGGACATTTTTCAGTCCTTATGCAACTCCATTAATCCAAGATTATATCTTAGGGTCAAGAATCGGCTTTCTTGAAGTGGCTTGGTGAAGATATCTGCAAGTTGGTCTTCTGTACCAATCTTGAGTATCTCTATATTTCCTTTTTCAACATGGTCTCTGATGAAGTGGTGTCTAACATCATTGTGCTTTGTTCTGGCATGGAACTTTGGGTTCTGTGTGATTGCAATAGCACTTGTGTTATCACAGAAAATGGGAGTTTTCTGTTCAATGAGTCCATAATCTCTGAGTTGTTGTTGAATCCACAAAATTTGTGTTGCACAACAACTTGACAATATATTCAGCCTACGTGGTAGAAGTTGCAATTGAGTTTTGCTTCTTACTAAACCATGAGATAAGTCTAGTTCCTAAGCGACAAGTTCGAGGTACTTTTCCTATCAAGCATTGATCCGACATAATTAGCATCGAGTAACCCGAAACTCAATTCACTTTCTTTTGGATACCACAAACCTATATCTCTGTACCTTTTACATACCTTAATATTTTCATAGCAATGTTGTAGTGTGATTGCATTGGATTTTTTGAAATCTAGCACACACTTGCATATTGAATATCAGTGCCTTGTAGTAAGGTAGAGTAGTGAACCTATCAACTTCCTATACTTGTGCTCATCAACACTCTTATCTGATTCAGTATATGTCATCTTGGTTCCTATGCTCATAGGTATCTTAGCATTCTTTTCAGAAGGCTTGAGATTGAATTTTGTGAGCATGTCGTTTGCATACTTTGTCTGACTAATGAATATTCCATCATTGAGTTGCTTGACTTGCAATCCTAGGAAATAGTTCAATTCTCCCATCATGCTCATCTCAAACTTACTTTTCATGAGATTTGCAAAGTCATCACAAAGTTGCCTGTCCTTAAATCCAAATATAATGTCATCAACATATACTTGAACTAAGAGTAGTTTCCCATCATGATTTAAAGTAAATAAAGTTTTATCAACTTCACCTTTCTTCAAACCACTTTCCAGAAGGTATTTGGCCAAAGTGTCATACCATGCTCTTGGAGCCTGTTTCAGTCCATATAGAGCTTTTTGTAGCTTATAGACCATTCTACTTTCTAAGGAAACTTCAAAGCCAGGTGGTTGCTCAACATAAACTTCCTCAGCAAGTTAACCATTCAAGAATGCACTTTTGACATCCATCTGATAAACTTTAAAGTCTTTATGAGCTGCAAAGGCCAGAAAGAGTCTTATTGCATCCAGTCTTGCAACTGGTGCATATGACTCATCAAAGTCTAAGCCTTGATGCAGGTGAATCCTTGCGACCAACCTTGCTTTGTTACTGGTTATTTCACAAGATTCATTCATCTTGTTTCTGAAAACCCACTTAGTTCCAATCACAGATATTCCTTCTACAAATGGAACTAGTTTCCAGACTTTGTTCCTCTCAAACTGATCCAACTCTTCTTGCATTGCAGAGATCCATTCTTGGTCTCCTAATGCTTCCTCTATAGTTTTAGGTTCAATGTTTGAGATGAAACATCCAAAGAGAGAATTAGCATTTTCAGCTATTGCTCTCCTAGTCCTAACACCTTGATTAATTGGTACAATTACATCTTTTGCAGGATAATCCTTGATCCATTTCATCATGGGTTTAGTGCTAGTAGGGCCAGTATCTATGTGATCTGAATGTGAATCACTATGATTATGACTTGATACTTTTGATGTCGAGACATTTGCACCTCGAAGGCGGTTAATGTACGACACTTGTTGATGTAGGAGCTTTACGGGACATGCACATTAGAGAGGTCATTTCGAGTTAGCTTCGATGAACATCTTGATTTCCATTTACGAACTCTCATAGGAAATTCTTCATAATGTCTGAGAATCATCTGGTTGTTACTAGGCATTTCATGCTTTTCTTCGTCAGAGTCATCCTCTCTTTCCATAATGATGTTTTTCCTTTCTGAGGGTTCTTCTTCAGAGTCCCTCGACATTAGTTCCTTGAACCTTTCTGATAGTTCATCAGCAAGAGGCGTTTTATTGTTTCCTTCATAGAATACAACATGAATTGATTCTTCAATCTTCTTTGTTCTTTTGTTATAGACTCTGTATGCTTTGCTATTCAATGAATAACCAAGAAATACACCTTCATCTGCTTTTGGTTGAAATGTCCTTAGATAATCTTTTCCATTGTTAAGAACAAAACATCTACACCCAAATACTTTCAGATGTTTGATATTAGGGGGTCTACCAACCAAGAGTTCATAAGGAGTCTTGTCATGGTGTTTGTTTATCAAACATACATTACGAGTATAGCATCTTTGTGTTCTGACTTGAACCCGATAAACTTCACATATTTGATGTCATAGCATTGTCCTTGCTGCTTCTTTAAGGGTTCTATTTTTCCTTTCTGCAACTCCATTTTGTTGAGGTGTTCTTACAGAGGAAAGTTGGTGTTGTATACCTTTGCAGGTACAAAACTCCTTTATGTCTTGGTTGACAAACTCGATTACCATAGTGCGATACGATTGCAGATGCTTTGTCATTTTCATGACTTCAAGCTTATTGACAAGTTTGGTATCTCTATCACGGCATCGATTTGTGCTTGAAGACAACCCAAGTGAATCTTGAAGTCATCTACAACAACGGACCATACTTCTTTCTGCATAACTAATTACGATGATTCAAAAGATTCATATGTAGCGATTGCGATGGTCTAACACTTAGAGTGTACGGTTTTGGACTTGAAAGAGATCTTGGATTGTTTCCCATCGGGCATAACACATACCATCCTTTACGAAGAGCGTTTTGGGAAGGCGACCACTAACTCTTTCTTTGCAAGTTTGTTGAGTTTTGAAATTCAAATGACTCATTCTTTTGTGCCATAACGGTGCTCTTACATGTGACGATTGACTCACCACGAGACATTCTTGATTGTGGCGGATGCCCAATCGGCAACATAAAGACTACCTTTCCGCCGAGCAACCAAGGTATGCCTTTGACTCATTGTCGATAAGTTCTGATATTTTGCTTTGAATTTAACCGTGAAGCCTTTGTATGCAAAGCTGGCTCATGCTAAATAGATTGTATTTCAAACCCTTAACATGTAATCGTCGGTGATTGTTAGTGATCCCAATTTGGCGTTGCCATATCGAGAGGATTTAATTCTCCTCCAAATCGATATACGGTCCATTGTTGCAAGCTTTGTAGTTAACGATTTGCTTTGTCTCTTGTCATGTGCTTTCGCATCCACTATCAAATAGCCATTGAGCCTTAGTCGAAGCGTTACGCACAAAATAGGAAGCGAGTTAGGTTCTTGCTTGAGATCGAACCACTTAGATTAAACATTCTTCGGTAGGAATCCACATTTTAGTGAATTTCTTGGGAGTTTGTTTCATCTAGCTTGATCGAAGGAGATCTGATGAAATCGATAATTTGATCTCAATTTTCCTTTTGGGGTGTTTCTAGATGTTCCCCTTGGTGCTTTACGGATCACAGGTTTAGGATTTCTTTTGACAAGCTTAGCTTTTACGCCCAAGTTCCTTCTAGCCACGGCATTCGGTTTTCGATGGCTTGAAAATTTTTCCATACGTCTATTCTGCGAGCAATATCATATGCGCCATTGTTCTTGTCCTTCCTTATATTGTTGCGGAAGGACTTTTCCAATATACGATAGATGCCATTTCTAACACCTTTGGCTTTACGAATCGTTCCTCGAAGCCTTACTAGTTTATGATCCATCTTTATTTTCATATAATTGTATAGTAGAGAATTTGCCTATTCCAGAAATTTTTCCCTTCCTAGTAATGTAGCAATGTAGATGGTTGCATATCTGAGGGTTGCGTTTCTTTTCAAAAACCTTATCCACATGTTTCTTGTGAACTCGTTGTTCTTTCAAAGGCTGGGTTGCTACTCCTTTTCCTTTGTCAACTACCTTAGCTTCGACCAATGCTATAGGTGATTGAAGAACCATTTTGTTGACTTTTTACAAGGTCGACCTTTCATCCTTATTCTTTAGAGGAGATGAATTACTTGATTGTTCATCAAGTCCACCTTTCTCGGAGGGTCTCACGGATAGGATTGAACCTTGGTGAGAGTGTCACTAGCCTTTGCATAAGATTGGAAAGATAGCTCTTTCTTTCTAAGTTCTTCATTCTCATAAAGTAGCTTCATCATTTTATTATTCATTTTTTCTAAGGCTAGTTTGTGAGAATTTTCATTCTCAGATATCTGATCTTTCAGAAAGGCTATTTTAGCGTTCTTGCTCTCGATACTACGATTAGCTCGAAACTTCTTTCTCAAGAGTTTCTTTACTTTCCTCTAAATTACGGTTTTAGATTGTGATTCGAAATTCTTTCTCATAACGATCGATTCACTTTTGACTAATTCCATATCCTCAATTCCATCATCGCTTTCATAATACGAAATTGTGAATTATTAGTTACCTCATCAGCCATAAGACATATTTCAATGGTGGAGATGTCTGGACCAGTGATCTCAGCAACTCCACACATTTCTTTCTTCTTAAGGCCGAAGTCGATTACATCGTGGGTGATTCCACACAATTCTGGTGATGGTAGGTTTGAGTCATCTGAATCTTCATCTTTAGAACCTGTCTCAATGTCTAGAGCATCAAGTTGAATTTGAATCTTTTCCTTTCTTGATCGATAAGGCCCTTTGATTTCTTTTGAAATTTCTTACATCCTTTTGTCTCTGTCTTGAACTTATTTAAATGGGCAGTCTCTCTTGAAGTGACCGGGCTTTTGACAATAGAAGCATATATCATTTCCTATTTATGCGGTTTGACTAACACCTTCGAATGGGGTGTTAGGAGAGTTGTTCATTTGTATGTTCTTGTCTTGATGATAGTTTGGGCAGATGCTTTTTGACTTTTCTTTAGCTTTTCTTCTCTCAATCTCTTGACTCACAAATTTCTTCATGTGTCTTCTTTGAAGAGCATTTTCTCGAGATGCATCTTTGGTATCCTTCTTTTCAGAAGTACCTTGAGAAACTAGAGCAACACTTTGCAACTTTTCAGCTGTTTGTTCTCTCTGAGTAGCAAGATGAGAGAAGAGTTCTACTGGAGTAATACATGGCATCCCTTGGTTAAAATAGAAGAATTTCGTGTGTTCGATTGTGATTAAGACTTGACAATTGTCTTAATCTTTTACATTGAGTATCTATTGCTTTCACCAAGTGCGCCATATCACTCATTAGAGTGGTAAACACGAAATCAAGTTCTTCGAGTTTGTGGGACCTTGTTTGAAATTTTGAAATTTCAATTTAAGAACTTCGAACTTGTTTTCCTTGGTTTTCTCGATTCGCACTGATTTCTTCAATCGGTTGCCGCAACTTTTCGCGTTTAGCACCTGATTTACCTTGTATGTGCTCAGTGTCGATCGATAATTATATTACGAGCTTGACCATCGAATCTATGTATCTTGGCATCTTGGATGTCGAGCTCTCTTAGCTTGTCTTCATACACAATGCTTCCATGAGCAATACGACCACTATCCCTAGCAGTCGCATCCTCACTTCCATCTACCTTATCTGAGGCTTTTCTTCCATCAGACACCTCAGTAACTTCTCTCAGTTGTCTGATTTTGATAGGCCCTTCATTGATGACATGGATCATCTAAATCGCTAATGGCCTCCGGATGGAGCATCATGTTGTTCTTCCATTTCGTAGTTTTACGGCATCGAATGGGTGCATCACTCGAGACATACGCACACTTAACACACGAATTATCTGATCCTCGAAAGGGACAAAGTTCCTTCCCTATTTGGGGATCTAGGTTGATCTGAAGGCTTGTGAACCTCCTGCTCTGATACCACTTGTTGGTCCAGATAACAGCAAAGTAAAATACTAGGGGGGGGGGGGGTGAATAGTCTTTTAAAACTTTTGTCGATAAACAAAATTTCTCAGAAACACAGGGTTTCGATACTTAGATCGAGGCCTTGGAAGACTTTAAGATAGATAAGTGTAGAAACAATAAGTATGTGTGTGTGTGCTTTCTTTGAAATGTAAATACAGAAAGGTAAATGACACAGCAAGTATAGAGGTATCTGGAGGTGGCGTAATCCTCCAACTAATCCACTTCGATCTTTCTGAGACCTAGAATTCACTAGAACAGATAATTGAGTTCACCTTACAATAATCCTATTCTAAGATTCTTAAACAAATGGTTCCCAACCAAATGTTCCCCCTGAGTTATTCCCCAACTCCAAGAGCTAAGTACTTCCTCTACTCAGATAACCTTGGAGTTATTCCCTTATTTCCCAAATCAAGTACTTCCTCTACTCCACACCTTGTTGGTGTTTGGTTATATAGTTTTTGTCAGAGAGGCTTCTCGTATAATTTTTCAGTTATGTTTTCAGAGAGCTTGATAGAACAAGACTACTTAATACACTTGTTCAGTGGATGGCCGTCTGCTCTTTACTGACCCAATTAATTGATGTCCGATTACGGAGAATGAGCTTGAAAGGGTGTCGATAGTTCAACTCTTTCACGAATAACAATCTCTTGTTGAGGTTCAGGACAACTTAGAACTACTAGTGATTCTTTAAGCAATCAGAAAGCTTTCAGAAAGGGTAGTAGAGTGCTTGAGAGAATACTTTGCTTGATGGTAAGTTTGCAAGATAGCGCGTTCTAAGGTGTATTTCTCAGCATCTAAGTGTGTGATATATATAGATAAATTTGAGAGGCATTTGAATTATATCCGTTGTGCTCTCTATCAAATTATATCCGTTTATATCTTGAACTATGTACTCAGAAGTCACTATCTCATTTTTCAGAGAGGACTTGCTTTACGTAGCAATTACGCGATGCATTTAATGCATAGTACTGTTCATTGTCCTTTAGTGTCAACGGATACATGAGCCTTTCTGATGGCTTGCATGCTCCTTACTCATGATGTCATATGTCCATAACCTGATTTCAAATGTAAGTAAATACACTTATTCGAGGATTAAGGACGTTGTCTTTCTGAGTTAGACTAAACCTTGATGTCTTCATAAATCTTGTGCAATCTTCAGTCTTCTAATCTTCAGATAAGCTCCATTGCTAGGATTGATCTTCATGGTCTTCTTAAAATAAAAATTACACTCAGAGACCTATAATCCTAATACAAGATTTACTAGACTAATCATACTCGATGATTTCCTCTTTTACAATGTTCAAGTGAACGAGTACTTAATCACCTTTACGGCTAAGATAAGAACATGTGATGAATGATCAAAATACTATGAGATATTCCTATGATTATTTGTTTGCATAGTTGTATCGGCGCTTCTTTGTTTATTGTTATGCGACTCTTGGTTCGACTACATTATGTCTACACTCTGAGAAAAGAAGAGGTTGCAGAGGGAGCAGCAAGCCTTAGAGGTCGCCGCTGGTCAGAGGACCAGGATCATCAACACTTACAGGTGCGATGCGGATCGAAGAATGCCGTGTTTCTGCGGAGGAAGAAAAGCGGAACAAGGCGGGGAAGACTCTCGGGCCTGGCGATGCAGACAAGGCAAAGCCCTGCTACTCGGGCACCACTGCTTCTAGGCCTCAAGCTTCCGCTGCTCAAGCCCCGCCACGGGACGTGTTCATACGGGATGCTATTGCCTCGGGGCGCAAGAGGGCAACAACCTCGGAGGCTCCTGCTGCCGCGTAGAGACAGCAGTTGTCCGCTGTCCTTCCTATGGACCAAGCTACTTTGGACAAGGAGTATGAGCACGCTTGCGGACTCCCGGAAGTGGAGTGGGTCGGAGGGCTGGATGGGCTATACCAGCGGGTAAGTAATCAGTCTCGGATCTTTTTGGTTTATGCTTAGTGTGATATAAATATAACTTGTATCCTCGCGGATATCTTCCCAGCTTGGGTGTTTCATTAGCTACATGCAGTGGAAGGCCGGCGAGCGCGCTACTATTGAGGAGGATTTGCACAAGGTTGTGGCCACATCCACGGATGAGGCAGAAAAGGCAAAGCAGCTGGAGATGCAGCTGAAAGAGGAAGAAGTGAAGTTCCATAAGTTGAAAACCAGCTGGGAAAGGATCAAGGCGGATCTCGACTGGCAGGAGAGATTTGTCGAGAAGGCTATGAAGGCTTTCCTGGATTCCATGGATATGCTCGTCGGAGGCCTCCAATATGCTCGTCTTTACGCTGGCCGTGACTTTCTGAGGTCTGACTCTTTCAAGTTCTTGATGGCGGACAGGTCGGATGCCTCCCGCCTGGACGGGTTCATGTCGCGATAAGGCATTGCGATCGAGGCTTCTTCCACGGACTTTATTTGGAAGGCGGAGGGTTAATCCCTGCGGATGCTAATGGTGTGGAGGTGCTGTCGGCGGTGTCACGGATGAGCAGTTGGCAGCGTATGAGTTTCAGGCGGTCATAGGAAGGTGAATCAAAATTCAAAGCGGCGGGCCCTTCCTCCCGAGGTGGATCCCGGATGCCCTCTTGAAGGTTTGCTTTGTACGCTTCAATGATTACCGGGCTTTCCTAAAGAAGTGGTTTTGCCTGCCTGCCCGTGTTCTTGACCTCCCTGCTGATTTCAACTTGTTCAATCACGCTGAGTCCCTTGCAGCTGAAGTCGTCTCCAATGATCCTTATCGATCCTTGTGATGAAGTGGTCAAGCCAAGTCGGGCCTGAGTGAGAAGTCCAGGGTATGCCCCGTTGAAATTATGTATCTTCTGAACTGGTGTGTTTAATGGTGACAAAATATTGTTATGTACTCTATCTGAATTCTTATTTTAATCAGGAATGAATCCTCCATGCTTAGAATGATTACTTGGCTTCCTTATTTCCGTATTATCTGTCATTCATATGCTGAGTTACTCTTAAATGACATCTCTTAAGAGCTCGGATCGCTGTAGCTGGTATATGTCGTAAAAATTACACCCGCATCTTTGCGATCCTCGGACTGTGCGCTCCTTGGAATGCGTAATTCTTCTAGAAGGAGGAAGGTGAACGATGAAATAGTCATTATGATTGCGTCTTTTCATCTTAGGTCATCGGATGATTGACAAATGGCGTGATCTTAAGAACTCGTCGCAACTATAAATAAGGGTGTGGTAATTCTTCCTTTTTCACTGTTGTACCTTTCCCCACTCTCCTTTGTTTTATCCACTCTATTCTTCCGCGGAAGTTAGTGTTCTTCAGAATGTCGGGATCTGATGGTGAAGAATTTAGTCATTGGGTGAACTGTGCTTGCGGGAATATGCATCCGCCACTTTACCTGGTATTGGTACATGAAAGACCCAATCATCCTTGATTTTGAAGGTGATCCTCCTTTATGTCGAGGATAGCTAGGAGATTAGCTAATGAAGAGAGGGCGGGTTTGAAGTTGATCCTTGAGGAGGATCCGGATCTGACAAGCTCGCTAGGCCATGATGGTGGCTCGGAATCGAGGCTCAACTTCGGAAAATGGTGAAGAATCAGGCGGTATGCCCGTAGTAGTATATACTTTCCTTGGCTCTCAGATTGTACCTATCATATGTAAATGTTGGATAATTTTCTTATAGAATTGAACTATTTTCCATCATTTAAGATCGCCACCTTTCCCGTACTCGTATTGTTGTCAAATTTGTTGATGCACGTTTTGTTGTAAGGCGGTTTAACAAATTCAGGTGCCGGACGCTATCAGTGGGCTTGCTTGGATGTAGTCAAACACAAACTTGACCCATCCTTGTCGTACGGGAACAGTTGTTTCAACTCTGACGTCAAGCTGTTTGCGTGGCGTACAGTGATTGGTTAAAGTGTCCTATAAAAAGGCACGACCCCAATGCCAAACCCAAATGAGTTGATCCAAAATCGTTTCTTCTTGTCTGCATGACCTGGGCTTGTAAACCATCGAAGCTGTATCTCTTCTCTTTTCTTCCAATCCGACTTTAGTGGCTCAAATCTTTCTTAAATTGGAAATGGTTTCCTAATTCCAAGAGAGTTTGAGTCGATAAAAGATTAAGCGAAAATCTATTGTTGTTACAATGGTTTCCGGACGAGAATTTGGCGTTGTCACGCGTTGGTGGCATCTTGATGGATTCCTCCATGTTTAACCATGTTCCTATATGCAGGTAGATGGAATTCCGTGTCTCCGTGGAAACCAAACTGGCCGCTGGATAAGAGTTGAAGTCCTTCCCGGCGAAGGAAGGATGCGTGTAGGGAGATGACGTATCCCCAGAGATGTTTCCTGTATTTCTTCATATTGCGTCCTTAAGTCTGGATAACGATCCGAGAGGCGTAAGTTACTATCGTGATTATGTATAAGTTTGGCTTTGTATGAATAAAAGTCCCCTGCTTTCTTTTGTTAAATCTCAAGGGCATAAACTGAAAAAATTTCAAATTGAAAGGTAGATGTTGTATTGATTTGCCAGAAATTCAATTACAACATTCGGGCTTCATGGCCTATAATTGGAGGGGTAAACAAAATATAGAGGCGGCGGAGTTCCGTATAATAGATAACGAGATAAAAATGTCTAAACGATCGGAGATTCGAGTAAACATCACTACGCGTAAAACTTCTGGAGGTTTCTAGCATTCCACGTACGCTTGAGTGGGTGCCCGTGCTCATTTTCCAATTCATAACTTCCATTTGCTCTTGCTCCGACAATCTTGTAGGGACCTTCCCAGTTGGGTTTGAGTTTGCCAACATTTGTCAGAATGTCCGCACGGCGAAGTGCTAGGTCTCCGACCTGCAGGATTTTCGCTCGGACGTTCTTGTTGTATGCTCGAGCCGCCGTCGCTTGATACCTATGGATATTAGACAACGCGTCCGTTCTTTTCTGTTCCAAGATATCCAAGTCGAATATTTGTGCTTCGCGATTGGCGGACTCTTCAAACTCTTGGACTCTCATAGTTTCAACAGCAATTTCAGCTGGTATGACTGCCTCTGAGCCATATACCAGGGCAAATGGAGTTTCTTTGGTTGCTGTCTGTGCAGTGGTGCGATGAACCCATAGCACGCCGTCTGGTCCGCCTTGACTTTAGTGGGAAGTCGACCGCTTTTCCAAGATCTTGACTATCGTTTTGTTGGTGGACTCAGCTTGTCCATTTGCTGCGGATGTCAGAGATGTGAATCGTTATTCGATTTTGAAGGACTCCAACCATTCCTTGAGTCTATGGCCTGAAAATTGGGCGCCATTGTCTGAGACAAGAACTCTTGGCAGGCCGAAACGGCAAATGATGTTCTTCCAGATGAAGGTCCGTACTCTACTCTCTGTGATGGTCGCAATGGCTTCCGCTTCCACCCATTTATGTAAGTACTCCACCGCGACAATCATGAACTTTTCTGCTGGGTACCCCTTGGGAATGGTCCGACAATGTCAATTCCCCATTGATCAAAAGGACACGCTATGATTGACGGAATCATAGGTCTCGTCGGACGATATGGAACGTTCGCATAGTACTGGCAATCAGGGCACTTCCGAGCATGGTTGGCGGAGTCTTTGTCGATGCTAGGCCAGTAATATCCTTGTCGTATGATTTTCTGGGCACGAGTTCTCCCCCCGAAATGGCTACCGCAGCTTCCGTTGTGTATCTGTTCCAGCACAGTTTTAGCCTCTTGCGGGTTCAAGCATCTCAAGTGAGTTCCGGCAAAAGATCTCTTGTATAAGTCTTCCCCTAGTATGAAGTATCTATTAGCTCGGCACTTCACACTCCTTGATTCTTTCGGATCCACTGGAAGAGATCCATCCTCGAGATAGTTCCAGATGTCAGTCATCAAATTTCTTTCCGTATTCGTTATCATGACCATTGGATCCGGACTCATGACCGATGAGTGAGTGACCGTAAGCAAGATGGTATCCTTGTGTCCGAAGTCTTGTCGCGGATGCGTATTTAGCCAAAGCATCTGCTCTTTCATTACAGGCCCTGTTAAAATTTTCCAGTGTAAATTCTTCAAAGAGGCTGGTTTCCCGCTTGAGTAGCTCGAGGTATTTAATCTTCGAAGGTCCCTTGGTGGCAAAGGTTCCTGAAAGCTGAGCTGCAACTAGCTGTGAGTCCGTATAAGCTTTGAGCTTCCGGACTTGGAGGGATTTGGCCAGGCGTAGCCCCGACTAACAACGCTTCATTTTCAGCCTCATTATTGGTGACTTTGAATTCTAAGGATATCGCATAGTCGAGTTCAGCGCCATCGGGACTCTTAAGAAAAATTCCAATTCCTCCTACCCTTCGGTGGAGGATCCATCCACTTCTAGTATCCAAGCGTCGAAGGGTGTTTTTGGCTTGAAATCTTCTCGCGACTCGAGTTTCAACAGCTTTTCTCCCTCTTCTCTGGTTTGGTCGGAGTTGTTAACATCGGATCTGTGATATTGTTGAGAAGAAACATCTGGTTGACAAGAGTTTCCTCATATGGCGCAAGCAGGCTGATTAATAAGCGGGCATCCTCGAAATTTTAAGGTGTAACTTGGTAGGATCGGCCTTTATGCGGTCTTTTTTGGTGGCGCATTCCAATGCTTGTTTGTCGAGGACTTTCTCGAATCCGTTCGTGATATACGCTAGAAAATCGGCAGGACTTGAGCTTTCTTGGTGGCGGAGCCTAATAGCAAATGTCAAATTAGCAGCTCAATTGCCCACTTGGAGAGTCGTCCAGATCGGGCTTCCCAAGACTGTTTCAAAGGTTCATGATTAGTACCACTATTCTATGAGATTTGAAGTAAGTTTTAACCATCTGGCGGTGTAAACCAATGCATATGCAAGCTTCTCGATCTTCACGTATCTTGTCTCCGCCCCGGTAAAGGCTTTGCTAAGATAGTAAATCGACAAATGTTCATTAGCCTGAATCCGCACGAGGATGGAACTCATTGCCTCTTCCGTGATTGCTAGGTAGAGGTAAAGTGGTTCTCCTTCGACGGGTTTGGAGAGCAGTGGAGGGGAATGGAGGTACTCTTTCAGTTTTTTGAAAGCCTCGGAACATTCCGCAGTCCACACAAAGCTCTCTCCTTTCCGGAGGGTTTTGAAGAATGGAAGATTTTTCTCTGCTGATCGTGAAATAAAATGACTTAAGGACATGAGACTTCCTATGAGTCGCTGTACCTCATTGAGGGTTTTTGGATGTGGCAGATCTAGGATTGCCTTGATTTTCTCAGGATTTGCGCTTATTCCCCTTTCCGTGACCATGTACCCGAGGAACTTTCCTCCTTTCACTCCGAAGGTGCATTTTTCTGGATTCAATTTCATTCCATACTTCCTAAGGATAGCGAAGCACTTGTTCAAATGGTGCACATGCTATTCTTCGGTTTTACTCTTGACGAGCATGTCGTCCACATACACTTCCATTGTCTTTCCAATCTCGTCCTTGAACATCTAGTTCTGAAAGCCAGTAAGTGGCCCCGCATTCTTGATTGAAAGGCATTACCTTGAAGCGATACCCTCGGCGCATAAAGAAGGTTGTTCTCTTGACGTCCTCTTTGGCCATCCGAATTTGGTAAAAACCTTGGTACGCGTCCATGAAACTCAGTAATGCACATCCGGATGTGGAGTCGACTAGCTGATCTATCCGTGGTAGCGAATACGGATCTTTTGGGCAGAACTTGTTTAACCTTGTGAAGTCATTACACATCCTCCACTTGCCTGGAGATTTTTCGACCAGAACCACGTCGCAGACCCAATCGGAATAGCGGACCTCTTCAATATGTGCAGACCCAATCGGAATAGCGGACCTCTTCAATATGTCCTGCTTTCAGGAGTCGATCAACTTCGGCAGATATGATGGTGTTAGGAATTTTGTTAGGAAATTTGTTTAGATATTTTGTTAGAAATATCTGTTTAGATTTTGATCAGTAACATGATGACTTATCTTAGTCTCAGAAAGGGGATTAGTACTCTTGGTTCACTTGAACATTGTAAAAGCGGAAACCACTAAGTATGATAGTCTAGCTAATCTTGTATAGGATGTTAGGTCTCAAAATGTAATTTTATTTTATGAAGAAGACCGAAGAAGACATCCAAGCGAGAACAAGTTCAGCGACATTGAAGACTTGGAAAGCGCACAAGATTCTTGAAGCAGTTTTCGAGATACCTTGACGGATATCTTGGAACACGATTAGTTTTTAACAAAGCTGTCACAAGAGATATATGAGAAATGGAAGGTATATCGAAAACAAGGAGAGTGTCCTGAGATATCTACACTCGAGATACCTTGAGCTTTAACAACATTTACGAAAAGAAATATATTGCAAACAAAACATTTCAATAAAAGTGGTATCGAAGATTGAAGATAAGGGCGTGCAAAGAATCGGAGAAATCGATTAATGTAGTCTACGATACAAAGCACATTTAAGTTGACACTACGGACAAAAGTATAGTACAATGCATTTAATGCAGACGGAGATGTCGAACAAAAGCAGCGGTAACCGAAGAAGAAGACAAAACCTTTCTGATCTTGTACGAGATATCAATAGTTTGAATTTGAGCTAACGGATACTATTCAGCGGCATTCAAATTCATCTATAAATATCAACACTTAGACTACTTGAGAAGACAACCTTAGAACCTTTGAACCTTAAACTACGATACGAATATCTTACTCAAAGCAACTTACTTATCCTCAAAGCTTTCTCTTGCGACCAAAGCTTTTGATCTTGAGTATCTTGAAGTTCTAAGTGTCACGATCCTAAACAAGCACTATCGTGAAAGAGTTGAATAAAAAAGATCAAGTATAAAATTCATTCTCTTGAACACTTATCTAAGACTTGAGTCGGTATATAAAAGAACAAGATACCATACATTGAAAAGTGTATTAAGTATACTTGATTCACGAGCTATCTGAATAATGAATAAGTTATTAAAGAAGCTCATCGACAACTCAAAGAAACCAACACCATAATGGCGTGGAGTCGAAGTACTTAGTTTGGAAAATCGGGAATAACTCGAAGGTTGCGGGTATAGGAAGTACTTGATTTGGGAAACTAAGGAATAACTCGAGGTTATTGAGTATAGGAAGTATTTAGCTTGGGAAGCTAGGGAATAACTCAAAAAGGTTTCTGAGTATAGGAAGTACTTGGCTGAAGAAGCTAGGGAATAACTCAGGGGGAACATTTGGTTGGGAACCATTTATGCCAAGGATTTCTTAGAATAGGATTATTGTAAGGTGAACACAATTATCATTCTAGTGAATTCTAGGTCTTTGGAAGACGAAGTGGATTAGTTGGAGGATTACGCCACCTCAGGATACCACTATACTTCCGTGTTATTTATCTTTACGTATTTATATTTGACAACACACACACAATTTAAGCATTTACACTTATCTATCTTAAGTCTTCCGCTCTGTTTCTAAGTATCGATATCTACGGATATCGAGAAATTATTTTATCGACAAAAGTTTATAAGACTATTCACCCCCTCTAGTCTTTTACGTTGCCGTTATCTGGACCAACAAGTGGTATCAGCGCGGGAGGTTCACAAGCATTACTTTGAACCTAGATCCCAGATAGGTGAAGAAAACTTTGTCCATTCTTTGAGGACTATTTAATTTGTGTGTTAAGTGCGGAATGTCTACGAGTGATGCACTGTTCTCAAACCAGAGAACTACGAGAAATGGAAAAATAACATCTTGCTCCACCTTGAAGCCATAAATAGCGAAATGATCGAAGTGATAAAAATGGCCCGATAGTCATTCAACAACTCAAACAAGTCATGGAGGTTTCTAATGGTAGAGGCAGAGATCAAGCGAAGGATCTTCACAAGCCGTCGTCGATAAGTGGGAGATCTACCGGTCGAGTTATTTACGAACGAAGCCAGAGAACTACGGACATCGGAAGATGCCAAGAGGAATCGTCTGGATGGTCAAGCTCGTAATATCATCATCGGATCAACACTGAGCACATACGATTATGGCGTGGGTGCTAAAGCAGCGAAGTTGCACAGCGATTGATTGAAGAAATGCATGCGGGAGAAAACCAAAGAAAACAAGTTGAAGTTCTCAAGTTGAAATTTGAAAATTTCAAACAAGGACCTTGAAACTACGGAAGAACTTGATTTCGGGTTTACCACTCTCATGAGTGATATGGCGACGCAGGAAAGCAGCAGATACTCGGTCGAGAAAGATTAAGACTATAGTCGAAGTCTTAACCATTTGGGAGCACACCAAATTCTTTTATTTTAACCAAGGAATGCGAAATATCACTCGATGGAACTTTCTCACATCTTACTACAGTTGACTATGAGGCAACACAAAGAGAACAAACAATGAAAAGTTGCGAACATTGCTCTAGTTGCTCAAGGAACTTACGAAAAGAAGAAAAGCAAGGAAGAGGCGAGGATGCTCTTCTTTGCAAAGCAAATGAGTAAATATGTCGAGAAATTGAGAGAAGAAAAGCGAAAGAGAAGTGAAAAAGCATCTAGGCTCAAACTATCACCGATACAAAAACATGCAAAGCTTCATTGAACAAACTGACTCGAGAAAGCATCATGTCTTGAGGAAGCAAAATTGGAAGCGATATCATTTTTTATTGCCGAAACCTGGCCACTTCAAGAAGGATTGCCTGCCTTCAACAAACTTAGGACGGTGTGACAAGATAGAAGAATCTTGAAGAAAGCGAGCTTTGTTAGCGAAGAGAAAGAAAATCAAATTCAATTGGATGCTCTAGATGTTGAGGCAGATGAAGATGATTGGATGACTCAACTTTACCATCACCGAATTATGTGGAGTTACTCACGATGTAATCGACTTGACCTCAAGAAAAATGAAATGTGTGGAGTTCTTTGAGATTGTGGTCCGGACATCTCTAACATTGAAAGCGTCTTATGGCTGATGAGGTAATACATGCTTCTTGTTACACTTATGAAAGTGATGAAGAAGAAATCAAGGATCTAGAAAATCTAAGAAAGGAACTTCGATATCTATGAAAGAGAATTTCTAATGATCCGAGGTAGGCCGAAAATCTTGAAGAAGAAAAGAATTCTCTTGCAAGGAAAATTCTCAATTAGTTAAGATATCGAGAAAAGGATCTTGAAAATGCATTTCTCAAAGCTCGGATATCTGAGGTAAAGAATCACATAATAAAGCCATGGCTAAGCTACTAAAGAAATATGAAGATCTTCTTTACGAGAACAAGGAACTTCGAAGAAAGAAGTATCTTTTCAATCTTATACCAAAGCTAGTGACACTCTTCTTTGATACAATCTTACTTAAGAGATCCTTGAAAAGAAAGGACTTGAAATTTGATTACGAACAGATTGTTCTACCATTACGAATAAGAGTGAGGAAAGAAGAACATTTGTAAGTACTCGACAAGATGGTTCCCATGCAATCTATAATATCGAACACATGACAAAGATTGTAGACAAAGGAAAGGCGATTGACTAAACCTTTGTGGGAAAAACAAGTAAAAAACAAAAGCTGGGCATATCTACGAAAGAGACACGACACGAGAAAAGTGTAAACACCACAGTGCTATGTCTCTCAAAAAGGTAGAATGCGAGGCGGCAAATTCTCCCATGTCACATTACGGAAAGAAAATAGACCAACGAGAGACTAACAAAGGCTGGAGAAAAGATCTCGAGATAGCTTCAAGTGCTCAAAGCAGTATTGGCTACAAAGGCATGGAAAACAACTTGCTCATGAGTACAAGGGGAGCAAAGCGATGGTTAAGCTAGAATTGCTCAAAGCAATTATCGAAGTGGAAGTTAAATCAAGCCCGAAAATCGAATGCGAGCTAGAAGAAATCATCGAGGAAAGCAAAGTTTCTTTGAAAAGCAAACTCGAAACTGATAGGTATCTGAAAGCACCAAATGGAGCACCTAGGAACTCACGAGGAAGAAAATAATTCTTAACAATGATAATCATTATATTAGAATTCCTCCTTATGTTCTGTCGGATGAAAGAATATTCCTAGGAAATTCATTCAAAATGGATTCCTCTTGGAAGATTGTTTAGTTACGGTTCGAATTGTAAATTGAGAACCTAATCTCACATTTCTGTTGTGTGCGAATGCTTCGTGGACTAAAGCACAATGGCTGTTTGATAGTGGATCACGGAAAGCACATGACGGAGACAAAGCAAATGCAGTCAATTACAAAGCTTGCAACACGGGACTAGATATCAGTTCTTTGGAGGAGAATTAAATCCCTCTTTGGGATTTAGCGCCAAAGTGGGTTCATTAACAATCAGCGGCGTATTACATGTTAAGGATTTGAAATATAATCTATTTAGCATGAGCGATTTGCACAAGGATTTTACTATAAAATTCAAAGCAAAATCTCGCAAACTTATTGACAATGAGTCAGCAGAGCAGTCTTGGTTGCTTTCGTGGAAAGCGATCTTTATGTTCTTATTGGGCATCTGCCTGGTGAAGAATGTCTCATGGTGAGTCAATCTGGTCACAGGAAGAGCTTTGGTTATGACGAAAAGAATGAGTCACTTGAACTTCAAAACTACGAACAAACTTGCGAAAGAGTTAGTGGTTGGCCTTCGAACATCTTCGAAAGGATGGTATACATTACACTTTTGTCGGATGGGAAAACAATCTAAGATCTCTTTCAAGTCGAAAATCGGAGACACTCTAGTGTTAGACCGCGCAACTATTACATGGATCTTTTGAATCATCGTAACTAGTTATGCGGGGAAAGAAGTATGAATGCAGTTGTTGTAGATGACTTCTCAAGATTCACTTGGGTTGTCTTTGAAACACAAATCGATGCCGGGGTGGAATGCCAAACTTCTTTGAAAAGCTTGAAGTCATGAAAAATGACAAGGTATCGCAATCGAGAGCAGACCATCTTGAGTTTGTCGACCCGGTACATAAAGGAGTTTTGTACTGCAAGGTATACAACACCAACTTTCCTCTGTAAGAACACCTCAACAAAGCGGTGTTGCGAAAGGAAAAAGAACCCTTAAGGAAAATTGCAAGAACAATGCTAGGACACCTTTGAAATAAGTGAAGTTTATTGGGTTGAAGGCGTAAACCTGACTGCTACACTCGAGCAGATGTTTGATAAACAAACACCTTGACAAGACCCCTAAATCTTGGTTGGTAGACCCTAATATCGGACATCGAGGTATTTGGTTGTAGATGTTTTGTTCTAAACAATGGGAAAGACTATACGAGAACATTTCAACCAAAAGCGGATGAAGGTGTATTTCTTGGTTATTCCACGAATAGCAAAGCCTAGAATTTACAACAAAAGAACAAAAGAAAATTGAAGAATGAGTTCATGTTGTATTCTATGAAGGAAGTAAGAAACACCTCCTATTGATGAACTCTCGGAAAAATTAGGAGAACTATCTTGAGGGATTAGAAGAATCCTCGGAAAGGAGAAACATCATTATGGAAAGAGAGGATGACTACGGCGTAGAAAAGCTTGATAAGCTAGTAACAACAAGATGACTCGAGACATGATGAAGAATTTCCTATGAGACTTCCGAAATGGAAAAGATTCTTGAGAACCTTCATCATGAAGAGGTATCTGAAAATGAAAGCTAACTGAAATGCAAATTCGGATATCTCTAACCTTTGAAAAATTATGGATATCAATGACATTTCCCATATATGGATATCTGGAATCTTGAAAAAGTATCAAATCAAAATCTTAGTGAATCACATTCAAATCACTTGGATATTGATCCTACTAGCACTAAACCTGAAGAGATGGATCAAAGATCATCCTGCAAAGGATGTAATTGGACCAATTAATCAAGGTGTTAAGACTAGGAATAGCTGAAAATGCTAATTCTCTTTTTGGATGTTTCATCTCAAATATTGAACCTAAAAATATAGAAGAAGCACTAGGAGACCAAGGCGGATCTACGCAATGCAAGAAGAGTTGGATCAATTTGAGAGAAACAAAGTCTGAAACTAGTTCCATTTGTAGAAGGAATATACGTGATTGGAACTAAATGGGTTTCGAAACAAGATGAATGAATACGGTGAAATAACCGGAAACAAAGCAAGATTGGTTTGTGAGCCCGATTTACCGGGTGAAGGCTTAGACTTTGATGAATCATATGCACCAGTTTCCAGATTGGATGCAATAAGACTCTTTCTAGCCTTTGCAGCTCATAAAGATTTTAAAGTTTATCAGATGGATGTCAAAAGTGCATTCTTGAACGGTGAACTTGCAGAAGAAGTTTATGTTGAGCAACCACCTAGCTTTGAAGTTTCCTCAGAAAGTAGAATGGTCTATAAACTTCTGAGAAGCTCGTATGGGTAAAAGCAGGCTCCAAGGCGTGGTATGACACTTTGGCCAAATACCTTACGGAAAGTGGTTTCAAGAAAGGTGAAGTTGATAAAACTTTATTTACCTTAAATCATGATGGGAAACTACTCTTAGTTCAAGTATATGTAGATGACATTATATTTGGATCTAAGGACAAGCAACTTTGTGATGACTTTGCAAATCTCATGAAAAACAAGTTTGAGATGAGCATGATGGTGAATTGAATTATTTGCTAGGATTGCAAGTCAAGCAACTCAATGATGGAATATTCATTAGTCGAACAAAATGCTGCGAAGATATGCTCACAAAGTTTAATCTTAAGCTTTACGAAAGAATGCTAAGATACCTATGAGCATTGGAACCAAAATGACCTATCTTGAATCGGATAAGGTGTTGAGGAACATAAGTATAGGAAATTGATAGGTTCACTACTTTACCTCCTTGCAAGTAGACACGATATTCAATACGCCGTTGGAGTGTGTGCTGAATTCGGACAAATCCGATGCAAACACACTACAATGTTGCCATGAAAATATTAAGGTATGTGAAAATTGCGATAGATGTAGGATTGTGGTATCCCAAAGAAAGTGGATTGAGTTTATTTGGTTATTAGGATCTTGATTATGCGGATCATTGCTAGATAAGAAAAGCACCTCGGGAACACATGGGTTTAGTACAAGACTTATCTCATGGTTTAGCAAGAAGCAAAACTCAATTGCAACTTCTACGGAGGTGAATATATTCTTTGGTTGTTGTGCAACACAAATTACGTGGATACAACAACAACTTAAAGACTATGGACTCGATGAGAAGAAAACTCCCATTTTACGTGATAACACAAGTGCTATTGCAATTACACGAATCCTAAGTTTCATGCTGAACAAATCATATTGATGTTAGACATCCTTCATCATAGACCATGTTGAAAAAGCGATATAGAGATACTCAAGATTGTGCGAAGACCAACTGCGGATATCTTCACTAAGCCTGCAAGAAAGTAGATTCTTACTCTTAAGACAGTCTTGGATTAATGGAACTACGAAAGAAGAAAAGTTGAGAAATCGAGCGGGCATCGAGCGGAGTATCTGGAGCAGGCATCGAGGCGGAGGTATCTGGAGCGGGCATCGAGAGAAAAGAAAGAAAGCTGGAATGGGTATCCGAAGTCAAAAGGAGAAAGAGCAAAAGGCGACTTAAGATCTACGGGGCGGAACTCGGATATAAGATCAATCTATAAGCAGGGAACACAAAGGAGAATAATGCAACTATCTGCGATCGACTACTCTCTTGAAATTTGTATTGTTTCTATCTTGATGAAAAACTTGAAAAATCCTAAGTGTAAGGCGATTCGGATGCAAGCAGTGTTCTTGGTCATACAAAGATGTGATTGAGATAGCTAATAGCCAAAATTCATTAATGGGCACAATTACACTTGTTGATTGTGATCATTCTTGAAAAGCAATAGTGACCCTTGATGAAAATAGCGTTTGATCTTAGCAGACGAAATTAATTCTCTGAAAGTAGTGGGTATCGAAATTGGCGTGGCCCACTTTGCATTTAATCTTGAACTAACTTTGCTCACGCTTTGCTTGTAATTCACGATACTTACAAAATCAATTTGTATGTATTTATGCATTGAGATTCTATTGCTATATATATAGGATTTTGGCAAATGAAATCACTTTTGCTAATCAAAACTCATCTTGCATAAAATAGCAAATCCTTCTCTTAATTCTCTGCAAACTTTCTACAAACTCTGCAAATCCAGTTAAGTTCTTACGCAAGAATTACTAAATCAAATCTCTTTCAAACATCAAACTACTACACTATATAAAGAGATGGCCATGAATTCAACCACCACGAAATCCCAATCCTCCACTTTGGTATTCTTTGAAAAGCAAGCACGAGTTAGTTATTATAAACAATCATTTGGTAGGAAATTTTAATCGACCATTGGACCACAAATCAAAGAATGATTTGGGGTGGTTCCATAGTTGAGAATACCTCTCTGCTGATAGAAAGCAAACCGATGAAAAGCTGATTCTTGACATGCTTGAAAAGGCACAAATCGAGGGTTTTCTATCGCTTTATGTGGAATTTCACCACTCGATATGTTGGAATTTTACAACAACTCAGGATAATTTCTGTGTTTACGAAGATCTCTTGAAATAGTGTCTATCAAAACCTCGGTCGAGGAAAATCATACAGACTTAATAACTTTACGTAAGTTGTTTGAGGTTCAAAATCTTGGAAAGGATTTTGAAATAAACACCGATAGCGATCTCCTTGAAGGTGTTAAGCGGTTATGCGGTGGCGTGTGTGATCTTGAAAATCGATACACTTGAGTTCAAACTTCGACATCGAACCCGGACATCGATGGTTCTTGGGATGTATTGGCTTGCATTCTTCAGAGATGCTTTGATGGTCTACAAGGAGGTCTTGACCGGATAAGCGAAGAGCGATGGATCATGATGTTCTTCTTGAATCGACAAGACAAATGGAAAACCCTTTCAAGCGGGAAAATCGCCTTCATGAAATTAGTGAAGAAGATTCGAGGCTTGAGCCTAAGATTGTCAAAGGACTAAGTGAGCGAAAGGCCGCGATGGGTTATAGATGCGAAGATATGCTACTTCTTTGGAAAAGCTTGGCATTGAGCTCGGAGAGGCGGTGAAATAGCAGCGATAACCTACTCTATAAATATGAGTATACAAATTTGTTGAAAAAAGGTTCTTTGGGTCTCGAAAGGTCTAACAAGCGGAAGTCTAAAAGATATCGAAGAAAAGGTTGCGACCAAGAAGGAACTTGAAGAAAGAGGCTGGCAAATCGGAAGACATACGAAAGAGGTTGTCGATTCACGATTATCTGCTGACATGGCGGATGAACTCATCAATCTTTGCAAAAGAGTTATCAACTACTAAACAAGTAGACTCGGCAAGAGAAAGTGCCTTCTGAATGCCTTGGCGATGAACTCATAAATCTTTGCCGAAGAAGGTGAAAGCACGAAGCCCCATCTGCGAAATCGCATGAGTAATGGACGATCGGTTCCAATCTTGATGAGAGCTCGGCGATGAAGATGATGAACTAGTCATCTCTCGAGTCCTAGAAAAGAACAAAGAGGGCTAAGGTTCTTGTACAAATAGCTGGTGATAAGGTATACGAAGAAGAACTACACCATGGGTTCTTGAACTATAGCAAAGGTTGTTGGTGCAAACACTTCATCGAATGTCTCTATGCACAACTACAAAAGGCCACGATGAGTGGTATTTTAGTCTTTGGCGGAATCTTGATGGAAGCATACATCTAAAAATGCGGAAGAGCGTTCAGTGATCAATCTTACGCTTCGGAACAACCACACAACCACAACCTTGATACAAGTGGTTGATGAAATGGTAAGTGAACACCATTTAGACTTACCGGCAATCGTATCTTTGAAGAAAATCTGCAAAGCGGGTTCCCCAACTCACTTGAGAGGATCAAAGCGAGACATCTACCGGAATGATCAACGGGGAGGCAGAGTTGCATACTCGGGAAAGGTGTGAAGTACGAAACTTCAAGCAAGGCGCCTTTGGGACAAGGCGACCAATGTATAGAAAGGTCACAAGTTCGAGAGACCAATCGACTGAAACTACTCGGTGGTGACTAGTTTAACTCTTACCTTGTGAAAATTTTTATGCTTATAAATCTTGTCACTTTCATAGAATTTCTTTATTCTGGTGAGTTAGAAACCGAGAAACAAGTGGAAGGCTGAAAAGCTTACATGACGAGAAGGAGGTTTCCTCAACCTCGCCTCTTAAGATATCTGAGCCTGTACCACAGGTAATAATTGATTCTTAAGATAACACTTCTTCAGTTATCTGTTTATGTGCTTAACCATTAAGTAAATGTTTCTAACGAGGCTTGTTGAGATGGAAGAAGATAAAGGCGAAATGCGAGATAAACCGAGAGACGACAAGGTTTTAGAAGAACACATCACTTGAGCCTTCTAGCGTGAAGGTATATATATATATATATATGACAAATCAGTGATAAGTATTC